>CM033471.1:56680081-57250081 GCA_019447015.1 Hymenochirus boettgeri | reverse complement strand
TGGTAAAGAAAGGAAAGGCTTTTTTTTTTTTCCTTTTCACTGATTGGATGGGGGTGTAGCTAATTGGTTTAAATTGGCTGAGGGCTGTTGGCTCTGTGGTTTTGAACCTCATTTAAGTCATTTCTCCAGAGCGATCAAGCTCTTGAGCGATTTTCTTTTTTAAAGGGATTTTTCTGTTTTTAAGGGAATTGAGAGCGTTAAAAAACTAAAGCGTTTAAAACAAGAAAGCGTTTAAGAACAACACCACTATTTCTCTGCTGTATATTGTGGTTCCTGTGTCTCTGGTGTGTATTGCTGTTTAGTATGGACAGTTTTGTTGGGGCTGTGCAATGTGCATCCTGCCGCATGTATGGGATCTTGGAGCAGCCGCCCCAAGGGACCTATGTATGTGTCAGATGTGACTGGGTTGCCCATTTGGAATCTGAGTTCCAGAATCTAAGGGGTAAACTTGCAGCATTGCAGGGCTTGGCAAATCTGGGGGAAATGCAGGTACTGGCAGGGGCCAATAAACTGGAGGGTGGACATGGGGCAGATAAGGTGGAGAAGGAAGATAGATTTGTAAGGGTCACCAGGGGAAGTAGGGGACGGAAGGATAGGGGGGCTTCTTCCCAGCTGGTCGATCCCAACAGATTTGCCATTTTAGGCGAAGATGTGGAGGACGATGGCTCGGAAGCAGCATGTATGGAGCGGGCCTTTCCCTTGAGCACCCAGGGGACGGCCATCTCCAATACAAGGGAGGGAGAACTGGGGGCTAGGAAGGATAGGCAGGTGGTAGTGGTAGGGGACTCCATTATTAGAAGGGTAGATAGGGTAATCTGTCGCCAGGACCCTACATGCCGAACAGTGTGTTGTCTGCCTGGTGCTAGGGTTCGACATGTGGTGGATCGTGTAGACAGATTATTGGGTGGGGCTGGGAGTGACCCGGCGGTCTTGGTTCACATTGGTGCCAATGACAAAGTTAGAGGTGGAGGTGAGGTCCTTAAAAATGATTTCCGAGAATTAGGGACCAAGTTAAAAGCAAGGACCTCCAGGGTAGTGATTTCAGAAATACTACCGCAGCCACGTGCTATGCTAGGGAGACAACGGGAGCTCAGGAGTATAAATGTGTGGCTAAGAGGGTGGTGTAAGGAGATGGGGTTTGGGTTTTTAGAGAACTGGGCTGATTTTTCTGTTGGCTACAGGCTCTTTAGTAGAGACGGATTGCACCTCAATGGTGATGGTGCAGCTGTTTTGGGGGACAATAAGATGGGCTGAGGGGTTGGAGGAGATTTTAAACTAGGTAGATGCGGGGAAGGGGGAATGTTTAACTACACAGGTGTATATAGAGAATTAGGGATCGGGTGGCAGTAACCACCAGGGGAGAGAAGGGGAGGGGGAGCATAGAGATAAGGTAAGGAGGGCCTGGGTACGACCTGTATAGAAGTATCAATTGATAATGCTAAAATGTATGTTTACATGCCAGGGATTCTGGCTTGTCTTGGTCTGTTTTTTTGTATCGTTCTTTCCCTTTCTCTCTAAGGGATCGCGTTCTGTCTACTGGCTGGAAAGCTTCTGGAGCTGCTTGCTAAACTCCTTTGGTCTGGCCTTAGGGCGTCTGTATTGCTTTAATGTCTTTTTTGCTGGCAGGTGTTGCTTTTGGCTTTGGGGCTCGACCCCTTCGCGCTCTGGCTTTTCTTGCTGCTCTCCTGCTTGGTGTGCTTCTTTGCTTCGTTTTCTTGGCTGGGGAATTGTAGGCTCCCCCTTTTGTGGGTCTGCTTTTTCTTGAAGTTTTTTTGGTCTCATCTCTTGCTTGACTCTTTGCCTGGTCCTCCTGGCAAATTTCGCTCTCTTGAGCTTGGGTGCTTCTTTTGCTTGCTGTAAAGTGCTCCTCTTTTGCAAGGTCCTCTTCTTCTTTTGTTCTTCTTGCTCTGGCTCTCGGTTGTCTCCTGAGATGTTCCTGGCGCCTAGTGGCAAAAGTCACTCGTATATCGGCTGCGTTTGTGAGTCTGTGTCTTTGGGGTCTGCTGGTTTCTGTCTGGCTCGTTTGTCTGGGCTGGCTGGTTTGATGCCTGTGGCAGGTGTTCGTTGGCCCCCCCCCCCCCCTGCTTGCTGTGCTTTTCTTCTTCTTGCTCTTTGTGGCGGCTGTGGTATTTGTTGGCTTCTTTGCCTTTGCCGTTCTTTTTGCTGTTGCCTGCTTCTTCTCCTCATCTGCCCTTCTGTCGGTCTGTCTGCTTTGTCTGTTGTCTTGCGTTTTTGGCGCTATGCTCTGGGCTGGTGCTGGGTCTTGCTAAGGTTGTACTTGGGGTGTCGCTGTCCTGTTTTCTGCTGTGCCCTTCCTGGAAGGCTCGGAGTACTCTTTCTTCCTTTTTTGCTTCTTGTTTCTTTTTCTAGCTTGGGCGTTTCCGTTTTTGCGCTGTTTTTTTCATCGCTCTGATGCATGTGTGTGCCCTGTTGGGGCTTCTTGTTGTTCGGATGAGGCTTCTTCGTCTGCCAACTGCTGTTTGCTTCGTTGCTCCTTGGCAATGGGTTTTCTGTCCTTCTTCGTGTGTGCTTGGACTGTGTTTGACATTCTTTTTTTCATTCTAGCTGAGGATCTGTGGTTCTGTTTGTCATCCTTGGTTGCTGTTCTTGCTTAGGCTCTCCCCTTGTTCTTTATCCTTCTAGTTGGTTTGGCTGTTTCTTTTATGAAACGGTACTTCCTGTGGCTGTTCTGGTGCCTGTGGCTCTGTCCGTGTCTGGCTGCTTTTCTGAAAAACCGACGACTGTGAAATAATATCATTAATGGAAGGTATGGATGTAATTGGTATAGCAGACATGGCCTTAATAGATCCCAACCACTGTGACAGTAAATATGAGGACGTACTCTTATTTAGACATGACCGAGTTTAATAGAAGAGAGGAGGAGTATGTATGTATGTAAACAGGAAAATGTGAAGCCAAAATTTAAAACGATGGAATAGAGGGGTGAGCAAACGATACGCGCAGAAACTTATGGGTGGACTGTGTACAGGAAGCACGAAGGTAGGTAAATTAATTGTTGGAGATGTTTATAAGCCGCCAATGCAGAGGAACGGTGGAAATGAATCCCCTATGCAGTTGGCGAAGGCTGCTGGTATTGGGCATGTTTCTTCTGGTCATGGGGGATTTTAACTACCCTGACTAGATTGGAGTAAGGAACTGCCAGCACCTCTAAAGGTTATTTCTTAACTTTTTCTATATGATCATTTTTCTTTCACGATGGTAGAAAGTTCCTACTAGACGAAAGGTCGTTGTTGGATCGGGTGATATCTAATAACCCTGAGCTCATTATGAGATGAAGGTATGTGAACTTAGGAATAGTGACTATGATATAAGTGTCATTTTAATATAGGTGCAAAAAACTAAGTGCACTGGCTTAACAAAACTTTTAACTTTAGGAAGCCACTTTTCTTTTAAAGGAATCGCTCCGCTCATAGACTGGGGGAACTGTTCTGTCTAGGTAAAGAAACTGAGCAGAATGTGGACCACTTTTAAGGATATTAAACTATTACCTTTCCAAGCTCGGTACCAATTAGTAACAAGTGTAAAAAATTTCGGTCAGTCCTGCATGGCTTAATGCTCAGGTAAAAAAAGGGAAATTGGAAATAAAGAAAAGGGCTTTAAAATTTTGAAACAGAAGGCACTGAAACAGCTTACAGGGAGTACAAAAGCTGTAATAAAGAGTGCAAAGAAAGCAATTAAACTAGCTAAATAGAAATGAAATACGGATTGCCGAACAAAGCAAGTCCACCCCAAAATGTTTTTTAATGTATATAATGGTAAAAGATGAAGGACTGAGAATGTGGACCATTAATAATGGAGCTGAGGTGGTTGTAGAGGATGCCGAAAGGCTAATCTGCTAACCGTTTTTTTAGCATCGGTTTTTACGTTGTAGAATCCTTGTCCTTACAGTAGGGATTGTAGCAATATGCAGGGAAGAATGAAGAGTTTTCACATTGGATAACGGAGGATATGGTACGGAACATTAGACAAGTTAATATCAATAATCGCCAGACGTAGATGGATTGCAATCTAAATTATTAAAAGAGCTTAGTTTCAGTTCTAGCTAGACCACTGTTTCTCATATTTTCAGATTCGCTTTTGTCTGGGGATGTGCCGCTGATTGGAAAAAAGCCAATGTAATCCCAATATTCAAAAAGGTAGTCGTTCACAGCCTGGTACTATGACCTGTAACTACACATCAGTGGTAGGGAAGTGATGGAAACTTTGTTAAGGGCATATTCCTTGACTTTGTCTCCAGAGATCATCTTATGTAGTAGTAGTCAGCATGGATTTATGAGAAATAATCATGCCAGACAAATTTAATTGGTTTTTTGAAGAAGTGAGTAGAGTTGGACTCAGGCACAGCAGTGGATGTGGATATTTGGATTTTGCAAAAGCTTTTGATACTGTGCCACATAGGCGACTAATGTATAAACTGAGGACTGTTGGCCTTGAAGAAAACATTTGTTCATGGATAGAGAACTGGTTATTGGACCGCAAACAGAGAGTGGTGGTTAATGGAGCTACATCTATGTGGGCTAAAGTTCTAAGCGGAGTGCCTCAGGGTTCTGTACTGGGGCCGCTTCTGTTTAATCTGTTTATAAATGACTTAGAAGGGGGCATTGAGAGCAAGGTCTCTGTGTTTGCTGATGACACTAAATTATGCAGAGCTTTGGAAACTTCCAATGATGTGCAAGTGCTGCAAGCAGTCCTAGATAGATTATCAAAATGGGCAGCAGAATGGCAGATGAGATTCAATGTAGATAAATGTAAGGTGATGCATTTGGGATTTAATAATCCCTGTGCCATCTACACCATAAATAACTCTGTGTTAAGTTCATCTGTAATGGAAAAAGATTTGGGGGTTCTGGTAGATAACAGACTTAGCTGTAGCAAACAATGCCAGGTAGCAACAGCTAGAGCTAGCAAGATATTGTCTTGTATAAAAAGGGGAATAGATTCAAGAGAGAAAAATATTATTCTCCCTCTTTACAAGGCACTGGTAAGGCCTCATTTGGAATATGCGGTGCAGTTTTGGAATCCCATATACAAAAGGGACATCTTGGAAATTGAGGCAGTTCAGAGAAGGGCAACTAAATTAATAAGGGGAATGGAGGGGCTTGAATATGCAGGCAGATTAGACAAGTTAGGGCTGTTTACATTGGAGAAGCGGCGGTTGCGTGGGGACATGATAACCTTGTACAAATATATTAATGGCCCATACAATGAGCTCTCTGGTGCATTGTTCACTAATAGGTCATATCAGAGGACACGTGGACATCCTTTAAGGTTGGAAGAAAAGAAGTTTCATCTTCAGGTTAGGAGAGGTTTCTTTACAGTGAGAACGGTGAAACTGTGGAACTGTCTTCCAGCAGATGTGGTAATGGCAAGTTCATTGAATAACTTTAAAAAAGGCCTGGATAAGTTTCTAAAACTAAAGAATATTGAGAATTACTGGTATTAATGCATATAGATCTGGTTGATCCAGGGATACTTTCCGATTGCCGTTTGGAGTCAGGAAGGAATTTTTTCCCCCTTTTTAGCTGGGGTTTTTTGCCTTCCTCTGGATCAACTGTTAGGTAGGGTTAAAAAAAAAAAAAGTGAATAGGTTGGACTTGATGGACGTATATCTTTATTCAACCTTAATTACTATGGTACTATGTTACTATGTTACTTTAATATGTTAGTGATAATTCTTTCTCTCTTACCGTAAAAAGAGGACAATACATTAGTTGCAAGTACACCCTTATTTCTAATTTAATTATCTCTGTCTTTTTTGGTCTAAAAATCTAACACTCCAATTTGGCTTTTAATACACCTTTACCTTTTTCACAATAGTAGGAAGTTTACAAACATTTAAATGTGACTTACCTCTTACTTGCAGCAGTTGTGCAGGTATCCTAAAAGGCACCTGTGCAGCTGCCACAATATCATCGATAGTGGAGGTTTGCATCTGTTTCTATGTGACTATATAACAACAGGTAATAGCTTTAGTCATGAAGAGGTTTGTAGAGAGCCACTAAGACACTATTGAATGTACATATTGGAAAGGTGCGGATATGAGTAAATCAACATTTGTATATGAATTATCTTTGTATAAGGCTCTTATTAGTGTTAATTTATATTGGTTTGGTTCCAATATATGCATTTAACACATCTGTTGTATTCAGTTTAGTTCTTGAAGAGTTTTCGCATTGTACATGGCAGACAGTTGGTATTGAACCCCCCCACCTCTATTCAGGCTTTGTTTATTTATTTTTAAATAAATGGCCTCCTTGACACTTCTCTTGAACCAGTCCTATTCCTTTGCCAAGATGTTGATATTACAATCTTCAACGGTATGTCCTTTATCCTTAAGATGCAGGTACACTGACCCGAGGAATTGGCTTTTCTGTGCTGGGCCATACGTTTGTGCAGCTGCTGTTTGGTCTCCCCCACATGCAAATCAGAGCACTCTTCACTGCACTTAACTGCGTATATGATGTCACTCTTCTTATGTTTCAGTATTGGATCTTTTGGATGTACGAATTGCTGCTTCAGTGTATTAAAGCAGACAGGCATATTGTGTTTTTTGGCCCCTGATACATATGGGATGACTATGTTCTTTCTCCTGTCTTACTTTCCCTCTACCCCTTTTGACAAAGGCCCAGTCCAGATATCCACAAGTTTTAAGGGGGATGTTTAATTTTTTTTAGTGCTAGTGGGGATGTTCTCTGCTCTGTGTTGAAAGGTTCTGATGATGCCCAGCTTGTGATCTAAAGAGAGGTGGGAGTCAAACATCAAATACCGGTCTGTGTGGGTTGCTTTTCTGTAAAGCTCTACATAATTGCCAACAGATTCTTGTACAAGTCATTCTGAATTGAGAAAGCTAGACAGATGTCTAGCGAAACATATTCACTAAACTTTAAGTCCAATTGATCAAACTGAATACAACAGATATACCATGACCTGGATGAATGAGAACCTTCACAAGCATGCCTTTAACAAGTTTTTGGTAGAAATATTTAAATTTAAGTGTCCCACCCACCCCTCATATAACATGTCCATTTTGTAAGGATTTATTTTTTTGGATTCTAAGTGGTTACAGTATTGTTTATTCTTGAATTATCGTGTTATATTCTTTGATTTGGGAGTTTTATTCACATAGGCTAAATGCTGTGTCTTCAGCTTTTACGATAATCCATGCATCATTCCCGGTGTACGGGCAAGGCAACAACAGTGGATATACAATACACATTGGTTGGTTTAAGGCATTTCCAAGACTTTCCATGTTACAAACTTGATCATTGGCCAACAACTCTAAGTTGTATAAAGTGTTAAGAGAGTGCCATTCAATTCAAAGACATTGTGATTGGACTGCCATCACCCAGTGCACATTCAGTCAATCCAATTGTTGGGCCTGTTAAACTATCTTGAAAACATTGGCTGCTTTAATGTATTTCCAAGACTTTCCATGTTCCAAACTTGATCATTGGCCAACAACTCTAAGTCGTATAAAGTGTTAAGAGAATGCCATTCAATTCAAGGTCATTGTGATTGGACTGTCATCATCCAGTGCACATCCAGTCAAGAACACAACCAAGTGGTCCTTTTTCATAAGCTAAAAACTGGGAGGTGCATAATATAAAGTGTTATTTTAAACACTTTCACCAATGCATACAAATTGGACAAAATTTGATATTGACCAATAAAAAAATTGCATTTAAAGAGTGATTTGTACTACACACTAGCAGACATTGCAATATTGCTATCAAAGTGTTTTGGACCATGACACAAATCTAGATGTCTCTTTTATAACTTTCCAACAAATGTAAGAATGTATAAATCTGCAAGTAAAGCTGCAAAACACGTTGATGTCATTCAACCAATTGTTATACGTGTTGTTCTAAGACATCTTGCCATGGATGAAAGATATGTTTTATTGTTTTAAATGGCATTTTATGTTTGGTTTTAGATTTGTTGCATATATTGGGCCAAACCATTACCCTTAAAAATAGACACCTGGCCTTTTTTGGGGGGGGGGTGAACAACTGAGATTGCCAATATTAATTATATTTGCTAAGGTTTATGAAGGCTACACACACCGAGAAAAAAAAATTGTGGCTAAATTATTCTTTTGAAATTATAATCTTTATTATACTTTTTTCATTTGGCCAATACTGTCTGCCTTTCTTGGGACCTTGGCTGCATCCTTTTAAAAGACAGACAAACCATTAATTTAGAAATGTTTTGGCTCAAAAATATAATTTGAAACATTATACTTATTGGACAAATCTGACAAGCAAAAATGGGAAGTGAAATAGAGTATGCTCAAGCATTAAAACAGTTGTTTGTTGTTATACTTTAGAATCTGAAACCACGATGCACAAGGAACAACCAGGAAGGAGCCTGTAACACAGAAACACCCCAAAGACTCCCAAAAAACAAAATTACTTTATTCAATATAGAATATATATATAGGCACAAACATCCACGCCTGACGCATTTCGTGTGGGATCACACTTCATCAGAGGCCTGAGAATTTGGAATTTGGGTACGAAAGAGATTCATATTCATGTCATCCCGCCTGACCCCCAGTGTTACCTTGCCCAGACCAAAGCACTTAAATCCCCTTATACAACCCCCATGGCATGTCATGAAATGTGAAGCCATGGTGGAAAGTCCTCCGTCCTGGCTCTATGTGGCAATCTGATATTTGACAGGTGACTTGTATGTACGTAAGACACAAGAGATGGTGCATCCAATCCAGAGTACACAGGAACAAGTCAGGACATATATAACATTCATAGTTGTACAGTTAAAATACTGTTTGATAACATATTCCGTTTGTCCATCCATACTATGTACTCTGTCTAGAATCCATATATTGGCAAAAATTACTATTTCCACAGGGGTATGTGCCTTTGCAACTCTCGCCAACAGTGGTAAAATGAAGGCTTTGAAAAAAAAAAGC
The DNA here is from genome assembly GCA_019447015.1 of Hymenochirus boettgeri. Classification (NCBI taxonomy): domain Eukaryota; kingdom Metazoa; phylum Chordata; class Amphibia; order Anura; family Pipidae; genus Hymenochirus; species Hymenochirus boettgeri. The sequence goes on along the minus strand of CM033471.1, from coordinate 57,241,128 downwards.
AGGGGATTAAAATGGGAGGAGGCGGTGCCTTTAACTATCAAGCAGGCCCAGCTTAAAGGGCATATTATTGCTGCACGTTGGTGGAAATGATTTGGCACAATGCCCTGAGGGTCATGAGTAAAAGCATATGCCAAGATTTCTTACATGTATGATCAGTTTTCCCCGGCCTAGTACTAGTATGGTCAGAAATCATACCTGGACAGAGGTGGCAGGCCAGTACAGGCCAGTACAGGCCATTGAAAATGTCTGTATAAAAATCCACAGGGCAGTTTCAATTCATGTTTTTATACAACCTCCATTTCTATATAACTATATTACTATAGCACCTTTTTTATCATTTTGATGTGTTAACCCAAGCAAATGTCAAAATGAAATATGAAAACTTTCAAAATATTTTATTATTTCCTACAAACAGAAAGCTCCATTTAAGTGTCAGCTCCCTTGGTTATGTTTCTGGAGTTGCACAATTTAGCCTTTATATTAAGAAACAGAATCTAAAATATACCTGAGCCAGTTATTCCATTTCTTCCAACTTCAAATTGTGTCTGTGCCTGCAAACTTGTTTATCTAAATTATGAGATATTTTCCTCAAAATATCAACTGCTGTAGGCCTCATGCCCTGTCCTGTTGTTTTCTGGGCACTTCTCAGTAGTGTATCTAAGCTCTTGTAGTTCATATATTAATTTGACAGGAATACTTGTCAACATTTGGGCTAATTATATGTACAATTTTTGTTTGTTTTGTTTTTTTAACTTTTATTAGGAAACAAGCAACATTATTATCATTATTATTATTATTGTGGATTTATATAGTGCCAACATCTTTCATAGCGCTTTACAATTACCTGTATACATTCACATCAGGCCCTGCCCCGAAGAGCTTACAATCTAAGCACATTTATTTGACACATACAACCTATCAGTATGTGAGTGCCCAGAGGAAACCCACGCAAGCATGGGGAGAACATACAAACTCCTTGCAGATGTGTCCAAGGGTGGATTCAATCTCAGGACATCAGCACTGCAAGGCATCAGTGCTAACCACTGGGCCATCATCCTGCCCAAAAAAGTAGTGTTACAAAGAGTATTTTGCAGGTATCCCACCCCTCCCGCATTTCGCGGGAGTCTCACTCATTCTGGGTTGGTCTCCTGTACTCCTGTGAGACCACCCCAGACTCCTGTGACTGAGAGGTGACTCTAGTCTCTTCCTCGCTTATGCCCCCTTTTGCTGACCACACCCCAGGAACGACTCTAACCCTGCCTCCCCCACCCCCTAGGACACAGGCCCCGCCTCCATGTGACATAATATATGTCCCGCCCCCCCTCACCATACTCCCTTCCCCACCCTGCCCAGAAGCCTAAAATGGCAGGGTGGGATGTCTGATTTTGCATGCCACAACTTCCCAGTTTAATCTCAATGAAATCAGACCAGACCCTAAAAAACATTACAACATTGCAACAGCAACTATACCTACAAGGAATTGTTTTCTGGCAGAACTTAAACACATCATTCAAAGTTTACTAAAGCGGTTGTGGAAGATTCATTTCAGGTACATGAAAGACAAGGTACAAGCTGTGAACAGATTTGTGAAAAAGCCTCAAACTCCAAGTAAATAAGAGTTAAATTTGAAGATGGGAGGGATGGAATATTTTGGCTAAAGGTGGGTACAGTATAGTAATTTAACAGCTGTAAAGTCTTTCAAACAATATTCTGAAAATAGTCCAGACGTGAAACGAGATTTAGACTACCCTGCCCTGGGACTATGGACTATAGTCCAAAAGCATTGTTTGCATTTCCTTAGCACAGAGGATACAATGTAACACACTCACATTAGAAATACAATTCCCACCTTGCATAGTAATACCTTTAATCATTCTAAAAGGGCAAGCCTGGACTATCTACACCCTACTCATGGCCTTCTCATCCACACCCAAGAATGCCTGGTCATGCCCCATACTGCCCAAAGCAGACACACACATACTCTCATGGGACAAAGGCTAGTAGTCAAGGTCAACAGTGCAAGCTCTTCAAACCGGGATGGTTGGGGCACATGCATAGTGATCTTACACAAATAAATTAAAATCTTACCACTATTTCTTGCGTTGATGGCAATCATATGTGTTGAAGAACGTCTGGATGTTATCAATAGGTTTCCTCCTGCTGAGAACAGCCAGCCATTGTATACTCTGTTAAGGATTATTTGTGCACATCTACAGCTTTGCAGTGGATAGAGTGGAAACTCCTTATGAAAAACAAACTTGGCTTAAATGAAGGTGATTAAGGTTACATTTTTTTACCCACTATGTAAGACTGTGCAGCAGTAACCCTTTCCCCCTAGTTGCTTTTGGTTTTTTAACTTTAACTAGCTGCGTATTTAAAAGAACCAGCAGTATATATGTTAAAAAATGAAGGAACAAAGAACATTGATATTTTACAACACCGTGTAATATAATAATCTCCATAACTATAACGTTGTTATTGGGGTGTTATTGGACATGAAAGAAGTTTTATAAATAACATCCCTAATTTTTCTCACAGTGCTTTATAAATAGTCCAATGTGCTGCTGTAGCCTTTCCATCCATATCTTTGCTGTTCTATTAAGTGTTCTGTCATGGGATGTAAATGAATCTAATTTATATAACCAGCTTATACAAAGACCAAATCAATGCTTTGTAAGGCTGTGTAAATATGAGCAGATTTTTTTACCCCGGCCAACAATGATTCTTCCCAGTCAACCACTCACTAGTGGTGAATGGTCGTCTGGGAGGAAGAATCTCAGTATAGACAGTAAGCCTTTCTCAATAAGTCACTGTACATAGAAATTTAGAAACAAAACATTTTTGCATCTAGAAAGCCACAATCCATCTTTTAATAGTTAATCAAGTTTTTATAATATGTTATTTCTATAAGTTAGCATTCCTGAGTAAGTACAGTCATAAAATAATCTACGACATATGTACTCAACCTTTTATCATATCCAAACAGGGTTTCCTCAAATATTGTGTTAATATATACAGTCACTATTAATGTTAATATAATAAAACTATATATACCTTTATATTCTGCATATGGTTCTCCTGCATGGCCGCAATAAAGTGCAAAAAACTGAAGAGTAGGAACCTTTTCCTGGTGTAATGACTCATCCTGCTAGAGGTTTCTGGCATGCGCAGTGTGGTTCCCCTCCTCCCTCCCCCTCCTTCCTGCTTCTGCTGCTTTGTGCATACTTTTTTATTTTGCAAAAATGGGCTATTGCCCTTGAAGTGTCCCATTACCTAGACCTTGCTAGGTCTATATGCCAAAAATCTAATCCAAGATTTACTAACCTGCTGCAGTTCCCGATTGCAAAAGCAGCAGAAGGGGCCAGACCAGCAGCTGCTCAACGATCGGTTGACACTCAGCCAATCACAATCGTTGAAGCAGAGGAAGGGTCCGGACCGGCAGCCCCTCAGTGATTGGCTGAGACTCAACTAAAGCTGGCGATGGAATGAGGGCTGGTAAGTAACTTCAGATTCTGATTTTGCACACATTAATCAAGCGAGGTCTAGATATTCGGCAATTGCAAGTACAATCCTCATTTGGGGAGGGGGTGTGTGGAGATCCCCTTTAAGGTATTAAAATTCTAATTAAATGAAAATAAACATACCCCACAAAAAAAGCAAGAAGAAAAAATGTATGACTTTTTTTATTTATTTTAAATATTAATAAAGAAACACACATTATTGTGCACATAAGTAGACTAGAATGTCCAATTCTTACAGACTGGATATATTTTGCATTATTTTCAAAAAAGCTCTAGCACCAAATAGGCACATTGTGACTTTCTAAAAACCTCAATTAAGCCAGGAGTCAAGTACCTTTAAAGTGGCGATTTATCAATGTTTTCACATGACAAAAAGTGTTTCTTTTTGTCTTTATATCCTCTTTGTATTCTTATTTTTCAGATCAGACATACACCATGAAGCCTAATCAATCTGGAAGAGAGTCTGTTTAAATACCAGCCAAACAGTGAAAAACTACAAATGATATCAGTTTATGATGTGCAATTCATTGATACACACCTCCCACAGTCACCATAAATTGTGTAACAGCCAATTCAATGTAATATAAAAGCATTAGCAGGATATAATTCCAGTAGAAAACATCCTACCGAGCAGAGACTATTAAGATGCATTTCATGAACTTGCCAGTGATTCTTACTACTGGAAACCTTATTCACTGAACATGAATTAAATTGTCCTATCAGTAAGGCACAGCTGGCTTAGCACACCCCCCCCCCCCCCCCAAATGGCTAACTTTTCTGAAAGAGATATTACTTAAAACAATTACACCATTGTTACCACAGCACCATGAGACATTTAACATTGGACATCAGGGAGTGACATTAAAATGTAATGTTCCATCCACATTTATGAGCCATGGAATACTGATATGCAACAAATTCAATGCATGTCATTTACACCACTCTAGGGCTCCATATAAATATACTGAAATCATCTTTTTTATCATAGGCAGGAATAATATACTGGTTTTACTTTATTTAGTACTGAAACTAAGTGTTATTATTGTTTAACAACCCCATTAGTATTTTATGACTGTGTTGCAAAACAGACCTTGATCACAAGGTATTATCCATTGGTGGCCAGTGCATTTTATATTTAATGACTGTGGAAAAATTACAACATGGATATTAAATATTGTTCTTTATTTTACAATTGCACAGTTAATTTTTATGCCCACATTATAAAATGATGACCCTTGAAACTTCCTGTCTTTACTACTTCTATCTCAGTGTCTAAGAAACAGCTTAGTGTGGTCTCAGTTACTCTTGGTACAATAACCTATTAGTGCATAAAATACCAATCAGACACATACCTTTTAAATCTGCCTCTTAAATCTGCTTGTCCAAATGAGAAAAAATATAATATACGGTAGCTATGATACAGATTTACAATTTTATCTTCATCTATTACTATTTAGCAGGCTAAACAGTAACTAGTGTAGGTGCACTTCACGCAGATACACAAAAAGAAATGATGTTTGCTACATGCACCAGAGTTTAATAAGACAGAACAAAAAAATTACACCCTGGAACAGCTCGTCATCTGGCTGGACTATCAAATGGGGGTTGATCAAGTACGAAGTCAATATGCTTATTAAGCTTTTTTTATTTATATTGCACCTGGCCTGGTGGGGGGTTGAATAGCTGTACAGTCAGTCTGGTGGAATGGCAGAGTTTATAGAAACTAAATAAGGATAATCTGAATATGACAATGAACAGCATCTATACTATATGTGAAAACAACTTATGAGACATATTTTGTGGCAAAATTGCATTAACTAAGTTTGAATATAAACTATTAATACTGTATTAGTAGGGATCTTAAAAGAGCTTAACACATGAATAACCAGGTCAATATCTCTTTAATTCAGGGGTGTCAAACTCAATTACGTAAGGGGACAATTTTTTTAAAACCTCAGCCTATGGGGTGATCATGTGTTAATGTCGAACGCCCACCTTACTCTTGTGCTGTAATGGAACGGCCAACTCCAATGGAACGACCTTTGTCACATCTCCCTCCCCTCCCTTGTGCTGGGCTATATACACAATCAATTGTTACAGTGATGAATGCATCCAAGCCTTACTATGCTTTGCAGTCCCAAGCAGCCTTGTAACTTTAGATATGCCTGCTATATACCGTGATCAGTTGTTTTTAAACAGCTGATTGCACCTATCTTAGTAAAGTTGTGTGAGATTACTGTATCTAGCAGACAGATCTATAGTTATACTAATGGATAGCAGTGTATTAAGTCACCGGGGGCCACAAACAACAGCCAGAAGGGAAAGATTTGGCCCACAGGCCTTGAGTTTGACACGTGCTTTAATAAACCTTACAGGTTTCTCAGAGCGAAATTCTGTGAATAACAGATTCATCACAAACAAACTGTACCCAGTTTTCCTACCCATATGCTTAGTGTAGTTGCAGCAGTTCAGAATAAGCTGCAGGAGACTTTTCTGATATGACTGACTTTGATCAGTATTAAAGACCATAAAATCTTCAAGGGACCTGTTTAGAGGCATCAAATCCTTACTGTCATAGAAATGATGTCTTTGATTATCTTCTTTGATGAAAATATCCTTATAAAACAGCAATATAGCCATATTAATGTGCAAAGTTGGCATAAAAAAATAACTTACAATCAATTTTGATTTGTGGTAACGTAATTAATAAATTATTTTCCATCAAGTTACCCACTGAGGCACCTGCATGACCAATAATGAATGCTACATCTGAATATATTTAAACACCAAACAATAGGATTCATGCTATTTAGTGCTTAGACCTAAAAATAAGTCACAAAGTAGTAAATGTCATTAAAGGTAAGTTCTCTGATTGTAAAACTGTTCTGTATATATCCAATAAAAACATAGTTTGAGGTTTGGGTCAATAACAATAATGTATAATCAGGGAGATGCAATATCGCAGATCTCAGCTTTTTACCTTACCGGGTTCCCACAATGCAATAATAGGTGTAAATGTGTTACGTCCGGTATTGCATCATCGGATTTCAGTGGGGACATTTACATATATGGAGCAGTGCCCTTAAATACGTGTGAAACCCACATTACACACTTATTTTCACAATATTACATCTCCCTATGCTAAGATTTTTATTCTTGTGCAAAAACAATGGAAAAAATATAATTTCCAGTGCTAAAAGAGAATTTAAACTAATTTAAAAAAGCAAATCCCTGATACTTACCTAAGTTCCACTTTGTGGATATATTTTTTTTTTACAACATATTTAAAAATTGTTTTAATTTCACTGGCAAGCATTTCCCTTAGTTCAGCAACCCAAAGCAGCCTTTCAGATATTTGCTTTTAAAATTTAAACCGCTCCTGACCAATAAAGCTAACTGTTGATTGGAGGGTTGCTAGTCTTGGGAAGTTTTAGCCATGTTTTTAAATGAACCATTAGAAAGTACAAATGGTCTAATACATTGATGTGCAATGTAAAAAGCTTGATTTCCTGATGGGTTTTCTAAGAAATGTGATAATGTGATAATGATGACTAAAAGCAGAAAACTTGGTCAGTGATACATTAATGAGCCTTTCCAATAAAAACAACAGTAGATGGGAAGAGTACAATTAAGCAAGCACAGCATGCTTCGGTCATTTTTGCAAGTTATATGAGTTATCAAAGTTTTTGTGGTTCAAAGTTTTCGAGTATAACATGTGCTAAAAAAAACCTTTGCACATGGAACTCAGGAACACTACAATAAGGTCCGACTTTGGAAGCACCATAGATTTCTGACACAGTGTTTTGTGATTCTGTCTTGAAACATATAGTTTTATATTACTTTTTTTGGTCCTTGTGTTTTCAGCACAGTGCTGTAAATCCACTTTAGTCCGATGGCACCAGCTTCTATAGATTTTTTGACAAGAACAATTCCTGGTTACCATTTTCCTGGAATAGGAACCCCACATTCATACCATCCTACATAGTTGTGGGGAGTTCCATAGCCAATTCTGCCAAATGATACTGGTTCTTGAATATAGTGACGATAATAACCTGCAGATTAAAATATTAAAAAGTTACCATCATTGATTTTTAAACCCAAATAAAGAATTAGAAGGAATTAAAAACGAAATGAATCAAAACATAAACAGTTAGGTCTTCGTGTTTAGAAATGCTCTTGCAAGTATGATTTGCCTGTCACGTTGGGATTAAAAAAGGGAAGATCTTACGAAAAGATGTAAATGTATATTATTTTGTAATAACATTATTTGAAAAGTCAAAAAAGTTTTGGATATATTTTCATATGCTTGTGTGTTTATGTCTCCAGTAATTAGACATGAAGCTTATAGGCACAAAAAACCCGGTGCCCTTAACCCCACCCTCCACACAGACCACACCCCTAAAACACTCCCAATTCTCCTTATAGGAGTGAAAAACTATTATGTTGAAATTTTAGAAATGTCATAAACATGAACTGTTTAAAATATCAACTCATGTCAGATGCTTTTTAAAAACTTGATGTGCCTGCTGTGCTTAATGGTAAATTGGGCCCTAGTCATAAAATTGCTGCTGAATGAACTCTCAGTATTCTCAGGAAATGCTGGGAGTTATATTTTTTGAACATCTGATCTACCTCATGCCAATCCCTGGTATATTAAATAAAAAACAAATAATCTACATTTGCTGTAGGTTTTGCACAGTCTAAGCTTTTGCTAAGTGTTCTTATTATAACTCACATTTACCATCTTCCCATCTTTGCATATGCAGGCTAAACATACACCAGATGATGACACCAAGGAGGAACAAAAGCCATATTTTGAGATTATGGATTTTTTGTCAAAACATTCACTAGTGTAAGAGTGTCTGAAATTACCCCGCCAACTTAGGCTCAATCAGTGGCAATCTAAACCCTTGTTTTTTTAATAGATATTGGTACTTTTACAGTACATTCTACCCCTCCAAATTTACACTTTTCCTACCCCCAAAAACCCGACTTCACAAACCTTACTTACCTCCCTGCAGTTTCTCAACTGAGATAATTTCTACTCTGCTGTGGCATAGCTTTATGAGGAGGTGGCAACCACCACCACTGTGGAGCCAGATATGTGGGCAAAACCATTAGGAAACTAAGTGTAAGAATGGGTGAGCATATAAGAGCATGCACAAAAGGCCAAGTATTGAGAAGTGCTATTGCAAAACATGTATTTGAATCACATGAGGGAAATTTTGATTAACTGTCATTTGTGGGATTAGAAACTGTAAGATTAGGGGAAAGAGGAGGTAATTTGAATAGACAATTGCTGCAGGTTGAAGCAAAATGGATTGTAAAGCTTAAATCAATTCATCCACATGGATTGAATGAGGATATTCAGTTTTCCAGTTTCTTGTAAGAAAGAATATAGAATTGGTAAGAGAAAGCCATTGGAAATTGCAAACATTATAATGTATTGTCATTATAACATTAATAAGTTTTTTGAACATGTGTCTTTAAGAATTTGAAATAAAAGGAGGCGCTAGAATGATGACGCATTACCCTGATGAAGCGCTCGGTTAGGGCGCGAAACGCGCGTCAGTGTTTGGTGAGGCTGAGGGGCTAATGGTGGAGGAGCCTGACCATGGACATGAACTTGTTGATTGAACTGTAGCAGCGTCCACTCAGGAGTTCGTGAGTATGGTCATGTGTATAGTGTAAATGGTGTGTACACAAATCCGGGGAGAAAAGCTTGTGTGGAGTTGGGACAGGTGAAGAGGTTAGTACTGTGTTAACCAGAGTGTCTGCTGGGAGTTGAAGTAAGACCTGATACTGGTCACTGAGAATTTGGTGAACTCGGGACAGGCGAAGAAACCCAAATATTATTGGCAGAGTGATCTTTGGAAAAGGTACAGGGAGAAGTGCTACTCCGTGATAATTCAATTAAGTTCCGATACCCTTCCTGAATAACGGTCAAGAAGATTTATGTTTGGATACGATGATATGTTGTTATAAAAGGTACACCCATAATATTACACTTATGGTCTGCTCCACCTGATCCTCGCCACTTAGATGATTCAAAAGTGCACTGGATAATTAAGAGTGTGTCACGAGTGTATTATCTGACTGTGGTAATATGCAAGATGCAGTATTAATCGGGACTCTGATCATGACTTTAATTGTATATGAACCACATATGTAAAAGTCTAAGGGAGTGGTAAGGATACCGTATAGACCATCGTATGTCCATGGCCCCTCAGCCTCAATTGTTCTATGTATATATAGATATGTAGCATTATGCATATATTAAGATTTATGTGTGTATAGGGGAAGTTAAAAATAATATGTTTCGCAATGTATAATTGTATTCAAGAGTGTCCACAGCAAATAAAGGTAGTTTGAAAGAGATTTACTTTCGCCTTTTTTATCCATGGGTATTTAGTGTGTGCCTCTTTATAGGAACTGGCCAATCCACATCCACTCTTTGGAAATGGTTGGCAACACATTTTTGGTACACTCTCTGTTGTTGTTGCAGAGTACTTGAAAATGAATGATGGTACTTGTTGTTTTCAAACACAACTGGAAATCTGTAGTTTTAATATCCACTAAAACATCCTTCTGCGGCATTAACCATATAAGGATTGTAAGTTTATTGTAAGACATTGGTTAATGATTGCAAACATTTAAAGCTAGTTTACATTTCAGGGTACTGACTGCAGTCCTCTGAGTAAGTAGGCATACTCAAGGGATTAGTAGCACTTGTATTGCCAGAAATGTTGTTTTTTTTATGCTGCCAACAGAAGGGAATTTGATGTGATATAATTCTTGCCTAACAGCCCAGGAATATAGGCTCTTTGGCAAATCGCCAACAATTATACAAAAAAAATTACAACGTAAAGTGCACATTTTATTTTTTTTCAGGTTAGATAATCATAAAAATGTACCTTACTGTTTCCTGCAACATGTAATTTGCTATTTTTTTATTTTATATTTTCAACTATCAAACATTAACACTGAAGACAAGGCATATGGGTGATTCGCTGTTGACCACTAGGCAAGAAATAGTGTCATGCTACTGATGAAATAGATGTTAGGGTGACTTAAACTTAAGACTTAATATTGCGAATGTGGGTAAATCCCGGAAAGGGATTTACTCACTGTGAGATTTTAACGGCAGCTATTTATCGCGCAAACGCCATATTGAATCGCGAGCGTCAAATGCGCAGGTGATTGCCTAACCCGCACATCTGACGCTAATATGGAGTTAAAGTCACGCTAACCAGCAGTGAACCGGTTAGCGCAACTTTAACTCCATTTATTTGCCCAGCGAGTCTAGGTAAATGAGCCTGTTTGTGTTTTTGCTATGTATTTTTTATGTGCTTATGATACTATATGGGACTCTGGAAGTGGATTGATTATCTATTTTTTTTAGGGAAATCAACATAAAATAATGTCTTTTTCACCTAATACCATAAAAACTCGAGTATAAGCTGATCCAAGTATAAGCCAAGGTACTTTTTTTAACCTAAAAAACGGGTAAAACTGATTGATTTGAGTATAAGCCGAATGTTGAATTTCTCCCATAGACAGCCCCATAAATAGTTCCACAGAAAGGCTCATACACAGCCCCATAGAAATTCCCATACACAGCCCCATAGAAAGTACCATACAAAGCCCCATAGAAAGTCCCATACACAGCCCCATAGAAAGTCCCATACACAGTCCCATAGAAAGTCCCATGCACAGCCCAATAGAAAGTCCCATATACAGCCCCATAGAAATTCCCATACACAGCCTGATAGAAAGTCCCATACACAGTCCCATAGAAAGTCCCATACACAGCCCCATAGAAAGTCCCATATACAGCCCCATAGAAATTCCCATACAAAGCCCCATAGAAAGTCCCATACACAGCCCCATAGAATGTCCCATACACAGCCCCATAGAAAGTCCAATACACACCCCCATAGAAATTCCCATACACAACCCCATAGAAAGTCCCATACACAGCCCCATAGAAAGTCCCATACACAGCCCCATAGAAAGTCCCATACCCAGCCCCATAGAAGTCCCATACAAAGCCTCATACACAATGTGCCCTACATACCTTTCTGTGCAGCCTCAATATTAAAGATCCCCCTTTCGAAATGTTTGGTGAATCCTGTTACTTCTCCCGTTTTTTTTTCCATTTCTCTTGCAGTCTAGACTGATCTATGAGTGAGCAGGACAACAATTCCCTAACCCACTGAAATCAAGAGGATTCTGTGTGTTACAGGGTACAGCTTTTGTTTTCTCATCGCTGTGTGATTTTGTCCAACTGCTCCTTCAAGCATCCAGATCAGCCCAGACCCGAGTATATGCCAAGGGAAGACTTTTAGGATTATTTTAAAGGGGTTTATACTCGAGTATATACAGTATATGGTTCATATATGTCATGAGAGCAGCAAATATGACAGTCACAGCTACACAAATGATGAAAAAATAATAGTACATAAGTGTGATAATGCTCAGGGCAAAACACAGAATACACAAGAGGGGGGACTTTGAAGGGTTTCTGTCTCTTTTATGTCATTCCTAAACTTGCAGTCTAGTGCAGGGTTTGCAGATCTGTTTAATTTCAGGTGCGGGTTGGGGGTAGACATGGACTAGAACTCAAACTCGACCCTGAGTTTGACCAAACATTAATAACAAACTCAAATATTCCAGATATTGAACTATCCGAACTTTCTCTCTGTTGTATTTAATTAGATCAACAGTTCTTGAAGACGTTTCGCTAGTCATCCGACTGGCTTTCTCAATTCAGAATTTCGCTAGTCATCCGACTGGCTTTCTCAATATCCTAACTTTCCAATTATTATCGAATTTTCGATAATTAATGAACGTTCGATCGAATCAATAATCCTTGACTTCATCACTCCATAACCCTCAAATGCGGTGTTGGGTAACCCTTGAAATCAGCGATAACCCTCAAATGTTGCATTCAATTTCAGCAACCCTTGAATTCAGGCATAACCCTCGAATCCGGCATTCGGTAACCCTCAAATGTAGCTTTCGATTTCAGTAACCCTCCAATATTCAATGCTGAAGCCCAGCAATTGCATAATCATGGGGAAAGTTGGTGTTTAACCAAGTTTTGGTGATATGGACATGTTACCTAGGCCAGTTCCCAGGTGCCCTTACTATTTTAACTGTATTTAATCCAAACTTTTCGAACTATTTCTCAACATTGAATTTAATGGGTTTGTTTTTAAAACAATTAAAAAAAGGAAGTTTTAAAACAAACTTCAGGAAGTTCGGACAACTCAAGGGGTCGGTTTAATTTCGGGTGGGTAAATTAATTGATTACCCTGCTGAGAAATAACAGCAAAAAAACAAGGTTTTCATTGGGGAAAAAAGGCAACACTTGTATTATGATGATGATCATTGTGTTGTAACTTTACACTACAAACAACACTTATTATAATCAATTTTGATTACAATATACAATGTAAAGTGCATAAAGTATGAGTAATGAAATGTGTCACTAGAAAAAACGTTATTGCCAAATGTGCCACAATCTTAATAAATTTGGGACAAGAAAAAGTGTAAGCTATATGAATATGTATGGTTAAAAGCATGTCACTTATTACCATTTATTGTAGGCATTATGTGGAAATCGGATAATGGTCCCGTTCTTCCTTCCATGTGAGAATCCACAAACTGACAGTGATCTTCTCCTCTTCCCCAGCTATCGCCCACACTGTAAAACGTGTCTGAAATCAAAAGGTAAAGGTGTTTGCAGAGTCATTTATTACATTTGGTGTACAGAATAAGTAAGGTGTATCTAAACTTTAAGAAAAGATGCCAGCCAAAAAAATAACACTTATTCACCTAGAATTCAGAAAATAAGATGTGCAAGGGGACACAGATATACTGCAAATTAAGGAAATAAATATATATATAAATAAATATTAATATGTGCAGATACATTATTTATATGTAGAAGTAACTTAACATCAGCTGGGACTACAGAAAGAATACGATTGGTAACCTGCTAACATGATTTACCCTGTGAAGCAAATCAGGCATATAGAGCAAACGGTTACAAAAATGGATAAAAGAGGGTAGATGTCAGATTCAGTTGCAGTATAAAAAGGGATTTAGTGTACAATAGGTTGAATGTGATCTATGTTTATATTTCTTTATCATAGAGTACACAGAGTGTGACATGGGTTGTGTTCTAAAACGCCACTTACGGTCAAAAACATAATTATTTGCATCCACATTGCTACTACAAAAAACTTACCTCTCAAATTTTCACTGAGGTAAATTTTATATCTTAGCGAATTACAGAGTACAACACCAACAAACTTTCTATACCAGGTGCGTTTAACGTATTGTTTGCCATTGCAAGATGAGAAACTTGAATCATGTTTAAAAGCAAAGGGGATCCATATTGGTTCGCCACCTTTAAAGAAGAAAAGGTAAAAAGGTAAAAGTAATACAAGATCAGTTGCTAGAATTCACTCCCCAAATTTATCGAAATCTTTATGGAAAACATTAGACAACTATCTGGCTTAAGCAGAATTAGATTATTATACTGGAAATAGATATATTATAAATATAATATCTGCTGTTTGTTTACCTGGAGGCCTCACAATGAGCAGAGGGTTATCTGTAAAAAAAAAAAGTAAAACATTATTGGTCAGGTTTAAATAATCAACAAATCCAAGAACAGACCATAGCGTATTAATATATGGAAAGGCCCTTGCTATCCCTTCACACTGCAAATGATTCTTCTTTCCCATATAATGTAGATGTTATTAAAATGCAATGTATTCAACATACGACCCAACAGGCTCTTTTCCTTGGTTAAGGGACACATTTTCTGGTCTATACATTCAGCATCAGTTTTCCACATTTAGATTTAACTTAATAGACAAAGAATGTGTTTTTACAGTGTTCTCTTTGAGGGATTCTTTTGAACAGGAATTTTTACAAGAATTACAGTTCTACAAATACACTTCAAATAATCAATTCTATGCAGTTTTATTTGGAATGGTCTTTATTTTAGGTTTTAGTGTACAGTTAAATGGAAACTAAATGCTGGAAAATGAATGGCTAGAATGTTTACTCTCCTAGCACACATGAAAACATTTTAACAATACATCCCAATCTAAACTATTTTTAAAGGGCATGTCCACTCCCAAAACTACAATTTAACCCACTACTGGCCCCACTGTGTAGTGTAGAAAAGTCCTCACCTTACATCCCAGCTCCAAATGGTTCTCCTGTAATGTCCCCCCAAAGTCCCAAAAACTGACCAGCAGGAGCCTGGCCGAGTCCATATAGGACTCTGCCTCCTGTCTTCCCTCCGGGAGAAAAATGTCATGTGCATTGCAGCCCTCCCTCTCCCTCCCACCCTCCCTCTCCCTCCCTACCATTTCTCTCTCCCTCCCCCTAGCTTCAATCCCATTTTCTGTAGAGTAGGGCTCCCTCCCCCAGCCCCAACCGCCATAGTTATTTGTGCAGAAACTCCCCCGAACTCTACTTACATTACCTCTTTCCTCCAGCGTTCTGGATAGCTGGAAGCCGCATCTGTGATTGGTGGCTGCCGGTCACGGACACGGCTGCCGGTCTGGACCCCTGCTTGCAGTTTCATGCAAGCAGAGGGCCGGGACTGAGGAGAGAGGTAATGTAAGTAGAGTTCAGGGGAGTTTCTGCACAGATAACTATGGCGGTTGGGGCTGGGGGAGGGAGTCCTATACAAAAGAAAAAAATTAAAAAAGGGGTGGACATGCCCTTTAAATGAGCACAGGGCCAAATATTCTAATTATTATTATTATTATTATTATGGATTTATATAGCGCTAACATATTCCATAGCGCTTTACAATTATATGTATACATTCACATGAGGCCCTGCCCCGAAGAGCTTTCAATCTAAGCACATTTATTTGACACATACAACCTATTAGTATGTCTTTATGATTGTGGGGGGAACTGGAGTGCCCGAAGGAAACCCACGCAAACACGGGGAGAACATACAAACTCCTTCTAATAACAGATGCATTTGTTAATTTCAACATAAAGCTCTCTGCCCATACCTGATTCTGTGACAAATGACACATGGGGGCTCACTGGTCCTAATCCATAAGGATTCTTTGCTTGAATTTTAAAATAATATCTACAAAACAAAAAAAAAAAAATGAGTCTGATTTATATTACAATCTATATATACATGGTGACAATACAATAATTTGATCATTTAAAATACTTTTGCACACTGCTAAGATCGATTTGTACAATTAAAAGAATGTACACAATTTAACTAAAAATCAACCAGTAATCTGCCTAGTGTAAATTAAAGCGGCGCTGTTGATATTTTGGCGCAACTGGTCACGTGACTGGTCATTGGCTTATGCTCTTGTAACCTGCATTCACATTTTTCTGTACCTAGCTAGTATTTGCAGTGTGTGGTCTCATTCAATGTCTTTTTTCTTAAAATGTCTACATTTCATTTCCCTCCTGCCCTATGATAACCTTCATAAAACAAATATTAAAGTTTGCTTTAAGCCTGTACAGAGAATTCTGATGTCTAACCTGTGTTAGTTTAAAGGACAACTCCACCCTCATAAGAACATCTTTTAGAAAGAATGGCCTCTTTAAAATATGTTGATATATCATAGTTTGTCCTATGAATTCATTACTGTATGCCTGCTATGCCTCATGGAAACTGAGCAATTTAGAAACCTGTACTGAGCCTGAACTGAGCCTGGGCATGCTCAGAAGAGGCAGACAGGGGATTAACATTCAGTCATTGGCTATGATAGCAACTGTCAGTTATGGATTTTACAGTTGACAACTGGAAGAACCAGGAAGCAGAAACAGAACATTGTGCAGGATTTCAGGTTATTATAGATTTCAAACTATTACCATTTAGGGGGGTGATTTACCTGTATGTAAGTATTCATTTTGGGGCTGGACTTGCCCTTTAATGATTTCAAGTCTGAAGTGAACATTAAAAAATCCATACAGTATGTTGTTGTAAAACATCCACCAGACAGACTGTTTGCTTATTGTCTTTACCTATTAGACATATGTTTTAAATAATTTATTCAGTGTCTGCTTCACGCATGGAAGTTTTTTATTTTTGAAATCCTCTTCCTATCCAACAATTCACATCTGCTATGCACAAATACTGTAGTGTTTTGGATTGTATTCACTTTCCTCAAGAGAATGATCTTATTACTATAAGGCTTTAAACACCCCCATTTTCACCATGAAGAACACTAAATATTAGTGAAATGCACTAACTGAACCTTATTTAGTCCTCAAGTGCTGTACGATGTAACATTCTGGCATACTCTTTCATAAATATTGGACAATAGATAAAAGAAGTCTCACATTTTGGCAATAACATCCCTCCACATTCTAATACAGTAAATATTAATATTTTAAAACAACTTCATTGTCATATTTGAATTTTTATTTTAAAATGAATAAAACTTTCAAACAAAACACCTAATTATTGCTTGTTGCTAGAAATGGCCAAACTTCGAAAAATCCGTTCCCACTCTAGGATTCGTGGATTTTTGGAAAAATCCAAAAATCTGTGAAGTCAATGGAATTTTTTGGGGGAAATTTCCACCTAAAATAATCGTTTAAATAGCAGTGGTAACTTACTGTAAAGGGACCTGGGAAATGGTCTGGGGAACAAGTATAAATGACTACAATCGTTAAAAAAGACAGTACGGTATTTTCATGCATTTCAATTTTTTCAGCGTTCCTCGTAAATACGAGATTTTTTTAAAAATGTGAGTTCCCGTAAAAATTTTTAAATGATACTCACCAACCCTATACAGATACAAATACACAAAGCTACTGATGCTCCCTTACACCCAACAAACTTTTCCCTTTCCATGGCTACAATACACACAATTAAAATATAGCCAGAATGAAGTATTAAATCATTGCCACAGAATTATTGTTACTGACTTTTAAAGCAACTATAAGACATTACCTTCTGAAATCTTTTCAAGCCACGTACAAAGTATATAATTAACTATACTCTTAGATATATCATTATGTATTTTTTTTTATTTTAACTTGCAGGCGAATCTTCCTCTAATACCCCACCACCACCGTCCCCACAGCCAGAGGCAGTTGTGGAGGGTCCATGCAGCTGCCAAGAATGTAAGTGCAGCCAATCGAAATCATTTTTGAAAAAATCTTTCCATAGGTCGAGGTCACACTACAACGCACACTAGCGCTCCAGAAACAAGAACACAATTGCGTGCAATTGGATTGCGCAAAAAAGCGGATTTCAGCGCACAGCAGTGCACTACTGTGACCACAACTAATGGGCCACACTAGTGTGCACTGATGTGGCCTAGCCCTTATCTCCAAGAAATGTTAACCTTGTGGTATTTTAGTAAATGTACTCAAACATTTAATGACAGTGAAAGTTAAAATGTATTTTATATATGTATTTTTTATTTAGTACTTCCATCAACTGCCTGGTTGATCCAGGGATACTTTCCGATTGCCGTTTGGAGTCAGGAAGGAATTTTTTCCCCCTTTTTAGCTGGGGTTTTTTGCCTTCCTCTGGATCAACTGTTAGGTAGGGTTAAAAAAAAAAAAAGTGAATAGGTTGGACTTGATGGACGTATGTCTTTATTCAACCTTAATTACTATGTTACTATGTTACTACACTACTATGCCACACTGAAAGCAATGCACAGTCACTATGGGGAATGGGATAGGGCTGTGCATCATGGATGGCTGTCATTATCCTGCCTACACTACTATGCCACACTGAAAGTGATGCACAGGCACTATGGGGAATGGGAAAGGGATGTGCATCATGGGTGGCTGCCTCTCTCCTACCTACACTACTATGCCACACTGAAAGCTATGCACAGGCACTATGGGGAATGGGAAAGGGATGTGCATCATGGGTGGCTGCCTCTCTCCTACCTACACTACTATGCCACACTGAAAGCGATGCACAGGCACTATAGGGAATGGGAAAGGGCTGTGCATCATCTGTGACTGTCTCTCTCCTACCTACACTACTATGCCACACTGAAAGCGATGCACAGGCACTATGGGGAATGAGAAAGGGATGTGTATAATGGATGGCTGGCTGCAGTTTTTGCCATATTTTTCCAATGATATTTTGCCTGTAAATACACCAATATGACCAGACATACAGTGGACATGCTGTGCGATATCTGATGGCAAATGACTTGGAACCATTCAAACCCAATCAGAATCAGTACACTTTTTGTAAAATAAAAGCCCATTGAATAAACAATAATGTTTTGCCTCATGTTCAGAAGCTGTACCATTTACTATTTGCTTAATTAATTCCCTAATGTCTGAATCCTTTTTCTGTTCACCAATTAAATCTACAATTGGCACAGGTTTTGTCACATTAACAGGCGCAGCAATTACTTTATCACTCATTTCTTGTAAATGATCTTCCCAGGCCTGGATGCCTTCCTAATCTCCCAAAGGAGGTTCCCATGGCTGTCCATTACAAGCAGCCTGTCTAGCAAGCTCATCCACTGTTGCATTGCCTACTGAATGTACATCATGTGATTTAGTATGCGCTTTGAATTTTAAAATGGCCACTTCTTTGAATTTTGCTCTCCCCAAAACGATTTAATACTGAGGCATGTGCTAAAGGTTTGCCTGCCGAATCTACCATACCTCTTCTATCCCAGATAGGCAGATATTCTGTAAGGGAGCGTGTAACATATGAACTGTCGATGTATATGGCAAGTGGTATTTCACCACTTATATATAATATGTATATGTTAATTGCAGCAATGACTGCCTCCAATTCTGCTCTTTGAGCAGAGAAAGAACATGGCAATTTCACCAAAATCCTTTGATCCTTTTCAGGACACCACACTGCAAACCCAGTGTGGAATTTTCCATTTTCCCAAAATCTGGAACCATCAATATATAACACCAAATCACCAGGATTAACTAAATCTCTGAACCACTGTACATCAGATGAACTTGATTGTGTCATACATTCATGGGGAGTACCTTGAATCTGCATTAACTGTGGCAATATGTATTTGGTTTTGTGATCTATTGTTATGTTCCTGTGTGTCAGATCTGTAATCCATCGACTCAATCTCTGTGTAGAAACACCACTGAGAGATTTTCCCAGCAACAATTTCAAAGGTGTATGGGGTGTTTGCAAAACCAACAAAGCAAATCCCACAATGTGTTCAACAGCTAATACTGACCAATGAACACTTAGGTTATGATGATTGTATAAAGCCATTACTTTCTCCTACAGTTCTCCACTGTCCTCCTCTCTTTTGCAACAATACTGTAGATATGGATGTGCCAGATGCGTATGTCTGCAATGCAAATGGTTCATTTGGATTTGGACTTATTAAAGCTGGTGCTTGGGCAAGATCTTGCTTTATTATTGTAAAAGTGTTATCTGCCTCTGCATTCCAACACAAGAGATCTTTCTCATCATTATCACCTTTTAGAAAAACATATAATGGTTTAGCTTTGTCTGCAAAATTTTCCACAAACTTTAGCTAAGCCTAGAAACTGTCTCAAATCCTTATGTCTTTGTGGCCTTGGTATCTGAAGTTCTGCAGTGACTCTTTCAGGGATAGGCCTTCTTGACCCTGCAGAGATAATTATACCCAGATATTTAACTTCAGGTACTGCTAGTTTCACCTTAGATGTATTCAATTTAAGATCTGACTTATCCAAGATCTCTAACGATTCGTCTAACAAAATCAGATGTTCCTCCATAGTAACCGTTTGCAACAGCAAATCGTCTACATACTGGATAAGATTTTGGGGGTGCAAAAATGCGTCCAAAACCTTCGCTACGGCCTGATGAAAGACACTGGCACTAATATGTAGGCCCTGTGGTAACGAATTGAATGTGTATTGAGCACCCTGAAACGTGAAAGCCAGCTTGTATTGACTTTTTGGATCTACCCTGATAGAAAAATATCCATTCGAAAAATCATGACAACTGTACACTTGAGCATTACCCATAAGTTGTGACATTACATCAGGCATTGAAGCTGCTAAATTGGCTACTGCTGGTGTGTATTATTCAGTAATCTATAATCAACTGTCAATCTCCATGAGTTGTCACACTTACGCACAGGCCAAATTGGACTGTTATTCGTAGATGAACAAGGCCTTACTATTCCTTGTTTCAGCAATTGTTCAATGATATCATCAATAGGTGCAATTGCTTCTGTTGGAAATCTATATTGCCTTTGTTTATATGGAGGGTCTTTGCCTTCTATTGTGACTAAACTGTCTTTAAGAATGCCACAATCTGTCCTAAATTGAGCCCACAACTTAGGATATTTCTTAACAATCTCTGTAAGTTGTGCATCTCCATGTGTATCAGGCCATTTCTATTCTGTGTTTGCATCAGTGTCAGTGTTCCTTTCAGTGTCTGTATCTTTGCAACAAACGGGTGGAAGCACTTATTTTACGACCAGGAGCGTCGAATACCTTCCGGAATGTAGCAAGAAAATTGGTGATGTCGGACACTAATGGGTCATCATTCTCCCACAATGGAGAGGCCCAGGCCAGGGCTCCACCTTCCAACAAAGCAACAATATAACCCACTTTTGCTCTATCTGAGACAAAACGGGAGGGTTGTAATTCAAATTGAATTTGGCATTGATTAAGAAACCCTCTACAGCCTTGGGGGTTCCCATCATAGCGAGGAGGAGAAGGAATACGGTGTTCATGGCCAGCTTGCATTGCAGGTGCAGGATTAGACGGGAGAGAAGGTGAGGTGTCAACAGGTGATAGGCGTGAGGCCAATGAGTCCATAAATTGTGCCATACGGTTCTGTTGATGTTCAAAAACGTCCATCCGGGTAGATAAGGCTTGGAGAGTTTTAGATAGTTCGGACATTACTCCCTCAGAGGCATCCATGGCCCGCTTGTACTGTAATGCTGCCCTGGACTCCGTGGGGTAGAGTACAGGGAAGACTCACGTTTTAGTTGGATGAAGGAGGAAGTAGTGGGAACTGGATGCTGGAATGCACTGGAGACCGGAGCTGGATGCTGGAGTACACTGGGAACAATGGTGGATACAATAGAATGGTAACAGGAACAAACGGCTGGATACAATGGCTGGATAGATGGTAACAGGAGACAATGGCTGGATTACAATTGGCTGGATAGTCGGAACAGGCAACAGTGGCTGGATACAATGGCTGGATACAATGGCTGGATACAATGGCAACAGGAACAATGGCTGGATACAATGGCAAACAGGAACAATGGCTGGACTACAATGGCTGGATACAATGGCAACAGGAACAATGGCTGGATAACAATGGCTGGATACAATGGCAACAGGAACAATGGCTGGATTACAACATGGCAACAGGAAGAACAAGGCTGATACAATGGCTGGATACAATGGCAACAGGAACAATGGCTGGATACAATGGCTGGATACAATGGCAACAGGAACAATGGCTGGATACAATGGCTGGATACAATGGCAACAGGAACAATGGCTGGATACAATGGCAGGATACAATGGCTGAATACAAGTGGCAACAGGAACAATGGCTGCAGAAGTTCAAACAGCAAAAACCCTAGACGCCAGAAACAACTGACAAGCGGGCGTCTAGGGATGGACTGAGCGGACTTTTAAACTTCGCGCCGGCCGGCGCCCCTGCGTGGTGACCTCATGACGGCGCTCACGCAGGACGCGCGAGCGAGTGTCGACGTCACTGGGGCCGGAGCGCCGCCCAGCGGATCGTCGCTGGAGCGGACACCCGGGTAAGTACCTTACAGATAGACACCACAGAATATTTGGCCACACTAGACAACCTCTTGATTACCTGGTGTATTTTTCTCAACTGTATGAGAAACATATAACTCATGTTATAACTACATCTCTGCTGAGTCAAATTCTGTTTTGAGAACTGCAAAAGTAAACCAAGCATTTGTGATAATATCTTGTAGGCAGAGAAACTGCCAAATAATCTTTTAAAAATGTAAACATATACAACCTTATTCTACATAATTAAAAAAACTAATCTTTAAAGGGCAACTGTGGTCTCAAAACAAGTTAGGGTTAAAAGAAAGCCTGCAGTATTTTCTTTACACTGAGCCAACAATCACATCTCTGCCTGGAGGCTGTGGGAAATTATTTGGAGTGAAGTTCAAAATTCCTGCTTTCAGTAGGTTGAGTGACACTCGCCTTACCTTGCTGGCCCCTTTCCCCGGGGGAAAAGCATGCTTAGTTAAAACTTAATGCTGGGGAAATCAGGAAGTACCTGAGGAAAAAATTGACAGTTGAGAAGGGGAGTCTATTAATGCAGGCAGAGGCTGGTCACATGACTATAAGCTGGTCACATGGCTGAAAACAGGAAGAGTTCAACCAATAAGTTATATTGCTGAACTTTTGCAGCAATAACTTCTCACAAATTTTATCAATGTAATTTAGGTTTTATTTTGAAGGTACGATGGAATGCTTTTTATATAATCCTTACTAGTTTGGAAGAATTTGAGACCACAGTTACCCTTTAATTCATGATAGAATAACCTTTGGATGGTAATATATTTTTTTTAGAAAGCATTTTATAAAAAAAAAATCTGATTTAGATAAAAAAAAATCCGATTTAAATAAAAAAAATCAGATTAAAAAAAAAAAAAACATTGATTTTTATCCACCCTGGTTCTTTGTAAAAATCGGGCTTTGAAATTACTTCCACACCGATTCTATGACTACCCCATCAATCTCCTCCCTGGTACTGTGCCTCCTAGAGGAAGAACTTACACTTTGTCCCTCTCTGAAACGCAAGCCATGAGAGAGTACATTAAAGAACATTTGTCCCAGGGATTAATTTGACCTTCCACTTTTCCAGCTGGAGCTGGTTTCTTTTTCGTTGAAATGAAGGATGGAGGTCTACGTCCCTGCATCAACTATCAGGGTCTAAATAAGATCACTATTAAGAATCATTATCCTCTTCCCCTCATCTCTGAACTGTTCGATCAGATCAAGGGGGAAAAATATTCCCTAAACTTGATCTTCGTGGGGGCATACAACGTAATCCGCATATGCAAAGGTGACAAGTGGAAAACAGCCTTTAACACTCGGGATGGTCACTACGAATATCTTGTAATGCCCTTCGGCCTTTGTAACCCTCCAGCTGTGTTCCAGGAATTCATGAATGCCATTTTCCATGATTTCTTAGGTATCTCAGTAGTTGCATGTCTGGATGACATTTTAATCTTCTCACAAGATTTACCCTCATATTGTCTTCATGTAAAACAAGTTTTATTACGACTGAGAGAAAATAATCTCTCTATACTATACTATCTATACTATATAAGCTGGAAAACTGCCTCAAGTACCCTTTCTCAAGTACCCTTTCTTGGCTACATTGTGTCTGCCCAAGGTTTCCAGATGGATCCTGCTAAAGTTTCAGCCATTCAAGAGTGGTCTCTTCCAATGGGAACCGAAGCCATACAAAGATTCATCGGCCTTGCCAACTATTACAGACAGTTCATCAAAGGGTTCTTGTCTATAATTTCCCCTATTCTAGCCCTCATCAGGAAAGGTGGTAGGCCTAATTCATGGTCCCCTGCTGCCCTAGAAGCCTTCAAACAACTTAAGGAAGCCTTTGCCTGTGCACCAGTTTTAGTTCATCCGGATCCCAGCCTTCTCTTTTATATTGAAGTTGACTTGGGTGCGGGAGCCGTCCTTTCACAAAGACAAGGTATCAAAGGGAAACTTCATCCTTGTACTTATTTTTCTTCCCAACGAGCGGAATTATGATGTCGGTAACCAGGAACTTCTTGCCATCAAATTGGCCCTTGAGGAATGGCGTCACTTATTAGAAGGCATCCCTTTACCTATTACAATCTTTACCGATCATAAGAACCTCAAATACATTCAGAATCTTAAGAGGTTAAATCTCTGCCAAGCACGTTGGTCCTTATTCTTCTTCCAGTCGAACCTGACTCCAAAAACAAGAAAGCCGATGCCCTTTCCAGATCATTTGTTGCTTCAGACTCTTCTAACCAAGATAAGGGTCCCTCCTACGTCCTGCCCCAATTTCTGTTGATGGTCAACAGATCAAGAAGATTGGACTCTAGATTCTTTAGGAGTTCTCTTCAGTATCTGGTCCACTGGAAAGGTTTCAGTCCAGAAGAAAGAGTTTTACAGACAAACCTGGTCCGTTTTGTCCGGTGGCCCCCCCTGTAGAACTTACCTGACACACCGATCCAGTGCCACTCCTGTGACAGCCGCGCTGTTTCTGGTGGGCGGCGTCAGGACATCAGGCGCGAAGATTCAAAGGCCAGAGTCCCCCTGCACCCACTGCCTGTTTGTACCTTTCGCTATCCTGGCTGCTAGGCTACTTACCTAGCCCGATCCTGTAACAACTTACCTTGCCTGTTTCTGCACCTGATATTTACTTTGCCATACCAGCTCCAGTTAATTACCTTGCCTGTTCCGGAGACTTACTTTGCCTGTACCAGCTCCCGAGACTTACCTTGCCTGTACCAGCTGCAGGGACTTACCTTGAGTGTACCGGCTCCAGAGACTTACCTTGCCTGTACCAGCTCCAGGGACTTACTTTGCCTGTACCAGCACCAGAGAGTTACCTTGCCTGTTCTTGCATTACAGACTTACCTTGTCTGTTCCAGCATCCTTATTCTAGCAGTACCTCTGTACCCTGTCTACAGTTCCCATCAGCCACCTCTGCTCCTGTATCCAGTCCTTCAGCCTTTGGTCTTTTCCTGAAAGCGCACCAGTAAGTACCGCGGCCATCCAGCCGAATTTGTTACAGTCTGGTAACCATTTAAAATGAAATGTGGTTAGAATATAGGTAGGATATCCTGTAGGGTTTATCCCTAGGGCTTTAGATTTGTTATGATTAATTTTGAATCCTGAAAGTTGACATAATTGTTCCAGCGTTTGGTAAACTGAGGGAAGGGATATTAATGGTTGTGTCAGGAAAGATATTGTATCATCAACGTTTGTTTCAATTGAACCTACCTTAATGCCATGGATGTTTGGGTTGTTGCGGAGGGTTTTCGGCCAGTGGTTTCATGCATAGGGTGAATAATAAGGATGATAGGGGGCATCCTTGTCTTGTTCCATTGCGAATGTTGATATATTTAGATGGGTATATTTAGATGGGTATCCCATATTACGGATCCTAGCTTTTGGTTTATCATATAGTCATAAAATCGCTTGTATTAATGACAGAGGGAAACCGAATCTCTCAAGTACCTGTTGTAGATATGTCCAGTCGACCCTTTTGAAGGCCTTATCTACAACCAGGAAGAGGAGCATAGAAGGTTTCTTCCCCGACATAGCCAACTATATTGTTATTATTGTTTTTTGATGATATCCGTTGATTTAGCGACCCAGGTTGAATCCCGTTTGGTCGTAGTTAATTATTAAGGGTAGTATTAATTTAAGTCTATTTGATATTTTTGCAAATATCTTCAGATCTACATTTATTAATGATATGGGTTGGTAATTTGCTACCTGCGTAGAGTCTCTAGAGTTTTGGAATAACTACTATGTTGGTTTCTAACATATCCGAAGGGGAATTTATCTTTTCTTTGTAGAACTGTGTTACACTTACTGAGTAGGTGTGAGATCAGGATCTTTGAAAATTTTCTGTAGTAAAGGGCTGTGAAGCAATCTGGCCTGGGTGATTTTCTTATCTTAAATTCTTTGATTACTTTTATAATTTTCTCTTCTCTTATATTAGTGGATAATTTTGAGGCTGTTTCTTGTGGTATGATGGGGAGGTTTCGTTTTTTAAAAATTGTGATATTTGGTTGTGTGTTGTTTTAGTATGTTTGATCATGTGTCCATTATATAATTGTTGGTAGTAATCTGCAAATTGATTGGCTATCCATTGTGGGTCATAATGTAAAATACCTGCTTTGTCCCTATGCATTGGCTATCATTTTTTGATTTAGTTTATTTGCGATCATTGTATCCAGTTTATTGCTGTTACTATAGTATCTTTGATTTGTAAATCTTAATCTCTTCTTTGTTTAGTATCAGCTTGGAAAGTTCAACCTTCATTGATTTTAGTTGAGTTGCCATTTTTTCCCCAACCTTTTCCCCAGTTTGTGTACTGCATCTAGAAGGTCCAGAATTTTTGTTTTTTATTTTTAGCAGCCATTTGAATAATTTTGCCTCTAATTACAGTTTTGAGGGGGAGACATCTGAAGTTACATTATCTTCTAAATCGTTTTCTAATGTTTTTTGAATTGCTTCTATGTCTGTATCCAGTATGAGTAGTGTTTCATTGAGGCGCCATGAGGGTGGGGGCTTTGCTCCCATCAGATTCTGGATAGTAAGGTATACATATGCACCATGATATCTCAGAAATGTGTATGTCTGGAGAGTGTGGAAGTATCTGTGGGGCTAGAAATGCATAATCTAGTCTAGTGAAGATCGAGTGAACTGGTGAAAAGAAAGTGTATTCTTGGTCTGTGGGATGTAGGATTCTCCAGCTATCAATTACTCCACAAATTTTTAAGAAAGAGTTAAGGTGTTTGCTAGAAGGTGGGGAGGCTGTTCCTCAGGGAGGTGCTGATCTACCTAAAGTGGGGTGTAAGGCAATTGTTGAAATCACCCATAATGATTCCCATGTGTTGTGTGTTGTAAAATTTGTTATTTTAGGTGCTGTAAAAATGTTTTTGGGTGACTATTGGGAGCGTAAACATTAATTAGTGATATCTTAGTGTTCTTATTGTTCCATTGAGTATTAGATACCTTCCCTGTGGATCTCTTATGCAAGATTCTTCCAAAAAGCTGATTTGTTTGCTTAGTAATATTGCCACCCCGGCCTTCTTAGACTCTGCTAAAGCGAAATAATATATGTATATTTCTTTGCCCAGTATTCTGGTTCATGGCCCAATTTGAAGTGAGTTTCCTGAAACATCAATATATCCGGAATGGGTTTCCGGTAATATTGAAGAGACATTTTGTGTTTTTGGGGGCGTTTTTTAACGTTATGGGTGATAATTTTCAGGCTATCCTGCATGGTGGATCTGAAAAAAAAGCATTAGCAAGTTGTTTAAATTGGTACTTACTCTTGATGTAAGGATTGTCATTATTTGGAAGTTTACAGTACTTATTGTATGTGTTTTAGTTGGCGTCCCCTCGGGAACACAGTGCCCGGACCCGTCTTGTTCTGCAATATGTGCCAGACCGAGAAGATAAAAATGTTTGACATTGTTAGACACATTGGACTTTGACTGTTTCTACTCAAAATTATAGGACTTAAACATATAACATAATAAAAGAAAAGGAATAAACTTAATAACACAAAAAGCCCTTTTACTAGGTGACAGGTGGGAGTAGGGTCAACCCATTACCCTCTCATAGCGTAATTTTTCATTGGGCTGGATACGGGATCCCAGCCCATTAAGAGTTCTGTCTCTCCCGTTAGGGATACTATACATCCAGAGGGGGTCCAGATAGAGGATTTTATCCTATTCCGAGGCCACTACCTGTCAATATTTAACCCAAACTTTCCATTGTGTAGGTTTGTCGTGGCTTATACCTTGGATTTCTATAATCGTACTGTGTGGTTAGTGTATAGGAGGAATGAGACATATATTTGTTTTTGTGGCGGCTCCTCGTATTATCATCATCACTGGGTTGGGATAGAACTCAGCATTCTTGGAGGAGAGCCATATCATGGGTACATGTGATGTTACCTCACTATGGGTGAGGAATAGAGGGCAGGGGAAAGTTTTTTGTATAGGTTATATTAATTTGGATTATTCAAATAATTCTTTTGTGAAGCCTGGTCTTCTAATTTGTGTTTTTATCTGGACATCTAAAGAGTAGGGTGCTTTCCATTTTGGCAGTAGGATATATTTATTTAGTTATAACATTCCCTCCCTCCTCCTACTCCCAAAATGTAATACAAACTTTAACATAGACATAAAGTTTTAACAATCCATGAAGTATACATTTCTAATTATTGTACCCCCCCATTTAGGTAGTCTACGGCCGTATTTTTATTTTACTTATTTTTAGTTTTAAAGTTATTTTTTTCTTGTTGTACCATAGCACTCAGTTTTTAACCTGTGATGCTATTGATCTTTCTGTTGCCTTCCCTTGAAGACTTCAGTTTTCTCCCTCCTTTTATTTTCTCATCCCAATATTATTCAGAGTTAGCCCACCCAAAGACTTCAGTTCAGTTCCCCAGATTACCTTGTAGATAGATGTAACGTTTATTTTGTATTCTGACTCCCCCCCCCCCCCTTCCCCGTGGGGGGGGGGGGTGACATGAAATATAAAGGTCCTCCCTTTTTTGGGAATCCTAAGAACATATTTTTGTTTTATTTTCTCATTTAGGAGGCTATGACTTTCAGTTTGCATCTTATGATTTTGTTATCACCTCCCAGTACTGAAATCGGGGGTTCCAATTGTCTCTCCCCAGTAAGCACGGTGTCTCTCCAGGGGCAGAATGGTGGCTCAGTGGTTAGCACTGATGCCTTGCAGCGCTGAGGTCCTGAGTTCGATTCCACCCTTGGACACATCTGCAGGGAGTTTGTATGTTCTCCCCATGCTTGCTTGGGTTTCCTCCGGGCATTCCGGTTTCCCCCACAATTATAAAGACATACTGATAGGTTGTATATGTACATAAAGTGATTAGATTGTAAGCTCTTCGGGGCAGGGCCTGATGTGCATTAAGTAAATAATTGAAAAGCGCTGCGGAATATGTAGCACTATATAAGAAATAAAATACTTACATACATACATTTTTCCAAACTCATTTGGAGACCAATTTCCCCCTCCCAAAGATTTTGCTGTGAATCCGGGTCTCAAGCTCACTTACTGTACATAGGTCAATAAAAGTTTTTATCCTCTGAGGGAGCCAGGTGAGTGCCTGGGCTCAAGATCCATTCCGCTCTAGAGTGGTCGCACACAATGACAACCATAGGTGTGCAGCGCTTAACCTGTGAGATGGGGTGCACTTTTGTAAGAAAGTTATGCCCAATGGGGTTTAGTGCAATGATTCTCAGGCTTTAAGGGGTTACCAATATGGGGAATAAAGCAGTTAAAGTACTTGCGTTTGGGGTTGCTCTGTCCGAGGGATCCATTTGGTTTTCATTAAGGCTCCCTCTGTGGTTTTTCTACCTGTGTCCACACGGCGGTGTCCACACGGTCTAGTAGGTATGCAGGGCTGTGGTTTTGGTGGAGTATCATAAGAAGAGTGGACCTTCCTCAATATTTGTAAGGGATATCGGTCTTCCATCTTTCAGGACCACCAGTTTGAAGGGATATTTGTTTCAGCAGTGTATATAGTATTGGTCTTAGATCCCTTCTTCTTTACCGAGTGGTTGTGGAAAGGTCCTGGAACAGGCGAAGTTGTGCCCCTTCGTATTCAATTGTCAAGGAATTTTGAGCTGTTGACATAATTTTTTTTTGGACTTGAAATAATGCATTTTGCAGATGACATCTCTCGGCGGGTCTCCTTCCCGGGGGTTTGGCCCACAATGCTCTGTGGACTCTATCCATGAGGAGGCTTATCTGTGTGGTTGGTTTTCCAGAAAGTTTACCCTCTCCCCTGGTGTGGCTATTTCTTGCTTTACCTCGTTCACGGTCTTTGTCTGCGAGGTTAAGGTTAACTTTTAATCTGTGAGTATAGTTTTTCCAGGTCTTGTCGTGTGCAGGGAGAGGTTTCTGTTATGAGTGGACCAGCACCAGCTTAGGAACCGTGTGGTGTATCAGGAGTGGGCCAGAAGTCTGTCAATTCGGCTTTGGGTAATGAAGTTTTAGTTATTTTTAGTGGCATTTTGTTTGTCTCTGGTTCCTCCTTTAAGGTTTAGGTCTGGAGGATGCAGTTTAGATATCGCCAAGCCTCTGTTATTGGAGTCAGAGCAGGAGCTCTCCTCGTCTACTTTTAAGATATGTTTAAGGAACTATTTTTGTAATGTAACCCATGCTTTGGTCTAGCTGGTCAGAAATAAAATCAGGTACATACTACACTCATTTTTATACAGTCAAGTGTTATATGATTAGTTGCTTCCATGGTATACAATATAGCACAAGAAATATGTAATATCACTCACCTGTAAAACAAGTGAAATAAAAATTGGTTTCTTTACCTAACTTCTAACAGAATAATACTATTGAGGACAAAATCATAGTATTTACCCTTCTTTTTTTGCAATGTGCTGTGACTATCTATAATTGACATTGGCATGTTTCTTACTAGCAGTGTAAATATAAACTTAGCTTACTTACAGTACAGTCTACTGTATACTACAAAGTACAGTGTAAAGTTAAATGAATCCATCATATTAATATTGTTTGTAAAATGTATAGTAAGAGCAAGGCTTAAAGGGCTTGTTCACCCCCAAAGCTAAAATTTGCCCCAGTGCTGGCACTACTTTGTAGTGTTCAAAAATCCTTACCTTACTCCTCAGCCCCTTATGGTTCTCCTGCCGTGCCAGCTGAAAATCCCAAAAACGGGAGAGTAGGAGCTGTCTGTGTGTCATCTACTTCCTTGTCCTCAGTAAAGGAATCCCACCCTCTGGATCCCACTGCTCTGTATAATTCTGTAGCGTGTAGTGGGAACTGTAGTGTAGGCCCCCCCAACCCTAATTGCCAGGTTTATAACTTTAAAGAAGCCCAAAATTAGACTTACCAAACCTCATTCCCTCCATAGCCGACAGCCATGTCTGTAATTGGCTGACTTTTATCCAATCACAGACACGGCTGCTGGTCCAGACCCTATTGCTTCTTCCGGGAACGAAGCAACTTTCTTTGGTAAGTTCATTTCTGGGCTTTTTTTAAATTTATAAATCTGGCGGTTAGGGTTGGGGGAGGGGGTCCCTTACACTACAGAGAAAGTTTATATGGAGATACCCTTTAAATGCATGAGAAACAAATAGTTTGCAGTGCATTTCTGTGCTTTTTATTCCTATCCATATTATTGGAAAGCATGAAATACACACCAAATCAGATCAGCCTCATTTACTAAGTAGGGATGGTCTGATTGATTCGCACTGGCAATGTGAATTGGAAACACGATTAAAAAGTAAGTGTAAGTAGGGTATTATAACAGATTAGGTTGCTGATGCTAAAAATAAGTGTCTTCTATTGTGATAAATATAACTTATTTTTTAAATTCAATTTAGATGTTCTTTTGGAGAAGTTGAAGGAATACAATCTTGTAAAGCCTATTAGTACGGACTCTGAGGGCAATTTTGTTTCCCATGCTGTGACAAAAAGAGAACCCAACCGTTTTCGAAGAGACACTACAGTTCTGGAACATATGACTGCAGAAAGAATTTTCTATAATATCACTGTTTTTGGAAGGGAATTCCACCTAAGGCTAAAAGTTAACTCAAAAGTGGTTGCACCAAATGCAACAGTTGAATGGGAGGAAGATGCCAGTGTAAATTTAATTGAATCATTTCACAGAGGATGCCTGTATGTTGGTGAAATAACAGATTTACCTAATACTGCTGTAGCTATAAGCAATTATAATGGACTGGTAAGTATCCTTTTCATACATATTGTTAAAGTGTACAGGTATACACTATGGGGGAGATTAACCCAGAGCTGCTCTCGATCCGGGCAAATCTCCTTTCTGCCATTCAATATTGCGTTAGCACTTGGGATTTACCTGCAGCATGTTTTTTTTTACACCTCCTACTATTAAAATCATGTGCTAAAAGTAACGCAATTTTAAATCTGCGGTTGCGCAGGTGTCTTTTGCGTAACCGCCCATCTGACGCTAATGTGGAGTCACCCGTGCATCTGATGCTAATATGGAGTTAAAGGGGAACTGTGGTCTCCAAACAAGTTGAGTTTACATAAAAGGCCAGTTTCCTACCTTTAAAACGAGCCATCAACCACCTCTCTATGTGCTCCACAACTCAAGATATAAAGAAATGACTGACCAGAAAGTTAATGGGTGGGAGGCTGACGTGATATTCCTAAGGCTTCTCCAGCACAGTGCCACTGGCGAGCACAGCCTCAGACTCCCTCAGTGTGTGAGCGAGACAGGAAGTCCCTCCTCCTCTCTGCTGTGTGAAGTCCTGACAGAGTAGGTAAGGGAATCTACAGCCCTTCTCTCTCACTATGTGAAAACAGCCTTTCAGGCAGAGTTCTCGCTCTGTTTTCGCTCTGCCTGAAAAGGCTGTCTCCACAGAGTTTGGGGGGGGGTAGGGGGGGTGTTAGAGTGTCCCACAGCACCTGTGAGAGGGTGGGGCTTAGGCACCCACGAGTGGGCGGGGCCACGACACCCGTGAATGGGCGGAGCTACGGCACCAGTGGGTGGGCAGGGCCATGCCACAAGGGCTGTAAGGGCCAAGGGGGGCCTGCAACTGGAGGGACCATGGGGTCCATGAGTGGGAGGGACCGGGGGGGCTGTAAAGGGGAGGAAACACAGGGAAGATTGACTGACAGGTTTCAGAGCAGGAAGCAGGAAGTGCAGGGGACCTGGTTATGCTGCTGCCATATCACACACAAAAATGTAAATATCTTCAAACTATGTAAAATAAACAATGGAAATGAATTGCAAAAACTCTCAGGAGAGCAATTCCTATCAATTTACCTAAAGTCATTTTTGGACCACAGTTCCTCTTTGAAGTCACGCTAACCGATAGCAGACCGGTTAGCGTGACTTTAACTCCTTATTATTGCCCAGCGCTTTGGGAAAATAAGCTACTATATGTTTACATATATATGTATAACTATATTTTTCTAGCAATTAGTGAAAAGTCTATTGTTTATACCTTTATAGTATTTTCTTTAATTGTAGACTATCCACTCCAGTAAAGTCCATAGGGTTGGCAGTATAAATGCTGCAACATAGCTCAGTTGTCCTTTTATTTAAAGCAACAGAGTTTATTTTGTAATTGGAGGTTAAGTTATAGTGTCAATGTGAAGAAAGGGGGAGGAATGGAGAGAGCAAGGAAGAAAAAAACAAGAATATAATACCAAACCATGCAATGTTAAATAAAAAGATGTTTGTAAACTACAACTCCCAGCATGCTGTATTGCTGGGAGTTGTAGTTTTCAAACATCTTAAGTTGCAAATACTTACATAGAGTAAAACCTTCTTTATTTGTGCATACTGTATGCACAAATAGGAGGATTTACCCCTATTTGCAAGTATTTGCCACTTAAGATGTTTGAAAACTACAACTCCCAGCAATAAAGCATGCTGGGAGTTGTAGTTTACAAACATCTTAAGTGGCAAATACTTGCAAATCGGGGTAAATCCTCCTTTATTTGTGCATACAGTATGCACAAATAAGAAGGTTTTACCTTTATTTTGTAAGTATTTGCCACTTGTGTCCCTGTGCAAGTAAAAGTTTCTCCTACCTTGTCCGGCGGTCGCACGATCCGCATCCTCAATCCACAGCCTCTGAGCATCTGGATGATGTCACTACCCGGCGCATCTCACTTTGCGGCGCCGGGTAGTGACATCATCTGGATGCGCAGAGGCTGTGGAGCGAGGATGCGGATCGAGCGGCCGGCGAACAAGGTAGGAGATAGGCTGACTCGAGTATAAACCGAGGTAAGATTTTCAGGCTTTTTTTAAAGCCTGAAAACCTCGGTTTATACTCGAGTATATACGGTAGATGTATTTTTCAGTATAAGGCTTGGGTACACATGTTGGGACCCTTCAGACCGACTGTTCAACACTTGGGACCGGTCGGAGAGGACAAAGGACTTTCTATCGCAGCAAAAGTAATTTTTTTCAACACGGCGCGGTCGCCCATTTGTCTGATTCATAGGAACAGTCGGACCTCAGTCGCTGCCTCACGAAAAAAACAATATTTCAGGCCGATCGACTGATATACTAAAATGTCGCTCGGTTGGCCAAAAACATTAGATGGTGTCTACTCAGCTTAAGGGGATCAAACAGCATGCTGCAGTTAATATTTGTTTTACTATCAAGTTTTTTTTAGAGAGCTATTCTGTGGGTAGAACTAATTAGGGCATGTGTTGGGTTTTCATTCCAATTTAAACTATCTATATAATTTATGAGTTTAGTAGTAGTTTCCCATAATGTAGTTGTCAAGGGGCAGGACCAGAATAGGTAGGAACAGTAGGGAGCCATCTTCTTCTCTGCACCTTTAGCTTATTATTAAAACAGTAGAATTCCTTACAGGGGTGTAATACCACCTCATCATGTTTTCTTTATTTAGTGTGCAGAAACTGTGATTTTAAGGGCGCCTTGGTCATCTGAAACACATCAGGCTAACCCTCACTTATACCCTATTATTTTTCTGTACACCATATGCATTTAGTGTTTTTAGTAAGCATGAAATCTAAAGTTATTTTCAATCTAAGTTTTGTGGTTCTGCAACTTACCTTTTTTTATTAGCCTGAATGTGTGGAAAAGATCATTCCCCAGCTGCACCAGCACACGGAGCTGCATGACCAAGAGATTACTGAGGGAGGAGATTAGAGACCATGGCTGCAAAAGGTGCCTTGAGAAAAATCGGTACAGACTGAAAATTTCCCCCGGTCATGGTCAACTTCCCGTACTTTAATATAGTGAGCCGGGTGCAATCACTATGGTGTGTGGCAGTTCCAAATAATCTTGCTTATACTTAATATACCGTATATACTCGAGTATAAACCGTCCAGAGTATAAACCGAGGTACCTAGTTTTAGGTAAAAAAGAAGGAAAACCACATTGACTCGAGTATAAACTGAGGGGGTAGTATTTGCCACTAAAGAATGTTTGGAAACTACAACTCCCAGCATGCTTTATTGCTGGGAGTTGTAGTTTTCAAACATCTTAAGTTCAAATACTTACAAATAAGAGTAAAACCTTCTTGGTGCATACTGTATGCACAAATATAGGAGGATTTACCCCTATTTGCAAGTATTTGCCACTTAAGATGTTTGAAAACTACAACTCCCAGCAATAAAGCATGCTGGGTTTGTAGTTTTCAAACATCTTAAGTGGCAAATACTTGCAAATAGGGGTAATCCTCCTTATTTGTGCATACAGTAGGTTTTACCCTTATTTGTAAGTATTTGCCACTTGTGTCCGGTGCAAGTAAAAGTTCTCCTACCTTGTCCGGTGGCCGCGCGATCCCATCCTCGATCCACAGCCCCTGCGCATCCGGATGATGTCACTACCGGGCGCCTCTCACTGCGGCGCAGGGTAGTGACATCATCCGGATGCGCAGAGGCTGTGGAGCGAGGATCGGATCGCGCGGCCGGCGGACAAGGTAGGCGATGTGGACTCGAGTATAAACCGAGGTAAGATTTTCAGGCTTTTTTTAAAGCCTGAAAACTTCGGTTTATACTCGAGTATATACGGTAGGTAGACTGTTCTGGACTGTTTGTAGCCACATTACCAGATTACAGATGCATAATGAAGCATTTTACAAGCTCAAAGGGTGGGACAATGTAAAATAGGTGGCTGATGATGCAGAGCAAACATTTGCCTTTAAAATAAGCGAATATCAGTAAAACTAATACCAAAGGA
Source organism: Hymenochirus boettgeri (assembly GCA_019447015.1). NCBI lineage: Eukaryota > Metazoa > Chordata > Amphibia > Anura > Pipidae > Hymenochirus > Hymenochirus boettgeri. The sequence goes on along the minus strand of CM033471.1, from coordinate 57,205,156 downwards.
ACTAATGGTTGATACAGGAACAACATTGTCACAACCCCCACTATGGGCTGGCTATCTACTTATCAGTTATTGGAAAATGTACTCCAACAAAACGAAATGTCGAATAACACAGAACAGAGAAGGAGGGATAGTGAACATAAATACAGCACACACTAAAATATATATTTTTTATACGGTAGACTGCCACCACATTTCAAAACAGTGAAATGGCCTGTAAACTCTATCACCAATTAGAACGCAAGAGATTATACACACCTCTAAAGATCCTTTAAAGAAAAATATTATTCACACCTATCACTCTATACACAGATCTATGAATCTAAAGTAATTCCTATACTGTAGCGTAATTTCGAAAGTAAGGTTCGTTTTGGGACAATTAGCCTTTAAATGATTTTATATCATTTATTAAAAAGTTCAAAAGAGTGCATACAAAGTTAAAGAAAAATGCTAAAGTATATAATTGAACATTAAAGGTAGTACACAGTTAAGAGTAAAAGGGATAAAGAAGACTAAATGGCGTCTGTTAGTTCATGAGCAAGGTCCATGAAAACTTGGTAATCCAAAATCTGAAAAAAATGACAAACTCCAATATAGTTCTGAATGGTAGCCAATATACAGTCCACCCAATTGGCTTTGATATCCTTGTAGATGGTAAAATGGTCAACTCATTGCCCTCCCATCTCCCTAATATTTTTGCATTGTCCTGAGAAAGGTAGCGGCTTGGTCTCTAGAGGTGTGTTTGGTCCCCCCCGGAGAGATGTACGAGTACCGTATATCTCACATACAGAATATTAACGTTTTTTGTGAACTGCTAATATCTTACAATCCAGAGATACCAAATATGATATATTTACGGACATATATGACCAAGTAAAATATCTCAAGTTTCCCTTGTGATAGCATCCTATAACATATATGGACAGATACAGTTTGATTCCAGCATGAGCTGACATTATTTGTGAATATATTATATAATTCCAATTTTATGCATGTATATATAGTTTAATTATAAAGTGCCACATGGGGACGCAGCACTATACAGTAACAAAATACAATAAAGTCATACAAGGCGGATAAATACATAGATAGTTCAGTGCATAAATATATAAATTATATAAAAAGTGCTAGAGCTTATTGTGAAATAAGAATTGACTGTAAAATGACATCTGTTTCAAGCAGCAGTGTCCCCTTACCGTGAACCTCTAATACTAACATGTTTTATTATTTTATTATTTTTTGTTTGCTTTGGCAATGTCAAAATGTAAATTGATTCTGCCAATAAAGCTCTTTTTGATTTGATTTGATTCCCTGCTGAGATGAACAAATAATAAATGGCAATAGGGGAAGATCACTATCTTACAAATGGTCAGGCAGAAGTTTTATTAACCATTGGAGTACCTCTGGGTTAAAATAAGTGGGAGCTGCCATATTGATTGGCACTGCTATTGAACTGAAATAAGTTGAAAATATGGATATTACCTTTGAGAGTTTAAGTGACAAACATTGCATATAATTACCAACATTATTTAAAAAGAACATTTAGCACATGCTCTTAATCTGCAGCAACCAATCAGATGTTACCTTTTTTAATACTACTCTACAGTTAGAAAACATCTGATAGTATCTTACTGGCAGGGGTGTTCCTACGGTATTTGGTACCTGAAACAACTTTTTTAAAAAAAATCCCCTCCAATTGGAGGTATTGTTTATTATATAATTTAAATAATGACAGGTGATATCAGTTACATAACAAGTTGCAACAATTATACTTCAGAGTATATTGATACGTTGAATAAGAACTTTTTTTGATATTTATTTATCTGTACGTGTTCCATTATGCCTAACAAACATAGAGTCCAAACCTACTGGGGATCTCATGTGGTCATGCAAAAAGGTCAGAATTTGATACCAGTAATCTTGTATTCTGGGGTATGACCAGATCATATGATAAAAGGTTCCTTGACTTAGATAACATTTCGGGCAAAGTGGGCTTGCGTTTATATTTATTTAGTGATACGGGTCGGGGTTAGGTAGGCTCTATGCAATATGTATAATTGTGTCAGTCTATCTGATGCTTTGTGTGAAGCTTGTTTGTTAGCCGACAAGGCTTCTTCCCATTCCTTGTTGTCTATTGGACCAACATCCAGTTCTCAAGTAGTTTTTTTATTAAAGACTTTCTTTCTTACATTAGGAGTTAATAGATATTAGTAAAGCCTAGAGATTAATTTTTTAGGTTGAGTACCTCGGACTGCCTCTGTCAGAATTACTTATAAGGTGTATTGGGAGTGATGAGAATTGTGCTTGAAATGCATGCCTGATTTGAAGGTATCGGAAAAACATGGAATTTGGTAATTTAAACTCAGTTTTTAAATCATCAAAGGTTTTTAGAATGTTGTTCGCTGTGATGAGGGATAGTTGGAAGATTTTGAACGAGCACCAGAGTTTTGAAACCATAGGGGGGTTTGTTGATTGATTATCGGCATGTTTATTTTTCCCATTGTAATATCCCATATTTTGTGTGCTTGATGGAGGATTGGGTGTTGATATTCTCTATGGGGGTCTCCTTTTGTGCTTCTGGTAACAATGTTGATTGGGTCCAGTGGGAGAGAAGCACCGTGGGGCGCTAGTAGAGCACAGAATCTGTTTGACTCTGTGTAGTTCCAGTGATACATATGTGAGAGTTGTGCAGCTAAGTAATACATACCAAAGTTGGAAATGGCTATTCCTCCCAATTCAGTAGGGCATTGAAATATCTGTCAGGTTAATTTATGCCTATTTGAGCCCCAAATGAATGGTTTTAGTATTGAATCTATAATTTTGAAATGCTTGAGGGGGAGGTAGATAGGGGTATGCCATAGGATGTATAGTAGTTTGGGCAATATAATCAATTTGGTTATATTGGCTCTGCCTGTTACTCCCAAGGGCAATCTGGCCCATATTTGTGTTCTATTTTTAAGAAACTCCATAAAGGGTTCCAGGTTGAGTTTTGTAAACTCAGTGAGGGTTTTAGTTATCTGTAGTCCAAGATATTTGAATTTACTTACTCGTTCTAGCAACATTGGTATTTACTATAGAGGAGGGTGGGTGGTTGTCCTGTGGGAGGATTACCGAATTCTTGAATTGTGGTTAATGCAGATTGTAAATATTGTTCCTGGTCTGGTAAATATAGCAGCATGTCATCTGCATATAAGCTAATGATTTTGGTTAGTCCCCTCTTATGGAGTCCCGAAATAGTGGGGTGTGCCTCTGGTCATTGGAAAGCTGCTAGAGGTCCAACCATTTGTCAATACTTGTGCTGTGGGCTCGGTGTAGAGTAGCTGGACCCATCTAATAAATTTAGGTCCGAATCCAAATTTATGTAATATTTGCCATAGGTATTCCGATTCCACCGAATCAAAGGCTTTGGCCATATCTAGGCTGATTATACATCAGGTGCTTATGTTATTGTGTTGTGCTTGTAAATTCATATACAATCTTCTGGTATTGAGGGATGTGTTTTTCCCAGGAATGAATCCAGTTTGGTCTGGATGTATCAGTTTATTTATTACTGCATTAAGTCTTATGGCTAATAATTTGGCAAGAATTTTAATGTCTACTTGGAGTAATGAAATGGGTCTGTATGATTCAGGAAGATGAGGGTACTTGCCTGATTTTGGTATTCGTGTTATGAGGGCTGATGACATGGTAAGGGGTAGTTTAGTTGTCTAACCTTAAACAACTTTTAAATGTCGTCTATAGGCAGAGCAGGGTGGTGTGCGAAAGCCCACGCTGTGGTGTAGTGGGTGTGGCTTTGCCTTGGAAAGTGGGTGTGGCTTGTGGATGTGTGTTTTGTGGGCTAAATAACACTGGGTAGTGGACTGGAGGGCTGAATAAACATTGACTAGTGAATTGGAGGGCTGGCTTAGAACTAACTGATGAATTGGAGGGCTGAATTAAACACTGCCTGGTGAACAGAGTGATTGGGACATAAGTTTACCACAGTGATTGGAAAATATGGTTTCCCACAGTGATTGATACAAAGTCTGCCCACAGTTATTGGTACACTGTCTACCCATAGTGATTGGTGTTTAAGTCTGCCCACAGTAATTGGTATAAAAGTCTGCCCACAGTGATTGGTATATAATTATGCCCACAGTAATTGGTATAAAGTCTGCCCACATCGATTAGTCGATTAGTATATAAGTCTGCCCACAGCGATTAGTCTGCCTGCAGAAATTGGTACATAATTTTGACCACAGTGATTGGTACATAGTTTTACCCACAGTGATTGGTATGGTCTGCCCACAGTGATTGGTACATAATTTTGCCCACAGTGATTGGTATAGTCTGCCCACATTGATTGGTACATAATTTTGCAGACACTGATTGGTATATTAGTCTACCTACAGTGATTAGTAGGTATTAGGTTTGCCCACAGTGGCTACTTACTGTTTCAGCAGTGGCAGGATCCATCTTCCTGGTGAGAGACACAGCTAGAAAGGCGGCAGCTACTGCAGGAAAGAAGGAAAAAATTGTGGGTGCACGTGAAGGATTTCTTTTTCCCCCTGCTCTTCCGCCTTTCTAGTGGACCACAGATGGTAAAATACTTCCAATGTGGTGCTTAGAAGAGGTGACACTGAAGTTTGCCTAACTGACAGCAAGGGAAATCATGTAAATACATTATGAAATGCACTGTATTTTCTGTATACAAAACTCCAAGGGACAGTGGTGGATTAAGCCTAGTTTGGGCCCCTGGCTGTAGTACACATTTGGGCCTCCTACATGTGCCTACATGCGCTTATGGTGTCAACTAACTAGTCACATATGGATTACTATAAATATATGCTTTATAGAACATTTGTAAGATAAAACAGCAATTTATTTCCAAAAGGCTAAATATGAATAATTTGCCTAAAATGTACCTTTATAGAGTTGTAAGTATCAGGTAAAGGACGTTGTGGAATGTGGAAGCAGGTCTGTTATGCGTTGTGGTTGGCACAGATCCATAAGTCCCATGTTTTGTTCCAGTTTTAAATTGTTTTACAGTGATAATGCAAAGTATTATGTTTACTAGAAAAGCTGCTTCCAGTTGCTAGCCAGGAGGCTTCTAGTTACCAATGCAAATATGAAAGAGGATTTCTCTGAATAAACTGTTAGGTAGGAAATGTGGGTATTGCTGAGTATGTTGGACTAATTGGACACATGTCTTTATTTAACTTCAAATACTATACTATACTAATCTATTTAGTCCTCAATCAGATTAAATAGAGTTCTAAAAGGGGAAAGCTCCATTTCAATATTAAACACCTTATAAAGTATAGTCTTACACCTATGCCTTATTATATGTGCCTCTAAGGATGACCACCAGCAGTGAAACTGATCTGCTATCCCATCACAACCTCTAAAACATGTATTAGGGTAACTATGGTTAAGTCTGTGCAGAAATTGTGGTGTAAGATATCAATAATATAAATGTAATTTTTGTATATATTTTATATATATATTTGCTGAACATTTGCTTGAGGCAAGAAGTATAGTCCTCTAGCCTTTGTTCTTCCAATTAGTGGAAAATGTAGCGCTTAAGCCTGAAAGGAAACCAGTGATTTGTATGTAGGTATTATTTTATTTATAAACCGCCAGAGTATACAAACAAGGGGATAAGTGCAAGCCATTATACAGATAGATAAAAATTAAATTAAATACAATTTCATACATCAGTTAAGAAAGCATATGTATAAATTGATATAAGTGCAACATGCCTTGACACATTAGGAATGAGATCCCTGCCCGAAGAGCTTACAATCTATGTGAGAGGGACAACATACAGATACAAGTGGGGGGTGATGGGTACAAAGTGCTTAAAAGGGCTAACAATCATTTGTTGGGCTAATGCTCAGAAAGGTAGGATAACTGTCTAGATTTGAAAGCATTAATGGATGTCTTCAGGTGAAGCGAGAGGGGGAGAGAGTTCCAAAGGTAGGGAGCAGCAAGAGAGAATGGGTTAAGGTGGGAGGCAGCAGTGTTTGTTGGGGGTTTGTGGAGAAGATTTCCTTGCGAGCAATGGAGGGCACTGTCTGGAACATAAGGGACCCAGAGAGAAGATAAGTAGGGAGGTGCAGTAGAGCGAAGGGATTTAAAGGTTAAAAGCAGGGTATTGAATATGATTCTTTGTTTGATGGGAAGCCACCCTATGGACTGAAGTATCGGTTTTGCGGGTTCTCTTTTGGAGGAGAGCAAGATGATCCGAGCTGTGCTGATATTAAAATAGACTGGAGAGGAGAGAGATGACAGACCGGGAGTCCAAGAAGTAGAATGTTACAGTAGTCAAGGCGGGAGATTATAAGGGCATGGATGAGCATTTTGGTAGTGGAGCGAGAGAAAAGGTTGGATCTTAAGCAATTTTGCGAAGGAGAAAACAACATGGTCTTAGCGACATTGTTAATGTGATGATGGAAGGAAATAGAGGAGTCAAAGATAACTCCAAGGCAGCTTGCAGATTCAACTGGATTAATGACCATATTGTCAATAGAGATGGAGAAGGGTGGACTAGGTCCCAGTTTAGGGGGGGAATGATTAATTACATTTTAGATAGATTGAATTAAGGTGGTGGTGTGCCATCCAGGAAGAGATAGAGAGCAGACATTTAGAGATTTGGGATTGAACTTCAGGGGTTAGCACGGGGGTGGACAAGTAAATTTGGGTATCATCAGCATATCAGTGATACTTAAAGCCGAAATAACTGATTATTTCTCCCAGAGAGATAGTGTAGAGGGAGAACAGCAAGGGTCCTAAAACCAAGCCCTAAGGGTCCCCCATACTAAGCGGAACAGGAGAGGAAGTCTTATTAGCAAAAGAGACAGAGAGATCTGTTAGAGGGATAAGAAGACAACCACGCCGCAGCTTGATTTTGGATGCTCAGAGAATATAGATTCTGCATAAAAAGAGTGGTCCACAGTATCACAGGCAGCCGATAGGTCAAGGAGAATGAGGACCAAGAACTGTCCTTTGGCTATTGGCAGCTTGTGCATTTGAGACTTTGCAAAGGGCCGTTTCAGTTGAATGACCAGGCGGAATCCTGATTGCAACTGGTCCAATAAGTTATTATCATGGAGATATTTAGTAATGCGTTTAGAGACAAGACATTATAGGAGTTTTAATGCAAACAGTAAAAGGGAGACAGGGCGGTAGTTTTTAGAGACAGGAAGGGTCCAGAGAGGGTTATTTAAGAAGAGGTTTGACACATGCATGTTTAAAGGCAGCAGGAAAAATCCCAGAGGTCAGGGAGGAATTAAAAATGTGAGCAAGAGCAGGGGAAAGGATTTTAGTGCAGAGTAAGAAGGAGGGCGTGGGATCAAGGGTACACATTGTAAGCTGCGAGGACAACAGGAGGTCGAAGACTTCAGAATGGGTGACGGGTGAAAGAAAGTTATAGGAATGTATTCGGGAATCTGGGTTAGAATCAGACATGAGGGCAGAGAGGCGATAGAGGAGGATAGAGAGGAGGATATAGAGGAGGATAGAGCTGGAAGGTCTATTGCACAGGTGTTGCGAACAAGGACAGAGGAGAGGGGAGAGTAGGTGGTAGAGAAAGTAATTAGATTTTGATCAGAGAGTGGGAAGAATGTACTAGCAAACTGTGAGACAGAAAGATTTTTAGTAAGACCAAGTCCAGGAAGTGACCATACTTATAGGTGCTATGTTGGAGGGAAAAGGAGCAAGTTAGGTAGAGAAAGTGAAAGGGCCAGGATTGCTTAGTGTCGTCAATGTGCAATTGAAGTCACCTAGAATTATAGCCAGACAGTCGGAGGAAAGAAAGATAGCCAGTTTTCAAACTCTGTAAGGAAAGTGGCTGGGGGGTGGAAAAGTTGGACAGCATAGACTTCATATGAGGAAAAAGCAACAGAGGGCAGAAGAGAAACAAGTTTAAAGCGGCAGATAGGAGAAAATATAAACCACCATGCGTAATCGAAGCTTCGACTGCAGTATCATGGTGGGAGATCCAAGTCTCCATAAGAGCCAGGAGATGAAAGGCATTAGAACAGAATAGGTCATGAATAAAAGTGTTTGTTAGTTTTACGTGGACACCGGGAACATGGACTCGGGGAACAAGAAACTCTCCCACCAGGTACGGAATCTAAGTGTCTGCTGGTCTTCTTCACAGTCCCTGATTGTGGGGATGTTGTGCGGCAAGGCAGACACCAGGTTGCAGTCCTAGGGAGTAACAGACCCTGGAGCAGATCGAAGGCAGTGGAGAGGAGAAAACAGATCCAGATAAATAAACAGGTCAAGGCTGTCGGCACAGGTTCACAATGAGTATCAGGCAAAAAGTCAAGACTGACAGCAATGGTTCAAGAGTGATAGTCTGAGGCACAAGTCAGGGCAGACAGCAAGGGTTTGAAGTCACACGGCAGGAACAGGAGAAAACACTAGATAAGAACTAGGAAGCTGAACTGACGAAACAGCACTGATCCTAACTGCTGAGCAGCTTAAATAGACCAATGCCTGTCAGCCTCGTCACTTCGGTGCCTCATGACGCCGATCGTGTGTCCGTTTTCAAAAATTTGAGGATTTTGGTAAATTCGAGGATTCCAGTAAATTCGAAGATTTACGCAAATTCGAAGATCGACGATTTGAACCTCGTGGGAACTGTTGATTTAAGGCTGCAATACTCAAACGAGGAGGGTGCTTGGCAGATGAATCATAACATTTCCCCCCCTATGGGCAGCCTCTGGATGTCCTTAGGTGCCGGGTTTGTTCTTATGATCCAGATGGAAAGCTTTCTTGAGCTTGGGGGCATGTACTTGGTATGGAGCAGATGGGACTGCCAGAGGATGTAACAAGCCCCAAGGGTTTCTCCTAGGTGTCTTGTTTCGGGAGCAGGTGGTACAAGAGGAGACATATTTCCTACAGTCTTCGTCCATCTTGGGCCACCAAAAATTCCTTTGGAACAGTTAAGGGTTTTAGATACCCCAAAATGTCCTGAGAGAGGTTGGTCATGGCAGTGCTGCAACACCTTAGTCCGGACTTCCTCAGGGACAAAAACCTTGTCTCGGTAAATCCAAAGTCCATCTTGTAGACTGACATTGACAGGTGCAGAAATTTTCATAGAAGCTTTCTTTAATTGATCTGAAAGTTCTGAATGAATTATTAAGAAATAATGAGGTTGAAGGATTGTGTTTGGGTAGTCATCAGATAAATCTTTATTAAACATCCGGGACAAAGCATCTGATTTAGTACAGAAAGAACTAAATAAGGTTAATATTAATAAATCTCCTGGACCGGATAAAATACATCCTCGGGTACTTAAGGAGCTAAGTTCAGTTTTATCTAGGCCATTGTTTCTTATTTTTGCTGATTCCCTCATGTCCGGTGGTGTGCCTCTGGATTGGAAAAAGGCTGATGTTATTCCAATATTCAAAAAGGGTAGTCGTTCACAGCCGGGTAATTACAGGCCTGTAAGTTTAACTTCAGTGGTGGGGAAGATACTGGAAAGTTTAATAAGGGAACATGTTCTAGAGTATGTTTCAAGGACTGACATTATAAGTAGTAACCAGCATAGATTTAGGAGGAATAGATCTTGTCAAACTAACTTGCTTGGCTTTTATGAGGAAGTAAGTAGAAATTTAGACTCTGGTATAGCAGTAGATGTAGTTTACTTGGATTTTGCAAAGGCTTTTGATACAGTCCCCCATAGGCGACTGATGTATAAGCTAAGGTCTGTTGGTCTGGGGAGTCACATTTGTACATGGATAGAAAATTGGTTAATGAATAGGATGCAGAGAGTAGTTGTTAATGGGGCTTCATCATTATGGACTAAAGTGCTAAGTGGGGTGCCACAGGGTTCTGTGTTGGGGCCGCTTCTATTTAATCTATTTATTAATGATTTGGAAGTGGGTATTGTCAGCAAGGTTTCTGTGTTTGCTGACGACACAAAACTTTGTCGACCATTAAAAACTTCAGAGGATGTGCAATCGTTGCAAGGGGATCTAGATAGATTATCACATTGGGCTGCTAAGTGGCAGATGAAATTCAATGTTGATAAATGTAAGGTGATGCATTTTGGACTTAAAAATACTTGTGCTACTTATACTATAAATGGCTTTGTGTTAAGTGAATCCCTGTTGGAAAGGGATCTTGGAGTTTTGGTAGATAACACACTTAAAGGTAGCAAGCAGTGCCAGGGGCAACAGCCAGAGCCAGCATGGTATTGTCTTGTATAAAGAGAGGTATGGATTCAAGGGAGGAAAATGTAATTCTCCCTCTTTACAAAGCATTGGTAAGGCCTCATTTGGAATATGCAGTGCAATTTTGGAATCCTGTGTACAAAAAGGACATCTTTGAAATGGAAAGGGTTCAGAGAAGGGCAACTAAATTAATAAGGGGATTGGGGGAGCTTGAATATGAAGAGAGACTGGAAAAGTTACAATTATGTACGCTGGAGAAAAGGCCTTGCGTGGGGATAAGATTACTGTGTATAAATACATTAACGGCCATACAATAAACTATCTGGGGCATTGTTCCACCAATAGAACATGTCAAAGGACACAGGACATCCCTTAAGACTGAAGAAAAAAGTTTAGGCTTCAAGCTCGGAAAGGGTTTTTCACTGTGAGAACGTAAAGCTATGGAACTTCTTCCAGTGGACGTTGTAATGGCAGGTTCATTGGTCAGTTTTAAAAAAAGCTGGATGAGTTTCTGCAAACAAGGAATGTTGCAAGTTACTGGTATTGATACATAAAGTAGAGTTGATCCAGGGAAATTTCAGATTGCCAGGAAGGAATTTTTCCCCCTTCATAAATTTGGTGGGTTTTTTTTGCCTTCCTCTGGATCAACAGTTAGGCAGGAAATGAGGATATTGCTAGATGGGTTGGACTGGATGGACGTATGTCTTTATTCAACCTCAAATACTATACTATACTATACTATTTACCGTCCTTCGAGCCAGGTCAAAAAGTAATATGAAAATCAAATCGTTAGAAGAATAAAGCCCATTGTGCTTGTCAAGTCCTTAATCTTTGGCTGAACATAAATATTCTAGATTTTTATGATCTGTGTAGATGAGAATTGGATGTCTGGTGCCCTTGAGCAGATATTGCCATTCTTCAAGAGCGGATTTAATGGAAAGAAGTTCTTGGTCACCAATATAATAATTCCTTTCTGAAGAAGAACGTTTATGGGAAAAGAATGCCACAGGATAAGGTAAATCGTCTTTTAAAGAATGTTGTGATAGGACAACACCCACGGGGCTATCAGAGGCATCAACTTCCAGAATGAAAGGTTGAGCTGGGTCAGGATGGATTAAAATAGGTGTGGAAATGAATGCTTGTTTTAAATTATCAAATGCGGCTTGGGCCTCAGTGGACCAGTGGAACAGGGAATGATTTTTGGTAAGTTGGGTCAGAGAAGCAACATTCTTTGAAAAAGAATGGATGAAGCGTCTATAGAAGTTAGCGAAGCTGATGAAGAACTGAACTTCTTTATGGGAGGAAAGGATAGGCCACTCTAGAATGGAGGACACCTTCTTAGGGTCCATAGTAATACCTTTGGGAGACAGGATGAATTCTAGAAAATCGATAGTGTCCTTTTCGAAAGAGCATATAGGACATGGACCCTGAGTCTTTGGAGGACCTTGCAAACATGGGATCGGTGCCCCTGCAGTGATTGTGAAAATATAAGAATATCATTTATCATACACTACTAAGAATTGATCTAAGAGATCCCGGAAAATATCGTTCACAAAGTGTTGAAATGTGGCTGGAGCATTGCAGAGTCCCAAAGGCATTACTGTATACTCAAAATGGCCAAATCTGGAACGAAATGCTGTTTTCAATTCATCCCCTTCCCTAATTCGTATGAGGTTGTAGGCTCCTCTTAAATCGAGTTTGGTAAGAATTTTAGCTCAATGACTGGAAAAGTTACAATTATGTACGCTGGAGAAAAGGCGCTTGCGTGGGGATAGGATTACTGTGTATAAATACATTAACGGACCATACAATAAACTATGGGGCATGTACCAATAGAACATGTCAAAGGACACAAGGACATCCCTTAAGACTCGAAGAAAAAAGATTTAGGCTTAAGCTCGGAAAGGGTTTTTCACTGTGAGAACAGTAAGCTATGGAACTATCTTCCAGTGGACGTGTTATGGCAGGTTCATTGGTCAGTTTAAAAAAAAAGGGATGAGTTTCTGCAACAAGGAATGTTGCAAGTTACTGGTATTGATACATAAAGTAGAGTTGATCCAGGGAAATTTAGATTGCCAGGAAGGAATTTTTCCCCTTCATAAATTTGGTGGGTTTTTTTTTGCCTTCCTCTGGATCAACAGTTAGGCAGGAAATGAGGATATTGCTAGATGGGTGGACTGGATGGACGTATGTCTTTATTCAAACCTCAAATACTATCTATACTATACTATTTACCGTCCTTCGAGCCAGGTCAAAAAGTATATTGAAAATCAAATCGTTAGAAGAAAAGCCCATTGTGCTTGTCAAGTCCTTAATCTTTGGCTGAACATAAATATTCTAGATTTTTATGATCTGTGTAGATGAGAATTGGATGTCTGGTGCCCTTGAGCAGATATTGCCATTCTTCAAGAGCGGATTTATGGAAAGAAGTTCTGGTCACCAATATAATAATTCCTTTCTGAAGAAGAACGTTTATGGGAAAAGAATGCCACAGGATAAGGTAAATCGTCTTTTAAAGAATGTTGTGATAGGACAACACCCATTGCATTGCAGAGTCCCAAAGGCATTACTGTATACTCAAAATGGCCAAATCTGGAACGAAATGCTGTTTTCAATTCATCCCCTTCCCTAATTCGTATGAGGTTGTAGGCTCCTCTTAAATCGAGTTTGGTAAGAATTTTAGCTCAATGAAGACGTTGAAATAATTCTGGGAACAGTGGCAAGGGGTACCTGTTCTTAACGGTAACTTTATTTAATGCTCGATAGCCAATGCAAAGTCAAAATGTTCCATCTTTCTTTTCTATGAAGAAAATTCCTGTTCGGATAACGGATATATACAACCAGTGGCATATCTACGTTAAAACATTCGGGGCACGTGCCCTGGATGTTTGGCAAAGTGCCCCGAATGTTTTAACTGACTGTGCCCCCTGCAAGTGCCCCGAACGTCTGAATATTCCCGGCTGCGCGAACCTCTGGGCACGAGGTTCGCGAGAGAGAAATTAGGGACTCAGGAGGGAGTCCAGATAGGTAGCAGTGGCACCGTGGCAGTAGCAGCAGAGCCTAGATATCAGATAAGATAGATAGCAGCCAGTTAGATAGATAGATAGCAGTTAGATTAGATACATAGCTAGCAGAGATATATAGATAGCAGTTAGATAGATAGATAGATAGATAGATAGAGTTAGATAGACAGATAGATGATAGTTAGATAGATAGCAGAGATAGATAGATAGCAGAGTTAGATAGATAGATAGCAGAGTTAGATAGATAGCAGTTGGATAGATAGATAGATAGCAGTTAGATAGATAGCAGTTAGATAGATAGCAGATAGATAGATAACAGAATTAGATAGATAGATAGATAGCAGAATTAGATAGATAGATAGCAGAGTTAGATAGATAGATAGATAGATAGCAGAGTTAGATAGATAGATAGATAGCAGAATTAGATAGATAGATAGATAGCAGAGTTAGATAGATAGATAGCAGAGTTAGATAGATAGATAGCAGAGTTAGATAGATAGATAGATAGATAGATAGCAGAGTTAGATAGATAGATAGCAGAGTTAGATAGATAGATAGATAGCAGAGTTAGATAGATGATAGCAAGAGTTTAGAGATAGAAATAAGAATTAGCAGGTTAGATAGATAATTAGCAGTTAATAGATAGATTCATAGTTAGATAGATGATAAATAGATAGCAGAATTAGATAGATAGATAGCAGATCGATAGATAGTAATAGAATGATTAGTATAGATAGCAGAGTTAGGATAGAGAGATATAGTAGATAGCAGAGTTAGATAGATAGATCAGAGTTAGATAGATGATAGCAGAGGTTAGATAGGATAGATAGATAGATAGATAGATAGATAGATATATGCAGAGTTTAGATAGATAGATAGATAGCAGAGTTAGATAGATAGATAGCAGAGTTAGATAGATAGATAGATAGCAGAGTTAGATAGATAGATAGCAGTTAGATAGATAGATAGAGAGATATAGAGAGATAGACAAGAAGCAGATAGACATAGTTAAATAGATAAACAAGAGGCAAATATATAGATAGATAGATATACAGAGAGAGAGAGGGACAAATAGAGATAGATATACAGAGAGAGAGAGGGACAGATAGAGATAGATAGGGGCAGAGATCCATGTAGAAGGTACAAGAAGGTCTCCCTGGCCAAAGGTGTGGGCAAGCATCTGACTACAACTGAACACAACAGTAAGTTTAAAATGACCAAATTGCTACCAGTATATAATGAAATTGCCAGTTTACTGTGCCTTTGTGTCATTAATTTGTGTCCAACTCTCTGATCTCTATCTCTGTCTGTCTATTTCACTGTCTTTCTGTCTGTTTATCACTATCGGGCTGTGTGTCTATGTTTGTGGTTGTCTATCTGTATCTTTTTGGTAATCTCTGTAAGTACATAGTGGGTGTGGCCTAATTGGGTCGGAGAAAGGGCCGTGGCCTAAAAATTTTGGCGCACTACGCGCGGCACATGGAGTGCCCAAAGTGCCCCTGATCTTCTTAGACCCTAGATACGCCCCTGTATACAACCAAAAGGAATAGAGGATCCAGGTAGTAATTCAATAGGACAATTGTAGATCCTATGGGGAGAAAGTTTGTCTGAGCTTTTTTTAACCGCAGCGTCAAAGGAAAAGTCTTGGGGCGAAGAGGTAAGTCTAGTTGATGGATGAGTTTAGCATCAATGAAACAATCACAGGCTCCTGAATCCACCAGTGCTTGAAGACTAACTGCGCCTTTGGGTATCTGAAAAGATAAATTAATTAGCAGATAGCCCGGGGCAGACCGATCACAATTAGAAAAGTTCAACACATCTTGGTTTTTAGCGGATGGTTTGATAGGACATTCTTGAACAAGATGTCTAGGTCCCCCACAGTAAAGGCACAAATTGGAATGCAGTCTTCGAAGTTTCTCTTCTGGGAAAAGGGCTTGGCGAGCGTGTTGCATAGGTTCAGGTTCTGGCTCATAGTGGGAGGAAGGTGTAGCTGAAGTCAACAAGGATGAAGGATGTGCAAACAATGGATGAGCGGAAGACAACCTCTCCATGTGTTGTTCCTGAAGGCGTCTATCAATTTGAAGAGAAATGGAAATAAGTTCTCCGAGGGTATCGGGTACTCAAGTACAGGCTAACTCAACTGCTCCGACAAACCCATATGGTACTGGTGTTTTATTGCAGCTTCATTCCATCCCACCTCAGAGCTGTATTGGCGGAAGTCAGAAATGTAATCCTCCACCTGCCTTCGGCCCTGTGAAAGGTTACCCAAGGTTACCTCAGCACCGCCACCCTACAGGGATCCTCATAAATCTCAGCTAAAGCTTCAAACTCAACAATAACCGGACTTTTCTTATCAACCAAACGGAGGGCCCAAGCCTGAGTTTCGTCCTGAAGCAGAAACCTTCTAGGTTTCAAGGCAAAATACAACTATGAAATTGTCCAAATTTCTTTCGGTCACCTGAAAAACGATCTGGAAGCAGTATCTTAGGTTCAGGAGCTGGTACCGAAGCAGCAGCTCCCTGGACTCCATAACCAGGGTTCACTAGAGTGTCAACTTTGCTTTCCAAGTGGAAGTAGCCTTTACGAGTTTCTTACACCGATACTCGGAGCTTCGCAATCAGGCTGGTTAATTCTTCCATAGAGCAACTCTCTCCAGAGGGTTCTATAAATTTTAGGCTGTTTTGTACTTTTACGTGGACACCGGGAACACGGACTCAGGGAACTAGAAACTCTCCCACCAGGTGCAGAATCTAAATGTCTGCTGCTCTTCTCCAGAGATTGTGGGGATGTTGTGCGGCAAGGCAGACACCAGGTCGCAGACCTAGGGAAGAGTAACAGACCCTGGAGTAGATGGAAGGCAATGGAGAGGAGAAAACAAACAGGTCAAGGATGGCGGCACAGGTTCACAACGAGTATCAGTCAAAAAGTTAAGCAATGGTTCAAGAACGATAGCCCGAGACACAAGTCAGGGCAGGCAGCAAGGGTTCAAAGTCACACGGCTGGCAGAAGTCGGCAACGGGAAATCAGGTAAACAAAGGAGCAGGAGAAAACACTAGATAAGAACTAGGAAGCTGAACTGACGAAACAGAACAAACAAGAAAAGAGATGATCAATGCACATTCCTGGGCCCCATATACTATCATAATATCTGTGCTAGTGCAAACAGTAAAAACATTTTAGTTACAATTTTTTGCATAAAAGTGAAAAGCCTCAACTGACGAAACAGCACTGATCCTAACTGCTGAGCAGCTTAAATAGACCAATGCCTCTCAGCCACGTCACCTCGGCACCTAATGATGCTGATCATGTATCCGTTTTCAAAAATTTGAGCAATCCGTAAATTCGAGGATTTCCGTAAATTCGAGGATTCTCGTAAATTCAAAGATTTCCGCAAATTCGAAGATCGCCGTTTTGAACCTCGCGGGAACTGTTGATTTGAGGCTGCAATACTCAAACGAGGAGGGTGCTTGGCAGATAAATCATAACAGTTAGCAAGAGAGCAAAAATTAAGGAGGCCACAGGAAAAAGGAAGAAGCGAAAATGAAAGAGTAGGGACAGTTATAATATTAGAATGATTAGAGCCTCTAAAGGAATAAGTAGGGGGGTTAGAAAGGCGAGGACAACGGCAGATGGAAATGTTGCAGGGTCCAGGGTTGGGAGCAATATACCGAGCAGCAAGAAGGAGAATAATAAACAGGGAGTGGAGGTGGGCTAAGAATTTATACTGAAGTTTCCTGGGATGTTTGGACTTAGTGAAAGGAACAGTATTTTGTAAGTGCTGGTAGAGTGTGAAGGAATACTGGTAATTGGATGGAAGAAGAGAAGTAGAGAAAAAGACAGAATAGGGATAGGAAGGGAATGAATGGGAAGGAGATTTTGGAGCCACCATTGTATACATTGTTGAAAAAACTTAGGTAGTTTTTTCCTTGCCGTTCTTCTTGTTGAACTACCTTGTTGACTCCAATTTCACTTAGGATAACTTCACTGGAGGAGCTTCAGTTTTGATGGACTTCCCTGTAAAGCTAACCCCTGCAAAGCTATCACCTATGCTATGTCAAAATTTATATTGATAAAATCAGACACAAAATCAGATTTAAAAATAAAGGGCTAAAGTTGAGGAGGTTAGCAATGTTTTTTTATAACAATCATCCAAAAACTTTAATTATGTTAGTATTATGGAGGGGGGACTTAAGATTGGTGTTGTTTTCTAGGATGAACTATCCTGCTATTTCAGCAATTACATTTGTTTAACTGAGCCAACCTGGCTGCTCTATAATATTGATAAAGGATAGGGAATGCACAAGCCTACCTTGTCTTTGTGTCTGGATAGAATAAGTTTTTATCCTTTGGAAAGTGAAAACTGTGAACCATGTGACACAAGAAAATGCCTTTTGTATCCATCCATAGTTCAGAGTCTTAAAGGGGAGAAGAGCTGTATTATGTGCATGGATAACTTGTTAAAAATAATAATTGTTTTGCCGTATTAGTCCAATATATGTAGTAAAAAGTAGAGTACTGTGATACTTTAAATGGACCCCCCCCCCCCAAAAAAGCCCAGAATATACTGAGGAATGAAAGGGGGTAATAAAATAGAGAGATAACAACATACCAGGGTGGGCAACCAAATGGAATGGAGAGAGGTAGCAGGGGGGTGGGGAAATAATGAGGGGGGATGCTGGATGAGAGAAAAGCAGACACTGAGAATATGCACATATTGTATACCATCCACATATTGTTCTACATACAAATATATTCAACAGTTATGGTGGGCTAGGAATCCCAAGTCTTGGTTTAACCCATTGTTTTTGGAGTCAAATAACAGAATAATTTTGGCTTTAACTGTTTTTCTATCTTTGTTGCTACTGAACATTCCCATTAAGATCCGGATTTGGAGGTTTCCCATGGAGTGTCCTGGTTGAAAAAATGATGCCCCACAGGCAAATTATTATTCCCATTATGGTTGGTGATGCTACTTCTGTGGGAGGTTATCCTCTTCTGTAGTTTTTGACTGGTTTCCTATATCAGCCTGGGTGCTCTATCCAAACTTATACAATATCGGAAAAAACGGAGGCACTCACAGGACTTACTGAACAGCGTGGTTGTTTAATCAAACGTGATGGTTTACATGTTTCCGCCCCGTGAATGGGGCCGTCTTCAGAACATCTGAGGATCGTGCTGCGGGAGTTTAAATACCAACTGCATCCAATCCGTGAGTGTGTACAGCAGTGTGACAAAAAGGTAGTGGTTATCTTGTCCAATCAAAACAGGAGGGCGTGTAACGGAAAAACCAATAGGAAAGCAGAGGGTGTGACCGAGTACCCTCGATAATGAGAATCAAGCCAGAACTACGTCGGCAGTGACATAGTGAAATAAAGAGATGTGATGTAGTGTCACCTGACACTTCCAAACAGGGAACTACAGAAACACCACTACGTGTGTTAAAAGTGCTGAAGTGCAATAAAGTGGCAAGTGCTCACATAACAATACAATTAAAAACAGACATAAATAGTGACCTCTACTGAGACAATCTTAAATATTAATTGGTAAAACAGGTAACTTTATAAATAGTAAAATGTATAGTAGGTACATTATAATCTATCCAGATAACAGGGGCTCTCTTGTAATTATCAACAGGGTCCTACCCCAGGGAAAAGCTCCATTCGGAAAGGGAGATTAGTCAAAACTGTCATCACAATTGTAACATAAAACTGGTAAGGGACCTGATGAACTGATGAGGAATGCCAAATATGTAACAATATAGGCGTTCGTATATTTAACGAAGTTCCTATGACTCACCCGATCTAGTGATCAATCTGCAATGTCAAAATAAGTTGTATGTCAACCGAATGACCCTCAAGGTAAAGCGGGGATACCCTAAGGTGGGAAGATATACATTGTACTTATGATAACCATCAACGAGGGGAAAAAACCACATGTGGTCAGAGTACACGTAATATCCACTGTGTCAATAGCAAACTGCCGATGTGAGACTAGCCTCAAAGACGATGACAGTAGATATCTAGATGGCTATTAATCCCATCAAGTGTTCCTCTATATGTATTTGGGGGCACAGATGGGGTAATATAATAGTGGATACCAGATGGCTCTAATGTCGGACAAGAAGGTCAAAACTAGCACTCTAATAACTATCACAGAAAAAATAGCGGATTTTATAAGAAACATTGTAAAGACCACTGTTCGTTAAGGCCACGTGGTGTTAAAGTTCCCAATTGGTGTATCCATTTGGCTTCACGTCTCAAGAGTATCTTCTCAGAGTCACACTTCTGTGTCATGTTGATGGGTAGACCGTCTATAATCATCCACCTCAGACAGCTGATGTGGTGGTTCAATTTGCTACAGTGCTTAGCAACAGCCATGTCACCGTATTTGCTCTGGAGATTTTTATTCTTGTCCGCAATGGCCTGTCTAATAGACATACGGTGGTTGGCCATTCGCTCTCTGAACGTGGTCGATGTCTTACCTATATAGTACATGCCACACGGGCACACAATATAGTAAATGACGTTGCGGCTGGTACAAGTGTAACGGCCCTTGATCTTAATACGTGTATCCGTCTGTGGGTGTGGAAACGACGGCCCTGACAGCATTCCATTACACGTGGTGCAATTTGGGCACCTAAAACAGCCCGATTTAATCTGAATGTTGGGTTTAACTGTGTGAGGAATGTCTGTATTGACCAATAGGTTTCTAAGTGACCGGCCTCGTTTGAATGTTTGTTGGATGGACATGGTGTTAAATGGAAGAGAGTTGTCATTCTTTACCATCTCCTAATGTTGGTCAATTGCTTTCTTGACCATAGGGCTCCTCGGATTATATTCTGTATATAATCTGATTACCTCCTGTTTCACTTTTGGAGCTGTATGTTTATTGGATATTGTTTCTTTAGCTTTCCTAAAAGAAGCATCAATCAGTTGTTTTGGATACTGTCTTTCAGATAATCTGTTACTCAACTCCTCCAATTGATAATGCGCTTGGGTAATGTTGCTATTGTTCCTCAATACTCGTAAAGCCTGACTGTATGGAATAGATTTTTTGAGGGGTGTAGGGTGACAACTTTTATAATGAAGAATCGAGTTTCTATCAGTTGGTTTTCGATATAGTGTAGTTTGTATTTTATTATCGGAGATGGAGATTTGTAAGTCAAGAAAATCTACTGTTATTGGATCAATGTGGGCTGTCAATTTTATGGGAGTATCGAGAGCATTTATCTCCGTGATGAACTCATTGGCATCATGTACTGAGCCGTCCCACACAAAAAACAAATCGTCTATATAACGACGATAGATGACAATATTTTTAGTATATCTTTTGGTGATGTATCTTTCTTCAAAGGTTTGCATATAAAGGTTAGCCATTGAGGGGGCTGCATTGGACCCCATGGCGCTACCAGAAATTTGTTTATAAAAGGTTTTGCCAAACCTAAAGTAATTATTGGTCAAGATTAGTTCAAATAGTTCCATGAGGCCTTCGATGGGTGGATTTTTATGAAGTGCTGTAATCAGTGCTGTGCGACAGGCTTCAATACCGTCAGATTGAGGAATTACTGTGTACAAACTCGTCACATCACAGGTCATGAGAATCATATTAGATGATATCTCGATGTTTTGTAGCACATTTCGAAGATGAGTGCTGTCTCTGATGTAGGAGGACATTTTTTGGACCAAGGGTTGTAAAAAAGAATCGAGGAAGATGGCTAGAGGTTGAAAAAGTGATCCACGAGCTGACATGATAGGGCAGCCTGGAGGTTGTGTAATAGATTTGTGAATTTTTGGTAAAGTGTAGATAATTGGACATTTAGGAAATGGCACAGTTAAACATTCTAATTCTGTGGAATTGATCCAATTGGATTCAAACATGATTTTTAGTACATGGTCAACTTTCATTTTTAATTCACTAGTGGGATCCCCTGGTAATTGTAGATATGTCTTGGTGTCCGACAGCTGTTGTGTGAGTTCTTGTATATAGTAGGTCGAATCAAGCAGTACAATAGCGCCACCTTTGTCCGCAGGTCTAATTACTAGAGACGGATCATCACTTAATGATCTTATGGCCGATCTTTCTCCATCCGATAAATTGGAAGTATGTTTGAAAGATGTGTCACGACTACATGCCTCCACTGACTTGGAGACCAAGTGATTGAAAATCTTTAATGAAGCTGGGGTATTGGGAAGGTCGTGTTTCTTTTTAGAAATCTGTTTATGATGATACCATTCTGGAGTCATCTGTTTTTGTGAAAGCTTGAAGTGGTTTTTATATTTTAAATTGCGTTGCAACTTGAATAGGTCAACTTCGAAGTTGAATACATTCAAACCATTAGTTGGAACGAATGAGAGTCCTTTATGTAATAGATAATTTTCTGATTTGGTTAACTGATGTTGACTAAGATTATAGACTATCGTTTCCGAGGGATTCTTGGTGGTTTGATGGTGACAGTGTCTGCCCCTCCTAATGGGCTTCTTATAGTTTTTGTGGTAGCTCTTGTATTCACACCTATGGTGGTTAGAGATCCTGACTTTGGAGGGTGAATTGGCTGGGGAATGCCCTCGCCCTCTGATGAGTCCCCCGAGCTATCCACTGTAAAAGGAGATTTGCGTGGAAATCGTTTAGAACGATATTTGAAATTCGACTGTTGTCTTTGACCCGTCAGCCATCCATACACTCTTTTATCAGTGTTGTCAAGGTCGACTGTTTTGCATTTCTTATTTCTCAGATGTTCTGAAGACGGCCCCATTCACGGGGCGGAAACATGTAAACCATCATGTTTGATTAAACAACCACGCTGTTCAGTAAGTCCTGTGATATATATATATATATATATATATATATATATATATATATATATATATTGTCCGTACATTTGTTACATTGTATTAAATACACCACATTGCTGGATGTGCAGCTGTAAGATCCCTGGATGTTAAATACCCCCTTGCTGTGTGTTACAGATGAAGAACTGTTAATATTGTTGCACAGTTGGCAGCACGGTGGCTCAGTGGTTAGCACTGCTGCCTTGCAGCACTGAGGTCCTGAGTTCGATTCTACCCTTGGCACATCTGCAAGGAGTTTGTTCTCCCTGTGCTTGCGTGGGTTTCCTCCAGGCACTCCAGTTTCCCCCACAATTATAAAGACATACTGATAGGTTGTATGTGTACATAAAGTGATTAGATTGGAAGCTCTTCGGGGCAGCGCCTGATGTGAATTGAGTAAATACCGTATATACTCGAGTATAAATCGTACCTACTTTTACCATAAAAAAACAAATTAAAGTGATTGACTCGAGTATAAACCAAGGGTAGAAATTATAACCACTACTGCCGTCTGATTCTGTATCGTTTTAAGGCTTTAGTTTCCCTTTAAATGGACAGCAAAATTCCAATCTAGTAGTCCCATACAGTAATATCCAAATCCAGTATGGCTATTACTGTATGGGACTACTGTATGGGAATTCTGCTGTCCATTTAAAGGGCAACTAAAGCCTCAAAACAATACAGAATCAGAAGGCAACAATAGATAACCTTCTCCTTCAGATTCTGTATTGCCATACTGGATATGGCTATTGTATGTTGTTGTATGTGTACATAAAGTGATTAGATTGGAAGCTCTTCGGGACAGGGCCTGATGTGAATTGAGTAAATGCCATATAAATCGTCCCGAGTACCTACTTTTACCAGAAAAAAACAAATTAAAGTGATTGACTC
Source organism: Hymenochirus boettgeri (assembly GCA_019447015.1). Taxonomy (NCBI): domain Eukaryota; kingdom Metazoa; phylum Chordata; class Amphibia; order Anura; family Pipidae; genus Hymenochirus; species Hymenochirus boettgeri. The sequence continues at coordinate 57,182,251 of CM033471.1, read as the reverse complement.
GAGTATAAACCAAGGGTAGAAATTATAACCACTACTGCCATCTGATTCTGTGTTGTTTTAAGGCTTTAGTTTCCCTTTAAATGGACAGCAAAATTCCAATCTAGTAGTCCCATACAGTAATACCAAATCCAGTATGGCTATTACTGTATGGGACTACTGTATGGGAATTCTGCTGTCCATTTAAAGGGCAACTAAAGCCTCAAAACAATACAGAATCAGAAGGCAACAATAGATAACCTTCTCCTTCAGATTCTGTATTGCTATACTGGATATGGCTATTACTGTATGAGAATTCTGCTGTCCATTTAAAAGACTACTAAAGCCTTGACACTCTAGATGTTTGGAAACTACAACTCCCAGCATGCTTTAGTAGCTGGGAGTTGTAGTTTCCAAACATCTGAACACTCACCCTTCCACCCACTTCCGTGTGTACCTTTTGTGGGCATGCTTCTGTGTCATTCTGGCATTCTGTGGCATCCCTGGATCCTTTCTGGCAGCTTCTGCAGTACCGGTAACTTAGAGCAGATATCAGGCAGCCGCTCGATCGCTCCCACGCTCCCTATACTGAAGCGCCGGCTGACGTCACTACTCAGCGCCGGGCAGTGATGTCAGCCAGCACTCCAGTATAGGGAACGTGGGAGCGAGCGAGCGGCTGCCTGATTTCTGCTGTAATGTAACTGACTCGAGTATAAACTGAGTTTGGTTTTTCAGGCTGATTTTACAGCCTGAAAAACTCGGTTTATACTCAAGTATATGTGGTAATTGTAAAGCGCTGCAGAATTTGTAGCGCTATATAAAAAATACATACATACATACATACATACATACATACAGTTTACACCGAGGTGATATTTTCATAATCCACGTGTAACTTTCTTACTAGTTTTTGGTGAAGAATAACTTGTCTCATTAATTTCCTCCTCAGGCATATTTTGCTCAGTTACTTCCATTGCCATAGGAATATTGTTTTGTATATTATTTTATTTCTACTTCTATTTGTGATCTTGATGGAGAAATTGCCAATTTTGTATTGGCATCAATTATACTTTCTTCCTCTGAAAGCAGTTCTAACTGATAGAACTGTTGTGGTAACAGGAGATTCTTCAACAGTTGGTTCACTGTCCTAAATATGATTACATCTTGCATCCTCTACAAGTTCTTCAGATTTTCCTTCAGATGTCTCTGACCGAAACTTTAAAAAGTCTCCTTTCTGGGAGGGGGGCGTGTCCAAGATGACAAAGTGAGAGGACACGCTGGTTAGAGCTCCCTTACTAATTACTCACTTACCGATACTTGGCCTTCTTGTTTGGTTCCCCCGTGCGGCTGCTTGATCATCCTCCTGCTATGAGGACTGGGACAAGGAGAGATGCGAGGTGCTAGCAGCAGAGAAACTAAATAAATTTGCATGTACTGGCATGCCAAACAGTATGCCGTAATGACAAACAAGCTTGTTAAGCAGCAATGCCAGACTGGCGTTAAGCAGTAAGCTGAAAGGGGTCCTGGTGTCAAGTCCTGCGACAAGGGAAGAAGCGCCAGGACATTTTCGAATTTTAGAATAAAAATTTTGGAACCAGAGACTCGTATTTTGTCCCTGGAGGACACTGTAAAGGAATGGTAGGGGAACATTCCTACATCCTTTTGGATCCGTTGCAATGGGTGCCTAACTACCATGTTAAAAAGCAAAGGCCCTAAAATTTTCCAAAGGTTTATTAAGTAAGAAACAAAGTAAAAATAAAGAGTGGTACAATAGAATGCTAACCTCCAAAATGGTATAGTGTCTAGCTAATAGGACGTTACAATGAGTAAAATTCTGAGGCCTTTTGGGGGCTCTCTTATATACTAAATTGGAAACATTCACTCTCATTCATAACCCAAACTCCACCTCCACCTAAGGATAGTCACACCCTGAAGAAAGTCCCAGCTAATCAAGTTGATGTTATACATGAATCCTCCTAGTACCATACTTTATAACATCTTGTAGAGGTCAGTATAAGTCCAGGAATGGATAGTTAATATTACCTAAGGACTTAACAAGTCTGAACGGACTCGGACTTCTTGAACTATCCCAGATTTCTCGGACTTTCTGGACTTGCGGTTATATTTTCGGATAATTATCAAATTTACGCGCTGTTTCCTAAACCCTAGGAATACAATTCTCTAACCCTTGAATGTATTGTTTATTTATGTTTGCAAATGCGAGAAGCCTGGCTGAAAAAATGGGTGAATTGGAAATTATGGCATTGAATGAAAAGTATGATGTAATAGGTATAGCAGAAACGTGGTTGAACAGTTCTCATGACTGGGCTGTAAATATAGAAGGATATGCCTTGTTTAGGCAGGACAGAGAAAAAGGGAAGGGGGAGGAGTATGTGTTTATGTTAAAAAAGAATTGAAGCCAAATTCAAAAGAAGAGATAACTGGTGATATGGATGATAAAGTGGAGGCAATATGGGTGGAATTAGGCAACAGGAAAGGGGGTAATGTCATTGTTGGTGTCTGCTATAAGCCGCCAAATGCTAGCAGAGAGGAGATGAGTCAACTTCATATGCAGTTGGCAGGGGCTGCAAGTTTGAGGAGTGTGCTCCATTATGGGGGATTTTAATTACCCTGACATTGATTGGTGTAGTGGAACTGCCATCACAGAAAAAGGCGATGAGTTCCTGAATTTGCTGCAGGATAATTTTCTCTCACAGGTGGTTGAGGTTCCTACTAGAAAAGGAGCTCTGTTGGATCTGGTAATATCTAACATTGTGGAGCGCATTATAGATATAAAGGTTACTGGAGGCTTAGGGAATAGTGACCATGAAATAGTGGCGTTTGGACTTTGTTATCGAAAAGAAACATGCGCTGGGTTAACAAAGACTTTTAATTTCGGGAAGGCAAATTTTCCCAGGTTAAAAGCAGCTCTTCAGAATGTCAACTGGGATAATGTATTATCAGTAAAAGGTACTGAACAGAAGTGGACTGTGTTCAAGGGGATTTTAAGCCAGTTCACATCTAAATTTATACCCTTGGGAAATAAATGTAAGGAAAATAAATCCGCGCCCATGTGGCTGAATTCTGATGTAAAGAGGCAAATGGAAAGGAAGAAAAAGGCATTTAAAACCTTTAAAGCAGAGGGAACAGAAAGGGCCTTTGGGGATTATAAAAACTGTAACAAGGAGTGTAAGAAAGCTATCAAACTAGCTAAAATTAATAATGAAGTTAGGATAGCTGAACAAAGCATCACTAAAAGCCTACATTTTTTTAAAGTATATTAATAGTAAGAAGATGAGGACTGAGAATGTAGCACCATTAATTAATGGGGATAAGTACCGTAAGTTATGGAGGATGGCGATAAAGTAAATGTCTTGAATTTTTTTCCCCCTCTATATACACTATAGAAGATCCAAGTACAGATATCATAGAGTATAGTAGCAATAATGGTATAAAAGATTCAAGTGCACTTTGGTTAACTGAGGATATGGTACAGAAAGAACTAAATAAGATTAATATTAATAAATCTCCTGGACCGGATAAAATACATCCTCGGGTACTTAGGGAGCTAAGTTCAGTTGTCAAACTAACTTGCTTGGCTTTTATGAGGAAGTAAGTAGAAATTTAGACTCTGGAATAGCAGTAGATGTAGTTTACTTGGATTTTGCAAAGGCTTTTGATACAGTCCCCCATAGGCGACTAATGTATAAGCTAAGGTCTGTTGGTCTGGGGAGTCACATTTGTACATGGAAGAATATTGGTTAATGAAAATGGGGCTTCATCATTATGGACTAAAGTGCTAAGTGGGGTGCCGCAGGGTTGTGTGTTGGGGCTGCTTCTATTTAATCTATTTATTAATGATTTGGAAGTGGGTATTGTCAGCAAGGTTTCTGTGTTTGCTGACGACACAAAACTTTGTTGACCATTAAAAACTTCAGAGGATGTGCAATCGTTGCAGGGGGATCTAGATAGATTGTCACATTGGGCTGCTAAGTGGCAGATGAGATTCAATGTTGATAAATGTAAGGTGATGCATTTCGGACTTAAAAATCCTTGTGCTGCTTATACTATAAATGGCTCTGGGTTAAGTGAATCCCTGTTGGAAAGGGATCTTGGAGTTTTGGTGGATAACAAACTTAAAGGTAGCAAGCAGTGCCAGGCAGCAACAGCCAGAGCCAGCATGGTATTGTCTTGTATAAAGAGAGGTATGGATTCAAGGGAGGAAAATGTAATTCTCCCTCTTTACAAAGCATTGGTAAGGCCTCATTTGAAATATGCAGTGCAATTTTGGAGTCCTGTGTACAAAAAGGACAACTTTGAAATGGAAAGGGTTCAGAGAAGGGCAACTAAATTAATAAGGGGATTGGGGGAGCTTGAATATGAAGAGAGACTGGAAAAGTTACAATTATGTACGCTGGAGAAAAGGCGCTTGCGTGGGGATAGGATTACTGTGTATAAATACATTAACGGACCATACAATAAACTATCTGGGGCATTGTTCACCAATAGAACATGTCAAAGGACACAAGGACATCCCTTAAGACTCGAAGAAAAAAGATTTAGGCTTCAAGCTCGGAAAGGGTTTTTCACTGTGAGAACAGTAAAGCTATGGAACTATCTTCCAGTGGACGTTGTTATGGCAGGTTCATTGGTCAGTTTAAAAAAAAAGCTGGATGAGTTTCTGCAAACAAGGAATGTTGCAAGTTACTGGTATTGATACATAAAGTAGAGTTGATCCAGGGAAATTTCCGATTGCCAGGAAGGAATTTTTCCCCCTTCATAAATTTGGTGGGTTTTTTTTGCCTTTCTCTGGATCAACAGTTAGGCAGGAAATGAGGATATTGCTAGATGGGTTGGACTGGATTGACGTATGTCTTTATTCAACCTCAAATATTATACTATACTTATGCTTATAATATAATCTCATGGCTGTTTATCACAGAGGCCACTGTTATAAATTCTGCAGCAGCTATTACCTGGCATTTTAGAACTGTTCTCCTCATTCCTTTTAGCTGAGCTCTTCCTCCCCCCTCCTTCCTTCACCTTCAGTTCATTTGCAACATTGTTTCCAAATAGAGGTAGCTGAGTTCAGGCTCTCTATCACTACAATGTTACAAATTACTGCTGCAGAACAGAGAGCAGTTCTAAACCAGCAAGTAAAAGCTGACAGGGAGAACACTGGGCACCCTGTGTGACGGGGACACTACAACTCTCAGCTTAGGGGTGCTCTGAGCACACTTAGTTCACTGCAAAAAACCCAAAAATCCAAATGAGAGTTGAATATACTGGTAAAACGTAGCGTCTCAGAGGCAGATTTCCTTAGTTCTAATTAGAGCAATCAGAGATTCAGCTAACGATTTGAATATCGTTTAATATAAACAAAAACAACTACAGAAAAATATAACAGACAAAATACAACACAAAATGGGATGAAAAGTGAAATAATACTTAGTTCAGTCCTTTATGTTCAAGGAGCAAGAGGAGAGTAGCCCACTCCAGGTGGTCTCCCTGACACACCCAAGAGGTGGCTATCCCTGCGAAATCCCGTATTGCGACGGGGTAACGCGCCATAGCACGCCAACTCATAAATCCATATCCAGGGCAGACGGATTTGTACATACCAAATTCAATATTGTTATTGTGTATTGATCCATAAACCAAACAAAAGTGTCTCTGTTGTGTTCCACACAAAGTAGACCATGGGTGTTTGGATTCCCATGAAATGCTCCTGAGTCCGCTTTTAAAAACAGTTCACGTAAATAATGGTCACAGAAAGAGATATGAATCCTGATATATGTTTTGCTTTCCACATAGTTATGAACTAGGATATGGTTCCCCCCCCCCAGTCTTGCTAATTACCCTCCCACAGAGTCAGGGGTTGCACCTGGGAAATAAGACTGGGACCACAGGATGTCCTTTCATCCTGATAAGTATACAAAATGAAGTTACCTGTTGGTATCCACATTAACAAAATATACAAAATATCTTATGCAGACAGAAAATAATACATTTAAGAGACAATCACATACAATAATACAGATCAAAACATAAGAAATTGGGGAATCATATACAAATATACAGATTATAACATACATTTCCCCATATAAGTATACATGAATCACATGATTGTGACACCCTGGTTTAACATAAGGCACCCTAGCTCTTTGACTAGGTGGCTTATGCTTAAAAACGGCCCTGACATAACTCCACAGAGGTGTTTGGATTTCAGTAATGTTAACCAATGTACACTATGCCCCTGTATCTACTGGACTTACAATTGCACAATATTGATTGGTTACTAGTGTCACATTTGTTCACACTCTGTTCTGACCACAATAATACACAGGGGGCCTCCTGTAGACATTGTTTCCCTGTCCAGAACACACACCGAAGAATTTTTGCAATATTTTTCATCAACCTTTCTATATTGCACAGTTGAGCAAAGAATATCTTGATTCTTTTCAATATAGAGGGAAATATCTATTTGCCTCCATATTCCTTGCTCCCTAATTTCATGGATGTAGGTTTTATGGATGTAAAAGGGTGGTCGCACCAGTAGAATTCCAATAAAAATTATCTTATAAACAGATTCAAATTGGTGGTTTGTGAAAGGTATCAAAGATGAGGCATAACATTTATCAAAATTATGATCAACACAAGCCAGGCATTAGTCATTCATTTCTTTCTGTTTATCCATCTTCACTATGAGTAGCTTTGGCAGAAAGCTTATTCCTTAGCACTTCCACATCCACTTTATTAATAACACCTACAGTATATACTCGAGTATAAGCCGAGGTTTTTAGGTTTAAAAATAAACCTAAAAACCTTGTCTCGGCTTATACTCGAGTCACGTCACAAAACTGTTGAGAAATGGTACGGTGCTTACCGGTACCAGTCCATTAGGTCGCCTGCACAGCCGCTGAGAGGGAGCATGGGCACCGGGAGGGAGAACGAGCGCTACAAGTCCATTACAGCCAGCACAACCGCTGCACAAGCGGACCAAGCAGAGAGAGAATGTGCACGCGCGCACGCAGGCGCGCCATTACGTAAGGTCTTCTGTAATCGGAATGAAGGAGCAGGGAAGGAGCGAGAGTTCTGATGCTCCTGTCCGGTCCAGTTAATGTACAATGTACTTGTCTATATCTAAACCATTATACCATAACTTTGTTATATCTAAACCATTCTCATTCTTTCCTAACCATCTGCCACTTCTAAAAATGTTGCCAAATGTTAGGAAACTACAACTCCCAGCATGCTTTGATTGCTGGGAGTTGTAGTTTCCAAACATCTGGAGTGCCTCTAAACAACAGAAAGATGAGATTTTTTTTGTGGAACTTGCTAGAGATGTTTAGAAACTACAACTCCCAGCAACCAAAGCATGCTGGGAGTTGTAGTTTCCAAACATCTGGAGTGCCTCAAAAGAATACAATGATGGGTTACAAAGTTGGGCAAGGGGATTTTTTTTGTACTTGAACTTACCAGTAGAATGGGTCCAGTACTGGATTTGGTTATACGGTAACCGGCATTGTGTGGGACTAATGTATGGGATTACCGTACACTACATACTGTACTTTATGGGAATTCTGCTATCCATTTAAAGGGCAACTAAAGCCTCAAAACAATACTGATTTTGAAGGCAGAATACCGTACCTTGATATAAAAGCAGTAATCAGTGCCTCACTTGTACCGTAACTACAGTAAACTCTGCTCTTAAGGTATGGGGTTCAAGTTTTCTTACTGGCTCTTCTGTGTATTTTTAATCTGTTAGAAACGGTTGGTCGTGGAAGAAAACAAAAACGCAGTTCATACGACGCTGGCTTTAAACTCAAGGTTTTTTCAAGAGCAGAGGAAAGTAATAATTCCATTGCAGGCCGAGAATTTGGCGTTGACGAAAAACAGGTTCGAGTTTGGCGAAAAATCAAGTCAGAATTGGAGAAGATGCCGAAGTCAAAAAAGGCTCGTCGTGGTTTAACAACTTCATATGGGGCTCTAGAGACTGACTTGCATAAATGGGTTGTGGAATGTCGTCAGAATGGATACTGTATAACACGCATGGGAATCCGATTACGTGCCCTTCAAATGGCTAAAGATGAGAAATATAAAACAGTGGGCATTGAGAACTTCGTTGCATCAGCTGGATGGTGTACCCGATTCATGAATCGGTTTGGCCTTTGCTTGCGACAGCGAACAAAGATTTCACAAAAACTACCACAAAACCTTGAAGAAAAGGTCATGTCATTCCATCAATTTATTATAAAACAAAGAAAGTTGTATAATTATGACCTTGGAAGTATCGGGAATATGGATGAGACTGCAATGACTTGAATGACTGTTGATCTTCCAAGCAACAGAACAGTGGCATCCTTGGGAGAAAAAACTATTTTCCTTAGAACGACAGGGAATGAAAAAAATCATTTCACAGTGGTTCTGGCATGTTTGGCCAATGGAGTCAAGCTGCGGCCTGTTATTATATTTAAAAGGAAGACCTTGCCTAAGAATGCCAAATTCCCCCCGCGAATCACTGTCCGTCCACATGTTAAAGGCTGGATGGATGAACAAGGAACAAAAAAATGGCTAGAGATTTGGAATGGACGACCAGGAGTAGCTTTAAAAAAAAATCCCTCATTGCTAGTTTGGGATATGTTTAGAGCCCATATATGTGAAGATGTAAAAAAAATGGCTAAGTCTTTTCAAACCACTTTGGCAGTTATTCCTGGTGGGCTTACATCTGTTTTACAGCCCTTGGATGTGTCTATAAACAAACCTTTTAAAGACCGTGTGCGAAAAATGTGGCACGAATGGATGTCATCAGGTCAAGCCAAATTGACAAAAGGTGGAAATCTTATGAAGCCTGACATAGAATTAGTAGCAAAGTGGGTACGAGATGCATGGGAGGACATTCCAGAAGACATCATCAAACGTGCTTTTCTGAAATGCGGTATAAGTAATGCCATGGATGGTACAGAAGATGAGGTTTTGTTTCAGCACAGCAGCAGTGATGAAGATGATGTAAATATTGATGATGGTGATGATAATGTCTATGCAGATGACATTACACCAGCTGAATTTGAGGCACTATTTGGAGAAACTGATGATGAGGAATCTGACTTTGAAGGATTTTAATAGTACCGCATATTTCATATTGCTGCTCAAGCCATTGAACTTTGATTCAGCAAAAAGGTTTCCCAGTTAAAATATTTTCATTACTTTTTGTTGCTTTAATGCATATAGTGACTACAAAACAGGTTGTTTTTATTTGAAAATAAATACTCTAAAAATAAAACATGGACCTCCTCTTTATTCATGTTCATTTTCTAATCATTTAAGGTAATTACAGGTTTGCAGTAGTGGTGATAATTTCTACCCTTGGCTTATACTCGAGTCAATCAGGTTTTATTACTTTTTCAGGTAAGAATGGGTACCTCGGCTTATACTCGGGTCGGCTTATACTCGAGTATATACGGTAATCCTGCCCCGATTCCACCTAATATGGTGCTAAATATAGCCCTCTTCCTTCTTGTATTGTACAAAGATGTATATTTAGAACTCAGAACTTTTCTAAGGTTCCTGGGAATCATTCAGTTATGCAGAGCATTAATATGGTTCAGTGTATGTTGTTCACATTTGGGATAGTAGTTTTTTACCAACCATTGAGACCTGGGGTGTAGCTACCAGGGGTGCTAGGGATGCTACCGCACCAGGGCCCTTGGCCAAGAAGGGGGCCCCATTTTGTGCAAAGGTTCCAAAAGTACCAGACTGTGTGCAAACTGTTTAACCAGTGGTCTGTGTACAAAGCATTATTACCATTGTCTGTGTGCCAAGCATTTAACCAGTGTCTGGCTGTGTGCAGTGCCAGTTTTTTCAACCAGTTTATCAGTGTCTGCATGCCAACCAGTCTTTGTGCCAACTATTTTACCAGTGGTTATATACAAAGCATTTTACCTCTCTCTCTGTGTGCCAAGCATTTTACTAGCATCAGTTGGTTAGTTATTTTAGAATGTTTAAATTTAGAAGTTTAGAAATACTGTTTGAATCTTATTGAATAGTTTTGCTAGGTGTATGGTTAAAGTATTTTTGTCTGTTTTAAAATATGTGCCTTTAAAAAAAAGATGAATTTGGATGTTTTTTATGGAATTATTTTTTGGTTTGCGGTGCCGATTTGTGGTGGTTTTGGAGGGCCCATGCCCGAACTTTGCATCAGGGCCCATAAGTCTGTAGCTACGCCAGTGATTGAGACAGATTGAAATGCCAAATTGCAACTGTACTGTATACTTGACATTTTTAATATGTACCTGTTTGGAATCTAAGTTTACCTGTAAAGGTTGTCCTTTCTCTAAATGTGGCAGATGTTCTATATTATTGGGTGGTGGTGTATTCATATGTTGTATACATGTTTCTACCTACTCGGGTGATTGATTATATTTAGTTCACCTATTGGATCCTCACATTTCCATAGCCCTTAAAGTTATCTGTATGATTTGTATGGGTTACTTTTAACAGATACAAGTACATTACACACACTTAGTGCGGGGAGCTTCCGAACCACCTGATGTCCCAATGTCCAAACTGATCCGCTTCTTGTCGGCATGCCTCCACATACAAAATATCCAATCCAATCTACGGGCAATACAATGTATATACAAGTAGGTCGGAAGCTCAAATCTGGACAGGGAACGACAGTTATAGGTAAAACATAGCTTTTATTCCGTGACTGAATAAAACCAAGGCAAAACACACTCTAACTATGTACATTGGACTGACCACATAGAGGGAAAGAAAAGAGGGGCATGGCCTGATGCATTTCCCGGGCGCTTCCGCTTCCTCAGAGACCACCATGGGAGTGTCTCAGCGTCTTTTATAGAGATGAGTGGAAGTAATACATCATATAAGCCATTAGGGGCATGATGGAAACAATATATGCATCTCTATGAATACCATAATCTCTATGTGTAGTCAGGTACAAGGGTAAGGTAAGGCAAAGGGAAAATTGATTTATAACAACAAAGCTCTGAGAATCACAAAAATCTATATACAAAAATTACTTGAAAATACGAAATAACAGTATATGATACTCAGAAACAATAGTCAAAAACAATGTTCAAAAAGGATACATGTGCCAGAATATATATAGACATATTAATATAGTATGAATAATTAATTTACAGACATGATATTACGAAGTCATAAGTCTTAAAAATCTAAAAACCGTAGTAGCATATAATGAGCCTGGATCATCGGTATTAGAAAATATATAATAATAGAACCAATTAGATACAATAAACACATATAATAAGGAAAGTGTATGTTAAAACCGATTAAATATGTATAAACACATACAATGTGAGATATGTGATAATAAGGTTCAAGATATTTTATGGCATACCAATATAGAGACACCGCTAGAAACTGTATATACTCTAAGGTAAGTATCTATAAATGGTTAAGAGAGGAGCAAGAATAATGGCATGGAGAAAAAATGGGATGGGTTAATCTCAGGGGAGGACTGGCCCAGTAGGCTGAGGGGCAAATGCCCCCGGGCTGGTCTTTAATGAAAAATGTGGTCTGCTACAGAAGCTGTTAGCAAGTTACGTGCTTGAAAGGAACAGCACACGCCTTTAGCTCTAACATGGGCAAGAATCAGGAAACTCCTCCTCCTTCAGATCGTTTACCAGTCAGCCCTCAAGTTCATTAGCAGTGTTAGTCAGCCCTCCAATTCATTAGCCAGTGTTATCAGCCATCTAGTTCTTTAGCCAGTGTTGTCAGCCCTCCAGTTCATTAGCCAGTGTTGTCAGCCCTCCAGTTCATTAGCCAGTATTGTCAGTCCTCCAGTTTATTAGCCAGTATTGTCATCCCTCCAGTTCATTATCCAGTGTTATCAGCCCTCCAGTTCAATAGCAGGTGTTATCAGCCCTCCACTTCATTAGCAGGTGTTATCAGCCCTCCAGTTCCTTAGTCAGTGTTGTCTAAGGACCCCCATTTATTATTAAGTGTTTGTTAGCCTTCCAGTTCATTAGCTGATGTTAGTCATCCCTCCAGTTCATTAGCAATGTTGTCAGCCCTGCAGTTCATAAACCAGTGTTATTCAGCTCCCCGTTTATTATTCAGTGTTTGCCAGCCCTCCAGTTCATTAGCTGGTGTTAGTCAGCACTTCCATTCATTAGCCAGTGATAGTCAGCCCTCCAGTTCATTAGGAACAAAGGGGCATATTTATAAAGGATTGTCTTTTTCGCCAAATAATTAGCGCAGCACATCGCAGCGAAAATAGCGCCATTTGGGGCTTCGTTTCGCCTTATTTATAAAAAAATAACATTTTCTAAAGATTTGGAGTGCGACCCTCAGTTACCTTTTTACCTGCGAAACCATTGGTTCCTAAGGGAAGAACCTACAGAGGTGTCTGCACCCACAGTTGGGTAGAGTGCACCTCCACCATTGTTTATCCTGCTTGGAAAAACATCCAAAGTGATTTTTATCTCAAGGGGTTTTTCAGAAATGCCTATGAGCCATTGATTGTACGCATATTGCGCTCGCACCGCCTAAACAGAGAATGGAAGTGTATCTTAACAGAAAACCCTTCCATTCTCTTAATCTTCAGGTGGTGTGCGATTCACACCTGCGCATTATGAGTATAATCGGTGCGTACCATGGAAGTTGACACGACCCCCATAAGAATAATTTGCACCAGTCAGCTCTCTACCACCAGTTTACCAATGGCCACATGCTTCAGGGTGTTGTGGGCTTTTTGGCCACAACTGAATGTTTGATACTAGCGAGCGTTTGGTCAGGACAAATGAGTGTATGTTGCCACAATATTGGCTGTTGTTTTTCGAGACCCATCATGCAGGCCTATAGGGAACCGCACAATCATACCTGATTGGCAATTCTGAAAAATGGGAGAATAAAATTGGCCTGCACACATGTTAATCTATTTTTGTGCTACGTAATGATGCACAATCATTTGTTTTAAACAAAATTCAAATATGTACCCAGCCTTACATTGACTAATTTGTTAGGAATAATATAGCATGTTATGTGGATAAGTGTCCCTGCCTATGCAAGGATGGAACATTGTTTTGCAGAATTCCTTATGTGTGTTTCAAATAAAATATATCCTATCTTAAATTTGGGGAGACTAATTAAGCCAATCTGGACATATAATAGGCAGACATTACATCAAACATCTTATGTATGGAATATTTTCCTACTGTATGGTCACCTTAATATCATAAAAAGATAGAATTGGAATAGTTAGGGAAGAAGAAACAGACAGACAACTTTACAGTTTGATTTTAAATATCAACTATATATTTAACTATACATTTTTTAAATATTGTAAAATATTTTTTTGAGGTAAAAACAAAAAATAAAAGAAATTAAACTCTGCTCCTTAAAAGAGCCATTTGGCGCTCCAGCCGGAGCCTCGGCCAATGGTCTGGCCTCCTCCTCGGCCAATGGTCCGGCCTCCTCCTCGGCCAATGGTCCGGCCTTCTCCTCCTCCTCCTCCGGTCGTTCCATGTCACCTTGAAATTAGAACAAAGTCCAAGAAGTTGCCAACTATAATGCCATGGGGTCTAGGCCACACTAGCTTGCACTAGATTGTCCCTGTGATTTGGGCTAAAATGGAAATGTCGGGAACACGCAAAATCATGCTATTTATGGCTAGGCCACACTTTTAAGCGTTTGCGCACGCGTTTTGCGTTTGCGAATGCGCATGCGATTTGGTTATAATGGAAATCGCGGGAATGCTAAATTCCCCGCGATTTACCATGCACATGTGATTGCGCATCCGTTTCCGTTTTGGTAATGCATGCGTTCCCCATTTTTGGTGTGTTAATGCATGCATTGCCATAATGAAAAACGGCCCCACTACAACGCACTAAACCGTGCATGCAATTGTGAGCGGTATGGTTGCGTGCGTCATTCTTGTGCGTTTTCCGTTTGCGTGTGTGTTTGGCGCATCCAATTTGGCCGTTTTCCGTTATGGCAACGCATGCGTTACCAAAACAGAAATGGATGCGCAATCGCATGCACATGGGAAATTGCGTGGATTTTTGCATTCCCGCAGTTTCCATTATAACCAAATCACATGTGCTTTTGCCAACGCAAGTGTGGCCTAGTCCTAAGTGATTGCGCATCCGTTTGCATTCCCTATTTTTGTGGCGTTAACGCATGCGTTTCCATAATGGAAAATTTAGAAAAATGATGGAAAATTATGAAAAATATGAAAAATTATGAAAATTAAAAGCACGTGAAAACGCAAAACAAACAAGAATTGCGCACAAAATCGTGTGCGATAACGATCACAATTGTGTGTGTGATTTGGTGTGTTATAGTGTTGCCTTGGCTTAAGGCACGTGATATGTGCACAATTTGCATCATTACATCTGTCTTTAAACATTGGGAGGATTATATCTGCTTCATGACACATTTTATACAGTTATCAGTTTCTATTCTCAAACTTACAAAAACAAAAAGTTAGGAATATATTTTTTTGGATAATAATAATACCTGGACGCATCTTTCTCCTAATGTCCTGCACAAATGCAGGCCTCCTTCTCTTTAGGTCACTCCAGTTCCTTTGCAGGTCCTGGAGTGACAGTTGGAGGCCATATTTCTGCTTATTTTTCTTTGGAGACTCTCCATAATCATGCGCTTTTTTTGCTTTTTGTCTGTGGTCCCCACAGGCAGGGTGTCATACATCTTCTTGGTGAGCTGTTTCACCATCAGCTTCAAGTATGGCCTAGTCATCCTGAATATAGCGAAAATGCCCCGCCCCCTTGCTTTGCCGCCAAAACGGCCGCGCTCTTAAACGCGAAAATACATGATCGCTTTCGCTATTCGCTTTCGCTATTCGCTTTCTAAAATAAAAGTGCAATTATGGAGAGTCTGCATAGGAACATTTCCAGGAAATCTCACCTGGATATTTGGTTAAAGGACCTCCCAAACAATTGGAGCAAATGAAAGACGAGGATGCCTGGATTTGTGTCCGACAAAAGGACCAAGATGTCTGGTAGTAGTTTGACAATACACATTATTCTTGGTCCCAAAAATTTATTACATATTCCTGCGTTGAATTAGTAATGTTTGCTATAAAAAAAGCTAACCTAATATAATGTGATAGATTTGATGAAATTATTATTTTAGAATGATGTATCTAAACTTATATAATGCTCAAAATGTCTAAAGACAGATTCCATTGTGCCCATCTTGCACATATCATGTGCTTGAAACAAAGACCATTCCAAACCAGATTTGTCTGTTTCTAAACTCATCTAAGATTAGATTATACATTTCTGAACAAATGGAGAACTTTACCACATTTCAAGATAATGTTGGCTCAACTGCTCCAGAGTAAGAGGAGATGGACCATGATGAGGAGGGTGAGGAGTAGCAGCAGGAGGAGAAGCCACAGGAGGAGGAGTAGGTGCTGCAGCAGGAGGAGGAGGCACAGCAGCAATGAACTCCAATTACTCAGGCTAAATATGGTATTTGAAAGTTATTATGGTGGACATGGGCCACATTCCAAAAAGGCTTAAGAGAATGGAGAGGAGGAAGGCCTTTTCATGTGTGCCTAAGTAGTGGCCTGGTTTTTGTTTTTCAGTTTGTAGAATTACCTGGCTTTTGGGGGAGGGAATTGGATAAATGTGCAAAATTTAATACCCAAGTCCGATTCCTAATCTTCCTAATCTCTACACGGCAAATATTCAACTTTCATGGCTGCAGAAACCAACAAGGACCACCTAGTTGTCCACCTTCCTAAGGGAAAAATACAAATGCATGAGCGTGTTTTTTGCACGAAAAGAAATGCGCAAAAAATGCGAAAATGGCAAATACGCATGTGCATGTGTTGCTCGCGAAATGAAAAACGCGAAAATGGCAAATACGCATGCTCGTGTGTTGCGCGTGAATTGAAAACGCGAAAATGGCAAATACGCATTCGCATGTATTGCGCGCGAATTGAAAACGTGAAAATGGCAAATGCGCATGTATTGCGCGCGAATTGAAAAACGCGAATACGCATGTGTAGCGCTCCAAAATCAAGTCGCACTTTTATCCGTATTGACGCGCAATTAGCGCGTCTTTCGCCCGCGAAAAATTAACCAATGAGCGAAAACACGCCCTATTTCCCAACCCTTAAAAAGATCACACCCTTCACATACACCATGTGGCCGTAGGTTCTTTTTGAACATGGAAAAAGAACAGCGAGGCGGAGGAAAGAGAACCCACAAAACCAAACACACTGAAGGTGAGTACCTTGGGAAATCTTGTTAGTTTTAAACCCAAACAAGTGTGCTATCTCATTCCTACATTTGTCAAGAAATGATCTATATGGGTTAGCTTCTTTTTGGCAACCTTTTAATATACTATTAGTGAGATTAAACCTAAAAATCTGATTGTAATGCTGCTCCTTTGGCCAGAAGTTCATTTTATTTATAAAATGGTAAATCTCATCTATGGGACTAATGTGCAATGTTTGGAACCATAACTGTTTTCCTTACATCTCCCTCTATGTATGTAGATAACGACCGTTATTTACCGATAACGACCGATATCGGTAAATACCGGTCGTTATCGGTAAATAACGACCGTTATCTACCGATAACGGACGTTATCGGTAAATAACGGCCGTTATCGGTAAAAACCCGGTCGTTATTTTACGATAACGATCGGTATTTTACGATAACGATACCGATCTTTTATAAATAGGGCCCTAAATGTAATTACACATTATGCAACAGTCACTCTGGAAATGTTCACATAATCTTGACAATAAGTTATCCCTTTTTTTTTTGGACTCTTCTTTGCAGTATCAGGAACTTGCTTTAGGTGTGTATCTGCACAAATTATGTTGAAGTAAGTCCATGCTGACCCAAAAATATATACAACATACTTGTGCACAAACACACCAATACTCCTTAAATGCAAAGATTAGGAGCTATGTCACTTTGGTGTAGGCTACAACGTGGTTCCTTAGCACACATAGTTAATGTGAAAATAACTCACACATTTTTCCTTGGTGTTCTTACATGATGCTTAGATGAAAGAAAAAAATTGCTTGTGCAGGGAGATATCAAAAGTCTACTGTGAAATAGGGAAACATGAGAGAACCTATCAAGGAATTCACACAAAACTTAAACTAATCTGCATTTAAAATGTGGATTCAACACATCAAACAATTGCAGGCAGACTTCCCACCAACCAACCAAATACACAAACCCCATGGAAATAATTTTTTGTTTGTGACTCTCTAAAGAAAAAGATGTAAAATAACAGAAAACAATGTGTTTATGCTAACAGATACAGATGTGGCAGCTCCCACCCATTATGGGACACTTCCAAAAGCAAAACGTGCAGCACGGCTAAAAGCAATCTTTCAACAAATGCTGGAGGAGGAGGTTTCTGATTTGGAGCTGAGCTCAGAAGAAGCTGAGGAACTGGAGCAGACTCCAATGGCCCCAACCGAGCCTCAGCATGCCTCCCCTTCGGAGGTTGCCGTTCCAGCTCCCACTTCTCCACCTAAAGGGAGCAAAACCAAGAAAAAGACAACTTTGGAAGAGGGGGAAGCACAAAAACTGGGTAAGATAAATGCAGGTTGGCTTTTAAAACCGTATTTATGTGAATGATAAAATTCTTAATGCTTTCACTTCTGTAATATATTAGGTGGAGGCCTCCGAAATGTCAGATTCAGCTATGAGGAGAATAGGGCCCATGTTGAAGCTGCGGTCCCCAAATGGGACACCTTATTTGGTGCCAAGCCCCTCAAGCTCTCAGCTGGCCAGAAAAATGACATTTGGAGACAAATAGCTAACAGTTTGAATGCCATCAGCACCTACAGACGGGAGGTCCCATTAGTGAAAAAACGACTCAGTGATATTAAGGGGTAAATGTTTATTTTGTTACTATACAAACAATTAAAGAGAAGCGATTGGAATATCTTACTCTTTTTAGAAAAAGAATAATGTATCTTAGTACAAAGATTGCAACAATATAGTCCAGCAACATACAATTGTGATGTAAATATATTAATCACTTTGTCCCAAATCTTGTCTTTCTACTTAGGTCAATCAAGAAAAAGTTGGCCAAGAATAAAAATTTGGGCAAAAGGACTGGGGGAGGACCCTATGAGGAGGTTCGCCTCACAGACTATGAGCAGCAACTATATGCTGCAATGGGAGGCGAGGTCGTGGTCAGTTTGGAAAGACCATTTGCGGACACTGACCAAGATGGTAAATGTGAAATGTTACATCGGTTATCTAACAATAATATTATGACACTAGTCATGAGGAAGCCAACAAATAAGAGTAAAGAAGTAAATTGTACACAGGCAGATACAGAGACGGACAGACACATACAGAGACACAGATACGGACAGACACACACGGATGGATACACACGGACAGACAAATATACACCCACATGGACAAAGACACACACTTTATAACTAAAATCAACATTTGAGATAGATGACTATGATTGTGTAATTGGCTTTGCATTATTTCAATATTTCTCCTTTTTTAACCGATGTGCCTCAGATGCCAGCCACACCTGAGGGTCCCGCAGATATTGCCAGGCCAGCAACACCGGAGGGGCCAGGAGATCTCTACCTGCCAGCAGTGGCTTCAGAACCCGAAGATAATGCTAAGTGTCGTCGAAAAAAGACTTCTGAGATAAACAATCTGAGCAAAGAAACAGCAAGTTTAGTCCGTAAAACAGACACACTGATTACTGAGACACGGATCACTACAGATTATATTTCCACAACCCTAAATCAGTTCGAACTTCACACATGTCCTATGGGATTAAGTTAGTGTCATTGATGATCTTTCTGTCCTGTTCTTCTGTGGTGAGCTTCCAGTCAACCCCATTTCTCTTTGCTTATGACTTTAATAATACCTAGCAATGTGGCTAACTTTTCTTTCTTCTTTTTAAATGTAGAGGATACCCCCATCGTCCTCCGCCAGGTGTCACCGGCTTGGGAAGCCACAGATCAGCAGACTCCCTTGACCCAGCCTCCCAGCTTTCCGACAACAGCAGCACAAAGGAACCAATTGCTCCAACATATGTCGGCCAATGAAGCTCTGCTGCAAAGAGTCACCAGGCAACGACGCCAAGAAAGGCGTCGAAAATTCAACTTATTCTCTAAAATCTATGGGAAGGTGGCTGAATTCACCCAACAACGAATGTGTATCAGCAAGAAATGCTGAAACTAAAAAGGGAGGAGCTGCAGCTTTTAAAGGAGCTGAAAGATATAAAGCTCCAAAAGCTACACATTCTACAGGCCCAGCCAGCCGTGGGGGATCCTACACCTGCTGCGGAGATGGGAGAGTCTTCAGCAGGAAGTGCTGGTCCTGTTGCCCCCCAAAAAAAGCAGCCCAAAACTGACAAACCGGCTAGAAGAAGTAGTCGGCTAGCTTCTAGTCAGTAGTTTTCTATATTCACATGAATAAATGTGCTTTTGCTTTACCAAACATTTCTTTGCCATTGTCTTCTGTTAATGTTGATGTCCAGATGGATGTGTGGGCGTCCTCAGCAGTAGTAGTGGGGTGTCTGTTGTTGAGGGAGCAGGTTCAGGTCATCTGTGTTTTCTTCCTCCTCAGCTCTTTGCTTCTCATCCTCTGATTTGGGAAATACAATATTTTCTGTATAATGTCATGTTAGCGGACGTAAGGTATATGTCATTAATAGATAGTGGGTGTCATTAGCATACATGCTCTGTGCTGAAAATCAAGGTTTAAGTTGAGCTAAACAAGATTAAATTGGATACTGCAAGTTTCATTACATATTAGCACCAGCTGAAGGAGAATTCCTAAAGACATCTATGCTATGTATTTAAGAAAGCATTTGCACCACTTTTAACTACACTATTTAACACCAGCTAGCTAATGGCTGCTGATAAAGTGGCACTGGCTTTTGTACACAGAACACTGGGAAAGCAGTTACCATACAGACTGGTATTTTCAGAACCTTACCACAAAATGGGGCCCCTTCTTGGACAAGGGCCCTGGTGCATTCGCATCTCCTGCACCCCTGGTAGCTACGCCCCTGTACAATAAGAAACACACAATCATTTAAAATCTTCAAAATTAATCGATATGTATTCTAGAAGGTTGCCTCTTTGGAAAGGCAACATTTGTTTGAGGTTTAACCAAAACAAAATGCATTAATGGTCGCTTGAAGGAGAGCAAATGTCACTACATGGAACAGTGACTTGCTATAGTGCGTCAAACCCTCTATGTGTAATAGAGGGGAACAATAACAATATTTCTGTATAATGTCATGTTAGCGGACGTAAGGTATATGTCATTAATAGATAGTGGGTGTCATTAGCATACATGCTCTGTGCTGAAAATCAAGGTTTAAGTTGAGCTAAACAAGATTAAATTGGATACTGCAAGTTCATTAACATTACATATTAGCACCAGCTGAAGGAGAATTCCTAAAGACATCTATGCTATGTATTTAAGAAAGCATTTGCACCACTTTTAACTACACTATTTAACACCAGCTAGCTAATGGCTGCTGATAAAGTGGCACTGGCTTTTGTACACAGAACACTGGGAAAGCAGTTACCATACAGACTGGTATTTTCAGAACCTTACCACAAAATGGGGCCCCTTCTTGGACAAGGGCCCTGGTGCATTCGCATCTCCTGCACCCCTGGTAGCTACGCCCCTGTACAATAAGAAACACACAATCATTTAAAATCTTCAAAATTAATCGATATGTATTCTAGAAGGTTGCCTCTTTGGAAAGGCAACATTTGTTTGAGGTTTAACCAAAACAAAATGCATTAATGGTCGCTTGAAGGAGAGCAAATGTCACTACATGGAACAGTGACTTGCTATAGTGCGTCAAACCCTCTATGTGTAATAGAGGGGAACAATATATTCCTATTAGAGATGTCCGAACTTCACAAAATCCGGTCCGCTCGAGGATCCGCGAATTTTCGAAAAATTCGAAAATTAGAAAATCCGCGAGCGGACCCGTTAAAATTAAAAATACCCTTGAAATAATGAGATTTTTCGTATTTTCGAAAATTTTCATGTATTTTCGAAAATATGCATTTTCGAAAATACAAGTAATCCCCGTAATTTAGAAAATTTTCGAAAATATGTATGTCTGGAATTAAGAGAAATCCTTGTATTTTTGAAAATTTTCGAAAATACGTGTTTTCCCGTATTTTCTAAAATTTTCGAAAATACGCGAAAACTGGTAATTTCAAAAATTTTCGAAAATGTGAAAAATCCGCGAATCGGAAGTTCGGGTGGCGGAAAATCCGGAAAAATACGCCGTTCGCGGACGGGATAAATCCGTGGCGGATCCGGGTTCGGATCCGCGAACCGGCCATCCCTAATTCCTATTGATTATTCATTCTACTGGTCCTACACAAATAGCATTAAAAAAGCGATCGCATTCAAAAGGCGATCGCACATTCAAAAGGCTAACGCTATCGCTATTCGCTTTCGCTAAAAGCGAAGGCGAAAGATGCGGACTTTGAAGATGCGGAAAATAGAAGTGTCATTAATTATATAGCAATGCTGTATTGTTCTGAACAATGTAAAAATATTCATTTATACACATTGAGACAATATTGTGCATCAAATATTATTTCACAGCATACGGTCTTTTATTCACTTTCCTAATTTCGCCTTCCCCTGAATTTGGTTGATTATTCGCTTTTTTGTGTTGCTTTTTCGCTAGCGACTTTCGCTTTTTATGCCGGAAGTGCGCCACAGGCAAGGAGGATTGTTGTTCTCGCTATAGATACACAGGCACCATGAGTTCTCGCTATAGATACACAGGCACCATGACTAGGAGGTATCTGAGGATGATGGTGAGGTACCTCACCAAGAAACAATATGATAGCCTCCCTGTTGGCACAACCAACAGGAAGTAAAAAAAAAGGGCCATCATGGAGAGTCTCCAAAGAAAGATCCTGAGAAAATATGGGGTGGATCTGAGCCTCAAGGATCTCCAAAGAAATTGGAGTGATTTGAAGAGGAGGAGGCCCCAGTATGTCCAAGACATAAGGAGGAGGATCAGAGCAGGATTATCCACAAGGCAACCCTAGGCAACTGCCTAGGGCCCAGGAAACTTCTGGGGGCCCAGCTTCAAAAGCAGTAACAATTATAGTCTATACAATATATTTAATAAAAAAGGGGCTCTAAATTATGGCCCTGCCTAGGGCCCCACATGATATTAATCCATCTCTGAGGAGGATGGATGAAGGTACTTTTCAATGTTCATATTAGTGTGAGAAAATAATGAATAAATATTCCTACATGTATTGTTCGAAGTTTAACTAGAATCTGATATCTTCATATAATGTGTCAGTAAGAACATAGAATACTACAAAGGTTTAAAACCCCGTTGCATTGTGCACATTAGCACATATCATGTGCCATAACACGTTACACAAAGCAGGGGTGTAACTGCAGGGGCAGCAACGGGGGCCCAGGAGCCAAGGGGCCCCTTCTCATTTATCCTCTAACAAGTCTAGCCTTCTTTCCTAAAACCACCGTGGGGGAAGCATGGATAGGGGCCACATCATTTTTGGGCTGGAGGGACCGGGGATTCCTATTTACACCACTCAGGCTATTCTAAGAAAGATTTCACAACATAACATGACATCACACTTTTCAACTTTTTAATTTACCATCATTTACAGATGAAGTGGAAACACAGCACAGCTCCACAGGAGGAGGAGGAGGACAGCAGCTGCATCTCCCACGCCACCAATGCTCTCCCCGAGAAAACCCCTCCCCACCCAAGGAGCCCTCCACCACCACCACCACCACCATATAATAAGAAACACACAATCATTAACTATCTTCCAAGTTAATCTATATACATTCTTGAAGGTTTCCTCTTTGGAAAGGCAACATTTGTTTGATGTTTAACCCTAGATTAATGCTTGCTTAAACTGGCGCATGTGGAAGGAGAGCAAACGTGACTACATGGAACAGTGACTTGCTATAGTGCGTCAAACCCTCTGTGTGTAATAGAGGGGAGCAACCTAACGGAGGTGTGTGAGGGAGCTATGCAACCAGTATGGGGAGTTGGGGGTGGGGAACAATACATTCCTATTGATTATTCATTCTACTGGTCCTTCACAAATAGCATTAGGAAGTAATGAAACACTTGTTACACAAAACCAGCCAAACCCTAAAGTAGTAGCAGTCAAACAGTGTCAGTTAGGGGCAGGTCAGCCTTCTTTAGGTTCCTAATAAAGGGAGAAGATAATCAGTATAACATACCGTATGACATTAAACATGTTTTTTTGGACCCGTATAACATAGTAAAAGACCTTAACATTGATCTTCTCAACTTACCCTGAAAAAAAGAAGCAATTAATTGTGCCCTTGTCCTCTGACCATCTTCAGAGGAATCCTCAGCATCTACAGACGGCCCCTCATCCTCGGCTGCCAGCATATAATCATTATGCAGCTGTACCCCATGCTTTATTGCTAAATTATGGAGCACAGCGCACACAATGATGATATCTGACACCTTCCCGGGAGAATAAAGGAGTTTTCCACCGGTAGATGAGAGACACCGGAAACGTGATTTCAAGACTCCGAAGAGATTTTCAATCACGTTTCTTGTCTGACAGTGTGCTAAATTATAGCGCCTCTCTGCAGGTGTCCTTGGATTCCTCAGGGGGGTCATGAGCCAGGAATGAATCCAATACCCTGCGTCTCCTATTTGGAAAGGGGAAATAATGGATGTAAGTCATTTGGATACACATTCCCTTGAAAATGGAGGAAAAGAACCCACAAGCCAGCCCTCTGGCATCCGTCCGCTGGTAAACTTGCGGTAGATAGCTGACTGGCGCAAAATATATGTGGCAACTTCCAGGAAACGCACTGTTTATACTCATAATTAGGGATGGCCGGTTCGCGGATCCGAACCCGGATCCGCCGTGGATTTATCCCGTTCGCGAACGGCGGATTTTTCCAGATTTTCCGCCTTCCGAACTTCCGATTTGCGGATTGTTCGTATTTTCGAAAATTTTCGAAATTACGAGTTTTCACGTATTTTCGAAAATACAGTAAAACATGTATTTTCGCAAATTTTCGAAAATACAAGGATTTCTCTTAATTCCATACATACGTATTTTTGAAAATTTTCGAAATTACGAGGATTACTTGTATTTTCGAAAATACGTATTTTCGAAAATTACACGAAAACTCGTAATTTCGAAAATTCCCGAAAATACGTAAAAACTCGTAATTTTGAAAATTTTCGAAAATACGGAAAATCTCGTTATTTCAAGGGTATTTTTAATTTTAACGGGTCCGCTCGCGGATTTTCGAATTTTCGAATTTTTTCGAAAATTCGCGGATCTTTTTGAAAGTGCAATACGATTTGTACAAGGCCACACTAATGCACTTATTAGGCATTAGAAAACATATTTGTTACCATGTAAATAGCGGGTCCACAAAATTGTTTGATGCACATGTGATTAAGCATCTGTTTCTGTTTAGGAAGCGCACGCAATCAGCAATAAAAATTATGATTTGCCTGTTGGGACTCCTAACAGGCTTGAAAGAAAAAGGGCTATAATGGAGAGCCTGCAGAGAAAAATCTCCAGGAAATATGGGCTGGATATTTCTTTAAAAAATCTCCAGAGGAACTAGAGCGACCTTAAGAGGAGGAGGCCCAGATATGTCCAAGATATATGGAGCCAGATGTCTCATGGTAGGTTTCAAATACATATTAATATTGTGACAAATATATTCCTACATGTAATTTGTCAGGTTTAAAAGAGAAACTAGTAAGTTTATATAATTTGTCATTAAGCAAATATAATCCTCCCAATGTTTAAATGCAGATTCCATTGTGCACATCTTGCACATATCATGTGCCCTAGGCTGGGTACACACCAGCCAAGATTTGCAGACAACAGGCCGATTCACAGCACTTTGGTTGCAAAATCTTGGCTGCTGTGGAGCAGGCGGCCGCAACACAAATCGATTGTTCATTCAGCAGAATTGGCTGAACAAACGATTGGATGTGCATGAAAATTCCCATCAATCACGTGATTCCCTATGGAAACACACAACTGAGCATTTGCAAATTCAAACCCCCAAAAAATTGCTGCAAGACCAAAGGACGTTTGTCCCGGCCAAGCACTCACTCAGTAACAATACTCCCTCTGGTGCACATCAGAAGAGATTAGAGTCTGACCACTTCCCAGCACTTTTGGGTGTTTATCTGAAAATAGATGCTGGTGTGGGTCAGCCAGACGCATCCAACATCGATAATTCATTTGTCCAGATCGGGCAGGGAATAATTTTAAACAATCAATGGACATTTGCACCGGCTGAGCACTCGCTCATAGCAAGCGCTCAGTTGGAACAAATAGTCCTTCTGTGTTTACCCAGCCTTAAACAAACACATAACACAAAGGACAATCTAAAATTTATTTGAATGTTCATAATGTCAGCTAACATTAGATTAGAGTTTACCAACAAAAGTTACATTTTGCTGAATTTACAGATGATGTTGGAGCAGCTGCTCCAGAGGAGGAGATAGAGCCAGAGGAGGAGGGGGAGGAGCAGGAGCTGCCGGAGGAGGAGCAGGAGTGGACGCAGCAGGAGGAGCTGCCGGAGGAGGAGGAGCAGGAGCGGACGCAGCAGGAGGAGCTGCCGGAGGAGGAGGAGGAGGGGGAGGAGCAGAAGTTGCCGCAGCAGGAGGAGATGCCGGAGGAGGAGCTGCAGGAGGAGGAGGAGGAGCTGCCGCAGCAGGAGGAGCTGCCGGAGGAGGAACAGGAGCTGCCGCAGCAGGAGGAGCTGCCGCAGCAGGAGGAAGAGCTGCAGGGCATCCCTGTTAGCGCAGGAAGTCCGGTTGCTGCGATACCAGCAACAGGACTTTTTTGAAATTCTGAGGGCTGACATAGCCTATATAAAAAAAAAAGTTGTAGGCTGGAGAGGAGGAGTGGCAGGAGCGGACGCAGAGGAGGAGCTGCCGGAGGAGGAGGAGGAGGGGGAGGAGCAGAAGGTTGCTGCAGCAGGAGGAGATGCCGGAGGAGGAGCTGCAGGAGGAGGAGGAGGAGCTGCCGCAGCAGGAGGAGCTGCCGGAGGAGGAACAGGAGCTGCCGCAGCAGGAGGAGCTGCCGCAGCAGGAGGAAGAGCTGCAGCAGGCATCCCTGTTAGCGCAGGAAGTCCGGTTGCTGCGATACCAGCAACAGGACTTTTTTGAAATTCTGAGGGCTGACATAGCCTATATAAAAAAAAAAGTTGCTAGGTGGAGAGGAGGAGTGACTTTTTAAGTGCACCACATAGTGGGCTGATATTTTTATTTTGTTTTGTTTTAATTGTCTGTAAATAGTTTTATTCTGGCCTCAAAAAGGCTGCACATTTAAAAAAGTTGAATCCAAATGTAAAGTGTCCATCTCTTTCTTATTAAAACATTGAAATGCTATTTGATTGTGAAAATCAAGGTGGCCATACTATAATCAGACCTTCATTCTTCCTCCTGACTCCCCATTCAAGGCTTCAACCGGTGGGCCGGAGGAAGGACTGTCGGTCACTGCCAAAGAAGACACGTCCAACAGATAGGCGGGGGACCGATTGTGTGGTCCTAGAGGGCAACATGATTGCTCCTGATTTGTGGACAGACCAATTGTTCTTTCATCCAATTTGAAAGAACAAACCTTTGGCGATAGGTCAGAGCCGACATACAATAATTCTGCCCGACCAATCAAACACTGAAATGCAGTCGGTCAGACACAAATCTTGGATAGCTTTAGATAGATGAGAGGTTTGATGAATGTCGTCTATTGTATGTGCAGATTATAAGCTTTACTATACATCAAGTTCCTAAGGAAGATATATTTTTTTAATGTAAACCCAAATATGTTGTTAATTTTTGTTGACAATGAAAATATAAGCATTCCCGACAGCACACTGCAGCAGGTTATACTTATATTTGTCATTGGAAAAGCTCTGTAGGGCCTGTTGCTTTACAGAATTCAGGATGTAAGGGAAGAGTTTAAGTGGTATACTTGTACTCAACATTAAAATGCTGGATGGTGAGAATCTGACTACCATATGCGAGTATTTTGAAAGGTGCAGTATTGCAGATTTGTCAATACTTTATGTTTAAATGACATATGCATTTTTGTATTGTGGTAGCTAGATACATTTCCAAGAATGCAGGTTATAGTCTTGGTAATGTATCATGTAATTTAACATGTTCGCACATCCAAGGAGTTATGAGGTGAGATTGAGATTGCATTTGTGCAGAAAATATTTTGCTGCCACAGAAGTTACCGACCAAGTTCCAAATAGGAGCTCCATGTTTGTGAAACTTACAACATGTAGAGTATAGGGAGGGCACAAAAGGGGAATCTTTCAATAATAAGAGGTTACAATAGTATTTATCCATTAGACTTAAAAATTACACATACAAATTTGCAACCTGTTATATGCCCCACAAAATACATATTCTCTTTGAAGAGAAGGAGGAAGAGAGCAAAGAAGATTTCCTGTCAGAAAGCTGCATTGGCCTTACATGGGCCATAATCTAGATGGATCGAGTATTCGTGAAAATATGTTTTTTTGATCTGCCTCCAAACAACCAATCCTGTGCTAAATGGCCATCTCTATCAGTCATATGATTAGTTTTTTGGGACTCCTGCTAACAGGGTTTGTTAGTGATGTGTAAATAGTTTGCTAATTCAGATGAACCGAAGCTCATCAGAATCTGAGACAAAACTGTTCAAAATGGTCTGAATGGGCAGTGTTAGTTTTCTGGGCCAGGCTTTAAACACACACACAATTGCATGCACAACACACACGATTGGGTGCACAATTCTGGCATGTTGCAGTGTGGCCTCTCAATCAAAATATATATTTGTATATATAATATATATATATTATCACACACACACACACACACACACACTATATCTAAGCATGGGACACACTCTAGCAGCTGTAAAATACTGGATTGTGTATAAAGGAAACACTCTAAATTATGGAGACTAATATGCAAAACAATATTAACACAATATAACACACAAAACCCATACAAAGAGAGATAGAGCCTAGGACAATAGCATGCAGAATTCAAACCATAAGGTAATCGAGTCCCAATGCGAAAAATCCATTGGGTTTCGGACCTTTCGAAGGCACGCTAATCTGTTGTCTCCCTGTAAGGTCTATGGATTCTTTGAATACCCTGAATGTTAAAACAATTTAAATTGCAATTATTACATGTTATAAAATGCCTGGCAATGGGGCTATTTTCCCATGTATATACCTCTTTAAGTAAAAAGCAAGAGGAAGGGGTAATTTGGAGTTGAGGAGGGATAATAGGGTTAAAAAAAAGAGTTAAAATGACAACTTACAGTCACTTTAACAGTTTGTAGGTATTCAGAGATTTCTACACAGCCTCTTCAAGACCAGTTTCTAGTATATATGTGAAATACCAGACAGAGAGGGAATTTATGGGTTATGGTCATATTATACCATCGTTAGGTGGTGTGTTCCTCATAAGTGCATACCAAAGGGTTGTACCAGGGGGCCCAGATTTTATGGAACTTTCCAAGAACAACCTCTGTGTGAAAACCAGTCTCAAGAAGGGTAGCATATTCATTAACATTCCTTTCCAATTGTAAATTTTGGGAAGGTGGAAGCCATCCAAGTGAGGATTATTGTCCTAGCATAGAATAGGGATTCTTTAAGAATAATAATTGGAATTTGCCCCAGATATCGACTTCAGGCACTCCTAAAATACAAATCTAGGTTCAGGGGGTACCTCTCTATCTAGTACTTCAGTCAGGAGTGCTGTAACCTTATTCCAAAATCTTTTATTTCCATGTGTGCAATTCCACATTAGGTGCAAATATTTGCAGGGTTATATTGGCATTTTGCGCATGAGTATGTAGGGGATATAAGGCCATTGGTGCAGGGGAGAGATAGGATTTGTGTAGAATGTAAAATGGCACAGTTTGTTAGGTGCGGATGGTGATTGTGGTCTGGGACTCGGCTATGTCTTCCCATTCGAGGGCATGTGATGGAATGCAAGTTTGCCATTTTATGATTAGTTTATCCGCCTCCTCTTGTCCATTGGCTCTAAGTGACAGTTGTATAGCCTGGAAATTAGTTGTTTCTCCTTTCCCAGATTCAGTATCTGAGTGATGGGGGGGATTGGATGGGAAGTTGTGGTGCTTTGGAATTCAGAGTTTTACAGAACTGCAGTTGTAAGTATCTGAATAGGGACATATAGGGTATTTGATATCGTTCTTGTATTTCAGAGAATGTCAGCAATTTGTTGTTTTTTGTGATCTGATCAAAGTATTCTATACCCTTCTTTTCCCAATATGTGGAGCCAATATATAGAGATTTCTCTGGTATACCGTGTATTGAAGTATTTTATTAACTTGTTTCCAGATATGGAACTGCTGTGTGTGTAAGGGTGTTCCATTTGTAGAACTATATCATGTTGTCCACACAAGAAAGATATTTGGAAGGTAGGAGTGTAGCATTTCTCTGTTTCATATATGGGGTTTATTAGTAGTAACCAGGCCTCAAAGTACTTAAAATGTCCAGCTAGTATATATAGTCTGAAGTCTGGCAATGCCAAACCGGCTTCAGTCTTGGGTCTCTGTAGTAGCTTACACTATTGCGGCCTGAACTCTAGAGAAAGTAGGAGTATACTTTGTAGTGACTTAAAAAAGATTCTGGGACTAGAATCATAATGTGTTGTAGAATAATAAAATTTTAGGTAGTAGGATAACTTTAACCAGGTTGGTTTGCCAATTAGGTTAATGGATAGTTTATTCTATGTTTGAATTTTGTTTAAACCAGTTCTAGTAGTGTGGCTATATTGCAGGAGTAGAAGTTCAGTGCAGTTGTGTGATTGTTATGCCTAGATATTTGAATTCTTGACTGATGGTACCACTGCTTTGGCAAATGGGGGTAGCTTAACATGCCTGAATGGCAGTTGATGCCTCTGTCTTGGGTGCACGAGCTGTCCTTTCTCAAAGACAAGGCAAAAAGGTGAAACTCCTTGTGCTTATTTTCCAAAAAAATCCTTCCCAGCGAGCGCAATTATGATGCCGGTAAGCGGGAACTTCTTGCCATCAAGTTGGCATCAAGGAGTGGCGTCATTTATTAAAAGGTACCCCTTTACCTATTACTATCTTTACCGATCCTAAGAACCTGGAATACATTCAGAATCTTAAAAGGTTTAATCCCCACCAAGCATGTGGTCCTTATTCTTTATTCAACTTTGTTATCACCTACCAACCTGGCTCCAAAAACAAAAAAGACGACGCCCTTTCCAGTCAATTGTTGCTACAGACTCTTCTTACAGAGATAAGGGCCCCATAATCCCGACTACTAAAATTCCAGCTCACTCAGCTCTGTTCCAGAATTCAAGCTGCAAAAGATTCTGCTCCTTCTGATACACCTCCAGGTAAAACGCTTGTTCCAGTTTCCCTATGGAATGCTATCCTTTGACATAATCATTGTACCAAGCAAGCCAGTCACCCTGGTATTAGTAAAACGTTTGATCTTCTTGCCCGTTCTCTTTGGTGGCTTAAAATGAGGAAAGATGTAAAAGATTTTATTAAGTCTGTTCCAGTTGTGCCCAATCGAAATCTTCTAGAACTCTACCTTGTGGTCTACTTCAACCTCTCCCTATTCCGTCCTGACCATGGACCCATTTATCTATGCCACCTTCGAAAAAGAACACAGTAATTTGAGTAACGGTGGATCGCCTCAGCAAAATGGCCCACTTCCTTACCCTTTTCTTTGTAGAGCTTGCACAACTGTTATTTCTCACATTTTCCGCCTACATAGACTTCCTACTGAGATAGTGCCCAGCAGAGGTACTCAATTTGTCTCTAAGGGGCATATTTATAAAAGGCCGTTGGTGATGTGCGGCGGTAATTTGAGCTCTCTTCATGGTGATACAATGAGCTAAGTACAGTATCGCCTCGAAGAGAGCTCAAACCCAACGTATGGAGCAAGGGGCTGGGAGGGGCTGCTGGGAAAGGATATGCTGCGGGTTTCGCATCTGCTGCCACAGGGGCGGGTGGGGTGTACTCAGAAGTGCCCTTGCGGACCTGACAAAGGCCCTTTGGGCTTAAGGGGTCCCACAGCCCAACCCGGGAACCCTCTTCCCTGGCAATTATAAGTGCCATTGTGACCCTTGGAAGGGCTCTTGCGGCTGATAAGGGCCTTTGGAGCTTAAGGGGTCCCGCAGCTTGAACCGGGACCCCCCTCCCCTGCCCTTTAAGGGCCCTTGCGGCATTACAATTGCCCTTGCAGCCCTGAAAAGGGCCCTTTGGGGCTTAGGGGGTCCTGCAGCCCGTACCACGACCCCCTCTCCCCCCCGCTCGCCTCTTCTGTCTTCTGCTATCTACTGCGATGAATTCTGAGCTCCACAGAGGTTTGCAGCTCTTTATATAGGTTGTGTGAGGACCTAATCAAATCTGATTGGTGAATTTTTCAATGCTTGCAATCACCTAGTTCGGTGATCCTCAAACTGTGGCTCTCCAGATGTTTAGGAGGTAATTAATTGTTGGAGTGTGTTATAAGCCGCCAAATGCGGGGAAGAGGTGGAAATGAATTCCAATGCAGTGGGCGAAGGCTGCTGGTATGGGGCATGTTCTGGTTATGGGGGATTTTAACTACCCTGAAATAGATGGAGTAATGGAACTGCCAGCACCTCAAAAGGTATAAAGTTCTTAAATTTCCTATATGAGCATTTTCTTTCACAGATGGTAGAAGTTCCTACTAGAAAGAATGCGTTGTTGGATCTGGTGATATCTAATAACCCAGAGCTATTTTGGAGTGAAAGGTAATGGGAAGCTTAGGGTAATAGTGACCATGATATAGTGTCATTAATATAGGTTGCAGAAAACTAAGTGCACTGGCTTACACAAAACTTTTAACTTTAGGAAAGCTAATTTTATGCTTTTAAAGGAATCGCTCCTGCTCATGACGGGGGGAACTGTTTCTAGGTAAAGATACTGAGCAGATGTGGACCACTTTTAAAGGGATATTAAACTCTAACATCTCCAATCGGTACCTTAGGAAACAAGTGTAAAAAAATTAGGTCCACTCCTGCATGGCTTAATGCTAAGGTAAAAAGGGAAATGAAAAAAAGAAAAGGGCTTTTAAAATTTTGAAAGCAGAAGGACAGAAACGGCTAGGGACTTCAAAAGTTGTAATAAAGAGTGCAAGAAAGCAATTAAACTAGCTAAAATAGAAAATGAAATACGGATTGCCGAACAAAGCAAGTCCAACCCCAAGATGTTTTTAAGTATATAAATGGTAAAAAAATGAGGACTGAGAATGTGGGACCATTAAATAATGGAGCTGAGGTGGTTGTAGAGAGTGCCGAAAAGGCTAATCTGCTAAACCGTTTTTTTACATCGGTTTTTTACTGTTGAGAATCCTACAGTAGGGATTGTAACAATGTGCAGGGAGGAAATGAAGAGTTTTCACATTGGATAACAGAGGATATGGTACGGAATCAATTAGACAAAGTTAATATCAATAAAGCGCCAGGACCAGATGGATTGCATCAGGATTTTAAAAGAGCTTAGTTCAGTTCTAGCAAGACCACTGTGTCTCATCTTTTCAGATTCGCTTTTGTCTGGGGATGTGCCGCTGGATTGGAAAAAAGCCAATGTAATACCAATATTCAAAAAAGGTAGTCGTTCACAGCCTGGTAACTATAGACCTGTAAGCCTAACATCAGTGTAGGGAAGGTGATGGAAACTTGTAAGGGATCATATCCTTGACTTTGTCTCCAGAGATCATCTTATTAGTAGTAGTCAGCATGGATTTATGAGAAATAGATCATGCCAGACAAAATTAATTGGTTTTTATGAAGAAGTGAGTAAGAAGTTAGATTCAGGCACAGCTGTGGATGTGGTATATTTGGATTTTGCAAAAGCCTTTGATACTGTGCCACATAGGCGACTAATGTAAAACTGAGGACTGTTGGCCTTGAAGAAACATTTGTTCATGGATAGAGAACTGGTTATTGGACCGCAAACAGAGAGTGGTGGTTAATGGAGCTACATCTATGTGGGCTAAGTTCTAAGCGGAGTTCCTCAGGGTTCTGTACTGGGGCCGCTTCTGTTTAATCTGTTTATAAATGACTTAGAAGGGGGCATTGAGAGCAAGGTCTCTGTGTTTGCTGATGACACTAAATTATGCAGAGCTTTGGAAACTTCCAATGATGTGCAAGTGCTGCAAGTAGACCTAGATAGATTATCAAAATGGGCAGCAGAATGGCAGATGAGATAGATTCAATGTTGATAAATGTAAGGTGATGCATTTGGGATTTAATAATCCCTGTGCCACCTACACCATAAATAACTCTGTGTTAGGTGATCTGAAATGGAAAAAGATTTGGGGGTTCTGGTAGATAACAGAACTTAGCTGTAGCAAACAATGCCAGGTAGCAACAGCTAGAGCTAGCAAGATATTGTCTTGTATAAAGAGGGGAATAGATTCAAGAGAGAAAAAATATTATTCTCCCTCTTTACAAGGCACTGGTAAGGCCTCATTTGGAATATGCGGTGGCAGTTTTGGAATCCCATATACAAAAGGGAATTTGGAAATGGAAGCAGTCCAGAGAAGGGCAACTAAATTAATAAGGGGAATGGAGGGGCTTGAATATGCAGGCAGATTAGACAAGTTAGGGCTGTTTACATTGGAGAAGCGGCGGTTGCGTGGGGACATGATAACCTTATACAAATATATTAATGGCCCATACAGTGAAATCTCTGGTGCATGTTCATAATAGGTCATATCAGAGGACTCGTGGACATCTTAAGGTTGGAAGAAAAGAAGTTTCATTTCAAGTTAGGAGAGGTTTCTTTACAGTGAGAACGGTGGTGAAACTGTGGAACTGTCTTCCAGCAGAGGTGGTAATGGCAAGTTCATTGAATAACTTTAAAAAAGGCCTGGTAAGTTTCTAAAACTAAACAATATTGAGAATTACTGGTATTAATGCATATAGATCTGGTTGATCCAGGGATACTTTCCGATTGCCGTTTGGAGTCAGGAAGGATTTTTTTCCCCCTTTTTTAGCTGGGGTTTTTTTGCCTTCCTCTGGATCAACTGTTAGGTAGGGTAAAAAAAAAAAAAAAAAAAAAGGGAATAGGTTGGACTGAGGACGAATGTCTTTATTCAACCTTAATTACTATGTTACTATGTTACTAGTTTGAAAACTACAACTCCCAGCATTCCTCAACTACAGAGGGAAGCATAGGAATGTGGGAGTTGTAGTTTTCAAACATCTGGAGAGCCGCATTTGCCCATCAGTGACCTAGTTATACAGTACCCAATCATATTTCAGACGGACGAGATTAACGGCACAAATCAATCTGCCGTTTATAAATAGAAGCGAGCTGTAACTGATGCAATGTTATGAGGCGTTAACTTTCTGCGCCAGGTTTCTCTTTTTAGAATTCAGTTAAAGCGCTTTTGGCAAAAACGGTGGGAAACCCAGCTGCGAAAAGTTGACAGCCGTTTATAAATATGCCCCTAAGTTTGGAGAGTGCTATGTAGATCCATTGGAATCAAGTTACAATTTTCTTCTGCTTACCACTCTCAGTCCAATGGGGCACTGAACGCACTAATCAGTCTCTTGAACAATACCTTCGATATTACATTTCCTATACTCAGGATGATTTGTCAGACCTTCTGCCTTTGGCTGAGTTTGCCCATAACAATTCACCTCATGCCTCATCTAGAAAATCTCCTTTTCTGTGTGTCTTTGGAATTAATCCAAGATGTTTTCCCCAAGATTTTCTTGTTACTCAAGGACTCGCTGCCAATGACTCTGCTGCCCAGATGTCGGCTATCTGCCATTTTACTGAAGTCTGCCTTCGGAAATCAACCCTTATACAAAAAGCTGCAGCTGATAGGAGACGTAGGGACCTTCCTCTTACTCTGTTGGACATATTAATCTATGTGTCTTCCTCCAAGTTGGAACCCAAATTCATTGGTCCTTTCCCTATTCTGGAATTGGTGGGCCCCGTCTCCCGCTCCATTCCAACATGCAGATTCTAATGTGTTCCATATTCTCTCACAAACGGTATGCTCTAATCAATATTTACACCTCTTCTACCTCCTGACCCAATTTCTGTTAATGGCCAGCAAGAATTGGAATTTGAGAAGGTATTGGACTTCTTAGGAGATCTCTACAGTATCTGGTCCACTGGAAAGGTTTTGGTCCAGAAGTAAGAGCCTGGATTAAGCACTCGGACATGCATGCTCCTCATCTGGTCAAGGCTTTCATAGTTTTCCAAACAAACCTGGTCCGATGGGTCCGGTGACCCCCCGTAGAGGAGGGGGTACTGTCACGAGCTTACCTTTCCGCTCCAATCCAGCGCCGCTCCTGTGACAGCCATGCTCTTCCGGGTGGGCTGCCATAGAGGGGCTCGAAGATTCCAGTGCCGGCGTCCAACTGTGCCTGACGCTGATTGTAGCTTTTGCTACCCTAGCTCCGGGACTACTTACTAGCCCGTTCCTGTGACTACTTACCTAGCCCATCCTTGACTACTTACCTACTTTGCTCAGCAATTTCTCTCATTCCACAACAACATACTAAGGATATTACTTAGTCTTTCTTTCTTACCCTTCTTGCTACACTGCTTACTTTTTAATGCCTCATTGTGATCTTGACACTGTTTCATTAATCATTAAATTGGTGTGCAGACATCACTTGAGTTGATATTAAAGGTAGCAGAGGTATATTTATTGAATAAGTTTGAGGCGAGCAATCTCCTTTCCAACAAAAACATTACCTTATATAGACAAAACAAAAAACTATTTTAAAAATAAAACACATTGCCACAATGCACTATAGGCTAATAATGGTAAATTAAACAAACTAGGTCACAATTAACCAGTTTAGAATACCACAACAAACGTGCCACTACGTGACTGACCTATTCCCATACAAAACTTATCAAATACAGATCCAATCCAGGCCTAGAGGGATCCCTATTGAAGAACGTGAGAGAAAGGAATCCTTTTCTTCTCACTTTTCTCAGAGAGGTCTGGTTATCCTATAGAACTATGGGATAAACCAGGTTGATCAACCCTTTAAACAGCTAACATAAGTCCCCTATTAACACTTAAAATATAATAATACACTTTACACACAAAGCAATTTTATGAAAATAGAAAGAAAAACCTCTATACTCACCAGTTATAGCGTCCACTTACTGATGCAGTATCCCAGATCTCCTTTGGAAGATCATTCTGCACCATTGAGGAAGTCCACACCCACGCACAAAAACACGTCTGGCGGTCCTGATGTTTTAATAGCCCTCATCTTTGCCTCTCTCTCCAAAGTGTCCTAGTGGCTCCATATGGGTATAATATATGGGTGATCCATACGTCATTGCTGACATGCTTTGATACATGATTTGAGCTCACTGTTTGTGATAAATATCTTATACCTTTAACCTTTCACTGCCACAGATGTATATTCAGATCTGTGCAGGAAAGGCTCAAACTGCCACAGATCATGAATATACAATCTGTGGCTTCCCCTTTAAAAAAAAAAAATCTGGCGCGCACTAGGGGCAATCGGGGGACAGCATTCAACTGCCCCCCTAGCCCCTCGATCCCCTCTCGGTTTCATCCAAATCGAGGGGGGGATCGGGGGATATCATCAATTACCTGCAGCAGCCGGGAGCGGAGGAAGGAGGAAGTCAGTGCGATAAGGGAGACCCCGGTGACATCACAGGATTTCATTCTTCACCGGGTCTTCCCTTAGGCTCTAAGTTCCATTCACAATAAGATTTTTTCTAAATTTTTGCTTTCCGGGAAGTGATTTTTCAGATCGGATTTCGAATTGGAAAATGGGCATTTATGCCCGTATTCCAAGTTCGTTATCATTCCCTAAAATGATTTGATGATCATCAATCTCGCGGAATTTTTAGGATCAGTAAAGTGTGCCAAAACTTCCAGACTAACTGGTTTTCACTAAATATAACTAAAAGGGGGGTGAGTTGTGGCAGTTTTTGATTTTTTCTTGTAATTGCAATTACGCATGGGTCCCATTTGAGCTAGTTGGTGGCCCCGTCTCTGTTTGCACCCACCTATATGGCATACTGTTTGATTCAGGAGATGTGGGAGATTACCATTTAGTGGGTTTTTTTACTTGCCAAGTGGGTTTAGGTAGGATTTCAACCATTGAGTCTCTTATTTAATTTTTCACAAAATCTCCTAAAAGCAGGGAGTTCTATGAATAACAGCGTCTGGAATTCTTCATGTATATACGAAAGCATGACACCATTACGTAGCTGAAGGTGTGTAGATTCCAAAAATATATACAGGGAGATTCAATAAAAGTTCTGATCGTTTAAAATGGTGCTAATTTTGCCCCAGCCAATCAGAACTTATTTAACATTTGAAAGCGAACATCTGATTGGTTGGTGCAAAATTAGCACCATTTTAAACTATAAGACTTTTATTGAATCTCCCTAATAGTTTGTGGGGGTATTTCCAAGTTGAATAGGCTGTTCAAATTACAGAGCACTTTGATTTTTTCTTGTAATTGCACTTGTCCTTGCGTCCCATTTGAGCTAGTTCGGGCCACGCCTCTGTGTGCACCCAACATATGGATACCGTTTGATTCAAGACGTGGGAGATTGACATTTACTGGGTTTTTTTGTTTTGTCAAGTGGGTTTAGGTTAGGATTTCAACCTTTGAATCATCTAATTTTATTTTTCACAAAATCTCCTAAAAACACAGAGTTCTTTGGATTACTGTGTCTGGAATTCTTCATGTATGTATGAAAGCTTGGCACCGTAACATAGCTGAAGGAGTGTAGATTCCAAAAATATATAGATTGTGGAGGGTATTTTCCAAGTTTCGGGACTATTTCGTTTGAAAAAGCATAGTCTGTTCAAATTACAGAGCACTTTGATTTTATATTGTAATGCACTTGGGCATGTGTCCAATTTGAGTACTTGGTGGCACGACTCTGTGTGCAGGTGCACCTATGCATGCATATGGCATACCGTTTGATTCAGGACATGGGAGATTCACATTAGTGGGTTTTTTTTACTTGTCAAAGGGTTTAGGTAGGATTTAACCTTTGAATCATGTCATTTTATTTTTCAAAAATCTCCTAAAAACACAGAATTCTTTGGATTACTGCGTCTGGAATTCTTCATGTATGTAGAAAGCTTGGCACCGTAACATAGCTGAAGGTGTGTAGATTCAAACATATATAGTTGTTGGGGATATTTCAAGTTCTGGGGCTGTTTCCTTTGAAAACTGTAGGCTGTTAAAATTACAGAGCACTTGATTTTTTCTTGTAATTCCGTTTGAGCATGCGTCCCATTTGAGCTAGTTGGTGGCCACATCTCTGTGTGCATCCACACATATGGCATACTGTTTGATTCAGGATAGGTGGGAGATTGATATTTAGTGGAGGGTTTTATTTGAGGGGGGCCATTTCCAAGTTTTGGGGCTGTTTGAAATTACAGAGCACCTTGATTTTTTTTTGTGTATTGCACTTATGCATGCTTTCAATTGAGTTAGTTGGTGGCCATGTCTCTGTGTGCACCCATGCATATGGCATACCATTTGATTCAGGACATTTGGGAGATTGATATTGGGAACTTTTTTTTCATTACTTGTGGTTTTGGCAGGGTTTTTAACTTTGAAACTTGTTGTTTCTTTTTTTTTTTTTTAGAAAATAGGCTAAAAGTGCAAAATCTGCGCACACACAATTGATGGTATGAATAAAAAAATGGCACACGTGTCTAGATGAAGGTATGTAGATCTATGAATATATATTTTGGGGGGTATTTTAGTTAAAGGGGTGTTTAGATAAATCTTAAATCTTTAGATGTAAAATCTTAAAAGTTGCTGTTATTGGGCCACTAAGCATTGGTCACTTGTGACTAGTGGTTTCATGTCCGTATGTGTAACCATGCATATAGGCATACCTTTTGATAGGGCATTGGAAGATTGATAATTGACAATAGATAGGTAAGTGGTGTAGGCAGATCCAGAAAGAAAGAGAGACTCCTAGGATATCTCAATTCAGCAATCTTTATTCACACATAACATGTTTCGGACCAGGGGTCCTTTCTCAAATGTGAGGAACACAGTGAATACACCCATATATATACATAGAAACAGGAAGTGACAATCCCACTTCCTGTTGGTGCACAAACCCCTTCCCCTTCTTCTTATTCAAAGCAAAGACCAACATGGTCAGTTATAAACATGAGTCCAGCAAATTCCCAAACATGGGATATGATGAAGAGAGGGGAAGGTCATAACAACCACTAGACCTGTGCTCCTGTGGTGGATAATGAGGAAAAATACGGAAAAATACTCAAGCACAAAAATATATACAAAATAATATACAAAGATAATATACAAAAATAAGCCAGCCCTGTGGAATTTAGGTACACTACCTACCTGGTACGTTACCTACCTGTCCTTAGCACCCTGAACCTTGCAGCAGATTTGGCTTTAAATGCATGAGGCCCACCCGCCTGATTCACAGGAATACACCACTCACTTTTTCAGACATGATGTACAACGAATCTGGGAAAAGCAGAATCGTGTAATATAGAAGACAAGGGACTCTCTACTAACACGAATGATAGCCAGGATTGGTATAGTTGCACTAAAAAGAGGATAAGTTGAGCCTACATATTGCTACCCTAGCCAATA
The DNA here is from genome assembly GCA_019447015.1 of Hymenochirus boettgeri. Lineage (NCBI taxonomy): Eukaryota > Metazoa > Chordata > Amphibia > Anura > Pipidae > Hymenochirus > Hymenochirus boettgeri. Next base: position 57,142,585 of record CM033471.1, on the reverse strand, counting down.
CTTAACCAATAAAAGAATCCCAGAGGGACTGAGAATGATACACGTCCCAACATTGGCACTGAAGACACTGAGTTATCCATAAATGGGAGGCTATTTGTAACAGTGTAGCACAGATTGGATGCTACTTACAGTGGACTACTTGACTGACAAACTCACGGACCTCCAAACCAATATAGGATCAAAAAGATTCCATCATTACACACAAAGGAGAAACTGAAGTGCAAACATTTCCAGGCATTTGGAACAACTAGACAGATTCAAATTGGCTATTATCACAGAAAATGGTCCAAATACCAGAGAGACAAGCAGGACATCAGAAGGACGGGTTACACTTGGAAAAGCATCGCGCTCCCCGAGAAGAAGGAACCAGATAGATTCCAACAGGCAACACCGGGACAGCCACGAGCAACATCGGGTCCATCGCTACCAGGCAACAAGCAGTCCGGGCCAGCTACGACCAGCCGGATCCACCACGAGTCCCCTACAGGCCATGAGGAAGCACACGCGACGCACAGATGACGTCACTTCCGGAGCGCCGAATGAGACCAGCACACCCACACCATGCACAGACCGGAACCGGAGCCCCTGCTGGAAAAAGCGAGTAGGACCAACGGAACGCCGGCACAACTCCAGGCTAAGAGAGGAATCCAGCTCCAGGCACCAGCCCAGGGAAGAACTTCTCTTCATCACCGGAGTCCTCATCGGATTACTCCTCACAGCAGCTTTTTTAGGGGAAAGACCACGCAGAGGCCGCAGACCCAAGCCACGGGCCCACCTCCACCACGAGAATGGTACCCCAGGACTGCGAAGAACAGGTAAACAATGTAGTTAACTGTCCAGCTACACACTTGCCTAGATGAACTTAAATTACTTAACAAGGTCTTGGCTTTGTCCCCTCATACAAGTATGACTTCCTTGAGTGGGAAATCGCCTTCATAAATTTCTTAGGAAGGTTAAACTGCAACTTGTTTCAAAATGCAGTTCCACAGGGGGAAAGGGACAAATTTAGACCTCCTAGCACATTTATTCCTGATGTCCAGAATGTTAATGTTAATGTGTTTGAACAAATGGTTACCAGGGAGGTTGGTAAAGTCTTTAAGAACCACAACAATCAAACAGTTCCCAATCTCACGTTCAAAGAAGACAGGCTATCCGTACCCTAAAAGAGAATAAATCCATAGTTATCAAACAGGTACAAAGGTGGGGCAGTGGTAGTTATGGATAGATGCGCCAATACTAAAAGAGGCACTACGCCAACTTACAATACCGGGACACTACGAACCCATTAAACAAGACCCCACCGCCTCACTATTGCATGAGATCCGCCTATTTGTAACTGAAGCCTGTAATAATGGTATTATTTCCAATACACTAAAGATTTTCTTATCACAGAACATCCTAGGAAACCTGTCATGTACTTACTCCCAAAATCCACAAATCACTGGAGAACACCCCGGGCCGCCCCATAGATCGGGAATAGGCTCTGTACTCGAGCCCCTCTCCAAATTTGTGGATTTTCACCTACAACCTTATGTGAAACAAATCACATCCTGCCTGCAAGCAACTACAGAATTGCTACAAATACTTCAAGACATTAGCCTCCCTCCAGACAACATACATTTGGCCAGCATTGATGTACCGAGTCTATATACCTCTATACCACAAGGAAGGCATTGCATGTGTAGAGGAAGCACTCCTCACTACTGATCTTCCACACCAACTTATATATTTTTTTGACTGTCTGACACTAGTACTCAAAAGAATTATTTTAGATTCGATAACATGTTCTATTGGCAAAAACAAGGGACATCAATGGGCCGACAGTGGCTCCATCATTTGCTAATATTTTCATGCAAAAATTGAGAATAAGGTTTTTTAAAACCCCCTTTTGCCCCACATATAATAAAATTGCCAGATGTAGATGACATCCTGGTCGTATGGAGTGGGGAGAAAGCAGAGTTCTGGAAATGATAAATGCAGCCAACAAAGCCCACCCCACGATTAAGTTCACATACGAGATTTCGACTGAACACATTAACTTTCTTGACATACACATTGTACTAGAAAACAACTTGCTTCAGACATCCTTGTATAGCAAAACCCCGGACAGGAATAACCTACTCCTGACCAATAGTTTCCATCACCTAAAATCTTTAAAGCAACCCTAAAAGCCAGTTTATTAGGGCAAGACGCATATCCTCTGACGAATCTAGATATGAGGAGGCCGCGGGTAAAGGTGTTTAACAAATTGGCTAGGAGAGGGTTTCACTCCGGGTTTTGACTAGAACAGAAAAAACGTGTTAAAAACATTAAAAGAGATACGTTTTGAAAATAAGGAAAAGGGCAATCCAACACAAAAACGGATCCCATTTGTATCAAGAGCACGCAGAGCAACCACATAGAAAAAATCATCAACCAATACTGGCCCCTATCCAAAAAGACAAACACCTCGGCGGTTTGTTCAAGGATAAACTTTGTTCAGCTACCAAAGAGGTAAAACACTGAGGGAACCTATGCCCAGCGGATATATCTGACACGAGCACTATATTCAAGGGCACCCCTAAGAAAGGGACATTCCCCTGTTTAAACTGCATATGCTGTGCCTCTATTATCAAAGGTGATTACATCACCCACCCTTTAAAAGGGAACCGCATTAAACTCAGAGACTACGCCCACCGTAGCACGAAACAGGTAGTATCTCTTAAATTGCCCTGTGGACCTGCTATGTGGGACAAACTATAAGGGAGATTAAAGAACGCATTAAAGAACACAAAAGGGACATTAGAAATTACAAACATGGTACTGGTTATGACACGACAGTATCCAGACATTTCCATGAATTGAAACATACACACAGCCAACTCAAGTGGACTGTTCTGGAGACAATCCAAACCCCCAAGAGAGGAGTGTAATATTGTTTAAAATGCTTTTACAAGGGAATGCACTGGATTAGACTGCTAGAAACCCTTGTACACATGGTTTGAATGAATCTTGGTCTCTTAAATGTTATCTATGACAATATTCTAATACCTTGCCTTTTGTACTTCCTTACAGATAATCATCTGCCCGGGCCATAGTCGCTTAAAGCACTTCAACAAGGTATGGCTATCGTTAAGGTTAGATCGTACTCCGGGCAGAACCATTTAGTACATGTTTTGGATAGAGAATCCTACTCTCTTCTTTAGTAGGCCTTTTTGGCATTTTATAGCTCTTGAATAGTGGTAGGCGTTGTGTTGCAATTCCACGGGCTGTTATTTTTGTATATTACTTTGTATATTATTTTGTATATAATTTTGTGCTTGAGTATTTTTCCGTATTTTTCCTCATTTATCCACCACAGGAGACAAGGTCTAGTGGTTGTTATGCCTTCCCTCTCTTCATCATCCCCATGTTTGGAAATTTGCTGGACTCATGTTTATGAAACTGCCATGTTGGTCTTTGCTTTGAATAAGAAGAAGGGGGAGGGGTTTGTGCACCAACAGGAAGTGGGATTGTCACTTCCTGTTTCTATGTATATATAGGGTGTATTCACTGTGTTCCTCACATTTGAGAAAGGACCCCTGGTCCGAAACATGTTATGTGTGAAAAAGATTGCTGAATTGAGATATCCTAGGAGTCTCCTCATTTCTGGATCTGCCTACACCACTTACCTATCTACAGTCTTAGTGATTGGGACAGATCACTGCAGATATCCGGACGCAGTTTCAAGGCTTATTAGGTTGCAGAACGGACTTCTTGATAATTGACAAGTTTACATGACATGGAAATTTGCCATGATTTTTAAATTTGAATTGTATTTTTATAAATTTTCTGAAAATCTGGTAAAAAAGCGAAACTGTACACAAAACTGCGCCCACACCATTGGTGGTATGCATAAAAGAATCACACCATTGTGTAGCTGAAGGTGTGTAGATTCCAATATATATAGTTTTGGGGGGTATTTCTTATATAGATGGGTGTTTGTTATAAATCTGAAAAGTTGCTGTAATTGAGCTCACTTTTGGCTAGTTGATCCATGTCTGCGGTGGTAACCATACATAGGGCATACCATTTGATTCAGAAATTGGGAGATTGATATTTGGTAAATTTTTTTTACATTACTTGGAATTTTGGCATGATTTCTACCTTTGAGAGTGTTTTTTTTCTAATTTTTAGAAAATCTGCTAAAACTGCGAACTTCTACGAACAACTGCGCCCACACCATTGATGGTATGAATGAACAAACTACAGAATTACGTAGATAAAGGTGTGTGGATTCGAGAAATATATGGTTGTGGGGGTTGTTTTGTGGGGAAAAACTGCAGACTGTCAAATTCAGATTTGGCTGAATATTTTTGCTGTTTCTGAGCCATTGTGCATTGTCTCACTTCGTGGCCATTCGCTTCCACGTCCGCGTGTGTAACCATGCATATGGCATACCATTTGATTCAGGACATTTGGGAGATTGATTATTGTAACTTTTTTTTTACATTCCATCAGGTTTTGGCATGATTTCTACATTTTGAAGTTGTTTTTTTGTTAATTTTTTCAGAAAGTGCAAATGTCTTCAAAGAACTGTGCCCACACCATTGATGGTATGAATGAACAAAACTATGTTACATAGCTGAGGTGTGTAGATTTCAGGAATATATATGTGTGGGGGTTATTAAGTTTGGGGGTTATTTAAGTTATTATTTAAGGTATGGGGGGTGTTTAGTGGAAAACATTGTAGACTGTCCAAATTCAGAGTTGGCTAAATATTTTCGTGTTTTTGAGCCATCGTGCATTGTCTCACTTCATTGCTTTTCGCTTTCACGTCTTCACGGCAGATTTGGCTGAATATTTTTGCTGTTTCTGAGCCATTGTGCATTGTCTCACTTCGTGGCCATTCGCTTCCACGTCCGGTGTGTAACCACGCATATGGCATACCGTTTGATTCAGAACATTGGGAGATTGATTTTAGTAACTTTTTTTACATTCCATGAGGTTTTGGCATGATTTCTACCTTTTGATTGTTGTTTGATGTTTACTTTTTTGAAATCTGGTAAAAGTGCCAATTTCTACGAAGACCTGCACCCACACCATTGATGGTATGAATGAACGAATACAGTGTGTACATAGTGAAGGTGTGTAGATTTTAGGAATATATAGTTTGTCGGGGGTATTATTGGGTTAGGGGGGTGTTTTGTGGAAAAACTGCAGACTGTTCAAATACAAAACTGGCTAATTTTTTTTGCTGCTACTGACATTTGGCATTGGTCCCGCCTCTGGGTTAGTTGTAGCCATGTCTCAAATGGGGCACACAAGTTTTTTTCGGAGGGGTTAGTTTCATATTTGAGATGCTTTTGAACTCTACAGTTTTTAGCTGAAATACGCATTTGATTTTGTCTCTGATTTTACAGTTGAGGAAAAAAAGGGAAATGTGAGTAAATAACTTACTATTGGACGAAGCGCTGCGCCCAGGTATCTGCATTTTGATCGAAACTTACCTCACTCTTAAAATCCCGCGGGTATGTAGTTTCTAAAAATATCTACTTGTGGGGATATTTTAGTTAATTTAACATATTCTATGTTAACCGTCAGAAGTGTTGGTTATACATTTCAATTTGGTGTAATATTCTTGAAGGTGCAGTTTTAGTTTGGGGGGGTCTCCTGTACAGGAAAAAGTGGGGTACCTACATATATCTGGTATCGTTGTAATCGGGAGTATCAGAGCTTTTAGAAACAGTAAGATTTTTGTGTGTAACCTTAAGATAACTATAAGTAAAATGGGAAATATCCATGAAAATTTGCAAATTTTTTATTTTTTTAACATATTTACCCATAATTCCAGTCAAAAAAAGTTACAAAATTTGTACCGTGTTAAAGTAAACTTTGAGCTGAAAAAAAGATGTATAATATTCCTGATTTACTGCAAGTTTCCTACTGTAAAATTAGTCTAAAGTGATTAAGGGCAAATCCTGAAAATTCTGCTGGCACTTAACGCAAAAAAAAAAAAAAGAAATTCTGCTGGCACTGAAAGGTTTAATATATGTGCACAATATACGGTATATTGATTAAGGTAGAGAGTAGCATAATTTGGAGGATGTTTATGGTTATAGTGTGGGGTTGTGACATTTTGGTGTGATTTATATTTTTAAATATGAGCTAATAAATTGTGTTTACATTTATTATTATGTGGAGTGTGCCCATTTTTGGCTCATCCTTTTTTCTTATGTGCAAAGGCTCCTTTGGTAACTTCTCAGGTGTGTGCCTGTTGATCACGAACCAGCGTGATGAATCAAAAACTCACTAGATGGGTTCCTTGGGTCTGGTCAGGCCTTGAATTTCTTCCAACTTCTCAAGAACATGTAGTCCACAGATCCTGGGTTCTTGAACAAATCCTTGTGGGAATATTTATTGGGGTGCCAAATGTTGGATCCATTGCAATGGGTGCAAAACTACCTTGTTAAAAAGACTCATATTTGTCCCTGGAGGACACTGTAAAGCCAATGGTAGGGGAACATTCCTACATCCTGTTAGATCTGTTGCAATGGGTGCCTAACTACCATGTTAAAAAGAAAGCATAAGGCCTAAAGATTTTCCAAAGGTTTATTAAGTAAAAAACAAAGTTCAAGGTAACAAAAGAATGGTAACACTCCAAGATGGCATAGTGTCTAGCTTATAGGAGGTTACAAAGAGTAAATTTCTGAGGCATTTTGGGGGGCTCTCTTATATACCAAATTGAACACATTTACTCTTATTCATAACCAAACTCCACTCTACGTAACACCCTGAAGAAAGTCCCAGCTAATCAAGTCGATGTTATACAAGACTCCTCCTAGTACCATACTTTATAATCCTGTAGAGGTCAGTATAGTCCAGGAATGGATAGTAATATCAATGAGGATGGCAGTTTATACTGCGAATAAATGTTGGACTAAAATTATTTTACTTCTTCCAGGTGGGGGGGAAGCCATCCTTGGCATTTCATTCATAGGACAATCACTGTTGTAAAGTCCAGTTGTCCTCCACAGGTGTTCCCTCTGGTCTTCCTTGAGTTCCAGTTGTAAACAATAGTATATGTGTGCCATGCTGGGTGATCCTTTTACACTCTGATCCTGTTGTTGCAGCTTATTTACAAGTACAAACCCATTTGTTTATGTTGCTATGTTAGTTAAAGCTTGTCCTTAACAAAGACACTTGGTTGGGGGTATTTACATTTTATGACAGGATGGTCAGTTTCGGACCATCTGTTTCCATTGAGGGCCGTATGTTAATATCATCTATTCCCTGTCCAAATCCTGATAAGATGTTAACTCTTTTACTTTTACCACAGAACTGTGTGTAGAGATATTAGAAATATAGAATATTACAATCCAAAAGCAAATTAACTTATATAGGGAAAGAATGAAGACGTTGAAAATCATATGAGGCTTCAAAATATTAGGCTTCTGGGGTCCTGAATGAGTGGAAGGAAGTAGTTACCGATAAATTTGTTGAAGACTGACTGCTGACAGCTATGTTTATGGGGGAAATGCTCGAGAAGCATTTCTTGCAGACAGCAGAGGTTAAAAAGAGCTTATTTGGTTAATGCGATGCAAAGCTGAGAGTTATCAAAGAGAAAAATCATTGTTCTTTTCAAACCCAGAGGAATTAAGGAATGGCTGGACATTAATAGAATTCCATGAAATAGTTATATCCAAGCAAATTTATTTTTATAGTTTGTATCTTATGTATGAGTAGGAATCTGTTTTGCTTAGGGAATTAATTTGAAAGTGATTTGGGATTAACTATATATTGTTGGATAATGAATTGGGTAGTAATGGTAAGGTTTGTCTTATTCTTAAATATTTGTAAGTGGCTAATTTGGTGGTTAGGGTAGATAGTTTTAAGGAGTTAAAATTTATAAGCACTAGTCACTTTAAGTTTTTTTTTGTGTATAAGTTATTTTTATTATTTTATTATTTAAGCACTTTTACTTTTTAAAATATATGGCGCTATATTTGCACACGACTTTTAATGTATGTTAAGATTAGGGTATAAAACAGTTATTTGTGTAATTTACACTTTGTATATGCACACGTTACTTTGCTGGCGAGTATATTAAATATGTAATAATAATATATTTACATATTTTAAAGCTGGGTATTTGTAATATTCAAAAATAAGCACTTTCATTTGTTGAATATATTGATTTATTTGATACACTTGCACTATGCCTCTATACCTAAGATTAGGGGTATAAAAACACTTATCTGTAAATTGCACTTTTTTATATGCACTTGTCACTTTTCGATGAGTAAATAATTACTTAATAAAATAAATATTTATATTACTAAAAACTTGGGTGTTTGTATTTATTCACAATTAATGCACTTAAGCACTTGCTGGAGTAAATTTTAATCAACATGACACCCCCGAATCACTATAAGTAAGTTGTAATCTAGGTTGTTGGCAGGGGGAAGTGCCATTGAGTTGTTGTTTTGCCCAGGGAGCTGTGTACCAGTAGGCTTTTCAAATTAGGGGGCTGTTGGATTCCAGATAGTGTAGGCACTGGAAATATGTAGTGTGGGATGGAATTCTTTTATGATTTGGCATAGGATATCCAGGTGTGGACTGTAAGTGGCTACAAGGGGAGCAAGGTTGCAGTTTTCTTTCTGTTGGTGTCTGGGATAGATGTGGCCTTTGGATTTCCTTGTCCATTGTTTTGGATTGTATCCCTGTTTAATGAACTCACTGCGGAGTTGCTGTAGGTGTCATTCCTTTTGTTGGGGTCTGAACAGATAAAATGGTACATATCGCTTGGCTGAAAATTATCGATATTCGATATATCGAATAGAACTCGGGTTCAAGTTCTGTCCATCTCTATTGCGTAATAATGACTAATTACAACAAGCATACTGCTGGCTGGTGTTAATGCTGGATTTCCTGTGTGCACACACAAAAATATATTATTCCATATTTTCTATTTATTATATGCAGGGATTTAACAACTTCCCTACTCATGAAACATTGCCACATGATAAAAATTGACTCACCCTGACGGTTTTGAGAGCTAAACGCTCCCTTACTCATAGGCTACAGTAGCCTAGAGTTAGGGAGCATTCAGCTCTCAAAACACTTCAGGCGTCTTTTGTTATAATGTTGTCAAATAAATTGTTTTTAATCACCTGCGAGTATGCTGTTTATCGGAAGTCCTCCGTTTAATGCAAAAATCTAAAAATTTGCTTCATACCCAATTTTAGATTGTTGGGAAAGATCAAACAAAAGAATTTACTGGCAAAATATATATCAGAAATTATGTTTTAAAAACAGAATCATTGTCAAAATATTGTAAAACAAATGGTAAAGATATCATTTGTCACACAAAATAGAATGATCACAATACTATATTTTTAAGCAATCTATTGACACATAAGAAAATTTAAAAATGGGTAACCAATGTAACTATAATTGCCTAGAATGTAACTGTCCACAGGTTGACTTTGGACATTTAATGTGGGAATGTAATTTGATCCAAATATATTGATCCCATGTATTGGATTTAACCAGCGAATTTTGGGATAATGTTACCTAGGTCTCCAGAATCATGCTTGTTTGGCATCTTTACTGATAGTTTTGATGGTAAAACTGGAGGTCTGCTGCCGTGAAATCCTCTTTTATGCTAGGAAAATCATAATAATGAAATGGATGGCAAAAGATCCACCGAAACTACAACAGTTGTTAGATCAGTTAATAAAGAACTCCCCTTTATACAAATTATAATAAAGTGCTTGGCGAAATTTGATAAGGTTTGGGGGAGGTGGTGTTAGTTAGTTCAGCTTCAACTATTGAGACCAAAACGATTTGAGTTTGAAGAATCGACTAACAAAGGAATTATTGATAGAGGGTACTCAGATCATACTTTTGCATGAGTCCATGGAATTAGTAGGTTCTTACATCGGATCAATACAACTGGATGAGCACAGGTAAACTCTGCTGAATATTTTTTTCTTTGTCATTCAATGTTACACTGTTTGGCTTGAATATTTAATTGTATTGGTATGTATTGTATGCTCCAGTAGGGCCTTTATTAATGTAACAATACAGTGGTAACTAATGTAAATATTCTGTAGCCTCTCTGTAATTAACTGTTAGATTTTGTATGGGAAAGCATACAAAGCATACATATTATTGTGATCTGGTCTGGAGGATTTTTCTTGCGGATATTACACATCTATTTGGTGTTAACCATGATTGTAGAACTCTATATATTTTTTTATTCGGACCTTCTATTTATAACATATATGTTTTTTTATATACATTCTTTTAAAAACAGGTTTCCTTTTTCTGAGAGTGTTTTATATAATGTGTTTTATGTATCTGAGGCTGGCCAGCCCATATGGTTCTATTGATTATGTATTTATTAATATAAATTAGTGTTGGTTTTGGATTTTATGTCCTTTTTATTTTGTAGACACTTTATATTATTGATATCTCTTTATACATAGGTTACCATTGTGATTTTTAATATTTAAATTGTATGGTATGTATTTGTATGCTCCAGTACGGGCCTTTATTAATGTAAAAATACGTGGTAACTACGTAAAAATCTCTGTTGCCTCTCTCTAATTATTGCAGACTTTGTATTGGGAAAGCATACAATAATGTGTATACGGTGCGAGATAAACATACAAATATGTATGGGCTAAATGTATTAAATGCTGGTTGTAAAAATAAAGTGAATTTAAATTTTTTTTAAAAAAGTCTAATTTCTGTTCGATATAAGCAGCTAGCTTCTTAGCTTCTTGCACTTGCACTCAAGACATTTTTCTTTTATTTTAAAAAGAAAAAAAAATCACAGAAAAAAACAAAACATGTCCAAACTTTAAAACATATAAAAACCATTGTATAAGAACATTACTTTTGCACAGCAAACTCTAGTTGTGTGGCACTTTAAGGTGTGGCACAAGAGAACAGTGTTTTGTTATCTGAAACTAAAAGATGCAATTTGGTACTTCAGTTATACAAAGTTCATACTGTTACAAGCATGGGAAATAAAGGTCAAAATACCTTTAGTCATTCTGAATGAAAAAGCCAGTAGGATAACTAGCTAAATGTCTTCAAGAACTAACCTTCATGTCTAATTGATCTAACTGAATACCACAGAATTAACGTGACCTGCATGAATGAAAATGTTCACAACAAAGCATGGATCATTGGAAAGTTAAAAAATAAGCTGTCTGAGTTTCTAAAAATAGAGAAGTGGCATGTTTTGGTATATAATTTTGGATTTGATTCACAGGATATTTCCAATTGCCATTTGGAGTCCGGGAAGGCATTTCCCCCCCTTCATACAAATTAGCTTATTAGCTTCTCCTGTCTCCATACTGCTCACTCCCCTTAGCAAACGCCATTAAAAATGTTTTTATAAAAGCATTCCCCAGTTGTCTTTTACTTATTTCCCCAGGCCCAGCACATCCCCTAAATGATTTCAAGCCATTACACTCAAGCCCCATGCCATCTGTACTAAAAAGAAATATACCGTATATACTCGAGTATAAACCGAGTTTTTCAGGCTCTAAAATCAGCCTGAAAAAAACAAACTCATTTTATACTGAGTCAGTCAGTTATATTACAGCAGAAATTAGGCAGCCCTCACTCGCTCCCACATTCCCTATACTGGCGCGTTGGGCTGGCGTCACTTCCCGCGCCGAGAGTGACGTCAGTCAGTGTCAGTATAGAGCATTCGTGGGAGCATACGAGTGTCTGCCTGATTTCTGCTATAAGTTACCGGTACTGCAGAACTGCCAGGAAGGATCCAGAGATGCCACAGAAGAATGCCCAAAATGACACAGAAAGCATGCCCACAAAAGGTACAACTGAAGTGGGTGGAAAGGGTGAGTGTTCAGATGTTTGGAAACTACAACTCGCAGCTACTAAAGCATGCTGGGAGTTGTTAGTTTCCAAACATCTGGAGTACCAAGACTTTAGTAGTCTTTTATGGACAGCGGAATTCTCATACCGTATAGCCATATCCAAGATGGCAATACAGAATTGAAGGAGAAGGTATCTATTGTTGTTTGATTCGTATTGTTTGAGGCTTTAGTTGCCCTTAAATGGACAGCAGAATTCCATACAGTAATAGCCATACTGGATTTGGATTTACTGTATGGGATTACTAATTGGAATTCTGTGTCCATTTAAAGGGCAACTAAAGCCTCAAAACAATACAGAATCAGAAGGCAGCAGTGGTTATAATTTTTACCCTCGGTTTATAATCGAGTCAATCACTTTATTTGTTTTTCTGGTACAGTAGGTACCTCAGTTTTACTCGGGGCAGTTTATACTCGAGTATATACTGTAATAAACTGAATGGGTAAACAATTGTACCCTGTAATGTTATGTTACAGTGAATGTGCCAGCAGCAGAAAATCAGAGCTTTCTCCTTCGTGGCCAGCTAGTCATATGTGCGTAGATATAGTGAGTATCATATATAATAAAACCCTAAGTGTGTGTCCCTGTGTCCGTGTGGTGTGCACTGCAGTTCCTATGGACTCACCCACTAGAGGGGAGAGTTCTGCAGTTCCTATGTTACTCACCACTAGAGGGAGAGTCTCTGCAGTTCCTATTGACTCACTACTAGAGGGAGAGTCTCTGCATTTCCTACTGACTCAGCACTAGAGGGAAAGTGTCTGCAGTTCCTATTGACTCACCACTAGAGGGAGAAAAACAGGAAACACACGGAGGGAGAACAACAATAAACAGACTGAGGTAAGGTTGCTTGGGACAGAGGGGCCCCTGGATTTGGGACAGATGGGGGGCCCTAAATTTGGGACAGAGGGGGGGCCCCTGGATTTGGGACAGAGGGGCCCCCTGTATTTGGGACAGACGGAGGCCTGGATTTGGGACAGACGGGGGCCCTTGGATTTGGACAGATGGGGGGCCCTGGATTTGGGACAGTGGGGGGGCCTGGATTTGGGACAGAGGGGGGGCCCTGGATTGGGACAGAGGGGGAGCCCTGGATTTGGACAGAGGGGGGCCTCGGATTTGGGACGAGGGGGCCCCTGGCTTGGACAGAGGGGGGACTCTGGCCTTGGACATGGAGGAGGACTATGGCCTGGGACACTAAGGGGGTACTCTGTGCTTCTAGCGCCGTATTGTCGGGGCTTAATGTCTAGTACTACATATTCTCAGAGGCACTACCCGAGGCAAAAAGTTTTTAAATGTGAATCTGTGCAAAGGTTTACTTTCTGCAGTCTCAGTTTAAATATCCTAAGTAGTTTAAAACCAGTGAGTTCCTTTCCAAAATCTGATTTTCCAATTTTGAAAAATTTGAAAACAAACCCAATAAAGTCAATAAGAGGCAAATATTTGTTATATTGAATAATCTATAATAGGTATTGAATATTTGATAACGGTCTTTAATATTTGATAATCAGTATTGATATTTGAAGTTAAGTATCAAATATTCAATAATGGTATCAAATAATTGATTTTCCGAAAAGTTTAGGTTTTGAAAAGGGTACAAACGTTCTGCAGAACTTCTTGCCAGTAGTTTGAAATCAGAACCAGGTTGAAACGAACCTGAACCCATCCCTAATAAGAAGGACGTGTGGGGAAGGAGAGGGAGAGCACTGTTGGACACAGGCTGCAAGCTTTGTTTCATAAACAGTTTTTAACTGTGCTACTCTTCCTGTGGAGTGTAAGTCTTATTTGTTTTCAAACATTGAACATTGTTCTACTTCTAAAGAAGGCAATTTTTATTACTATTGCTGAAGGAAAAGATAATTGTTTTGTGTGCTGGTTGATAAAGGTTTACCTGCTGCAACACAACTGCTTGTTATCCCTGTCCCCCTGAACTTTACAGTGTGTAATTAGAGGCCTGACATCAAGGTTGGGTACCTCATTTGAGGTTTCGGGTAAACAGTGCTTTGTGATGGAGGGAATAATATTTTATCCTTGAATATATACCCTCTTTATACAGGAAACTTCTAACTCTAGTTGTTGCTGGCTAGTAGTAATAGATACAACCGTTTGGACTCTGTGTTCTGTGCATATTTTTGTAGTTTAAAGGGAAATTCAATGCAAATACATATACTTTCAAGAAAAAGAGCAGTATTTTACATCTAATGACTTTAACCTGACCATTCAGCATTTGTCTGTGGATAAACAAATGCTTCCAAATAGATTTCTGTTTGCAGACCATAATAGAGACTATTATGGTTCTGCCCTTTACCCAGCGCCTGGGTTGATCCAGTTGTCAGTAGAGATCTGAGCATGTTGACGCATCCAAAAGCCAATCAGTAGAAATATTTTTGGAACATTCCAAGGTAGTGTGCATTCTGGGAAGAAGAAACAGAACCTGAAATGGCAGCTCACTAATATTAACAGCAGGGATAGCATGGGGTTTAAACTTAACTGATTTCATAAATGGAGGGAATATATAGAATAACTAGGTATGATAATATAAGCAAAATTGTTAAAAAATAATGATATTTTCTACTGAACTTCCCTGATTTAATATTAATAGCCTGACTTTAACCCCTAATTGTAATCAGTATTGTTATGCGGCAAATATGTGTGTATCTAATAGCTATTAGTTGGCATTAAAAGTCCACGCATGGGCCGTAAAGCCTGTTGGGGATCCACCCCAAACCACACATCGATATGAATCACTATCAAGATTTTTGCAAAAAGAGATTCACTTAGCCACAGATACATTTATAGTATAAGCAGCATAATATTGTAAAAACATAATCATTAACTTCTAACTTGAATCCATTGCCACTTGCTGGCCATTTGAAAATTTGGCTAGACTGGGCTACAATAATTGAACATATTCCATACTTGTTAATGCTCTTTCAAGTTTAAGTGTACGAACTAAGGGTACGAATAAATTACAGGATCATAATCTAAAATGTATTGTTTGCAAATGCTAGAAGCGTGGCTGACAAAATGGGTAATTGGAAATGATGGCATTGATGAAAAGTATGATGTAATAGTATAGCAGAAACGTGGTTGAACAGGTTTCTCACGACTGGGCTGTAAATATAGAAGGATATGCCTTGTTTAGGAAGACAAAAAAAAAAAAGGAAAGGGGGAGGAGTTATGTCGTTTATGTTAAAAAAGAATGAAGCCAAATTTAACAAGGAAGAGATAACTGGGGATATGGATGATAAAGTGGAGGCATATGGGTGGAATTAGGAACAGGAAAGGGGGGGGTAATGTCATTGTTGGTGTCTGCTATAAACCGCCAAATGCTAGCAGAGAGGAGGTGAGTCAACTTATATGCAGTTGTGCAAGGGCTGCAAGAGTTTCGGGAGTGGTGCTCATTATGGGGGACTTTAATTACCCTGACATTGATTAGTGTGGTTGGAACTGCCAGCACAGAAAAAGGCCAATGAGTCCTAAATTTGCTGCAGGATAATTTTCTCTCACAGTGGTTTGAGGTTCCTACTAGAAAAGGAGCTTGTTGGATCTGGTAATATCAACATCGGTGGGAGCGGCATATAAGATATAAAGGTAACTGGAGGCTTAGGGAATAGTGACCAGAATAAAGTGGCATTTGGACTTTGTTTCGAAAGGGAAAAGTGCGTGGGTTAACAAAGAGATTTAATTTCGGAAAAAGCAAATTTCCCAAGGTTAAAAGCAGCTCTTCAGAATGTCAACTTGGATAATGTATTACAGGTAAAGGTACTGAACAGAAGTGGACTGCGTCAAGGGGACTTTAAGCCAGTTCACATCTAACTTTATACCCTTGAGAAATAAATGGAAAAAAAATAAATCCGCGGCCCATGTGGCTGAATTGATGTAAAGAGGCAAATGGAAAGGAGAGAAAGGCATTTAAAACCTTTAAGGCCGAGGGAACAGAAGGGCCTTTAGGGATTAAAAAACTCTAACAAGGAGTGGTAAGAAAGCAATTCAAACTAGCTAAAATTAATAGGAAGTGTAGGATAGCTGAACAAGGCATACATAAGCCTTAAACATTTTTTTAAGTATATTAATAGTAAGAAGATGAGGACTGAGAATTATTAATAATGGGGATAAGTTAGTTACGGAGGATGGCAATAAAGCAAATGTCTTGAATAATTTTTTTCCCTCTATATATACAGTATACTACTAGAAGATCCAAGTACAGATATCATAGAGGTATAGTAGCAATAATGGTATACAAGACAAGTGCACTTTGGTTAACCGAGGATATGGTACGAAAGAATAAAGAAGGTTAATATTAATAAATCTCCTGGGCCGGATAAAATAATCCGGTTACTTAGGGAGCTAAGTTCAGTTTATCTAGACCATTGTTTCTTATTTTTGTGAGTTCCCTCCTGTCCGGTGATGTGCCTCTGGATTGGAAAAAGGCTGATGTTATTCAAAATTCAAAAAGAGTAGTCGTTCACAGCGGGTAATTACAGGCCGTAAGTTTAACTTCAGTGGTGGGAAGATCTGGAAAGTTTAATAAGGGAACATGTTCTAGAGTATGTTTCAAGGACGACATTTAAGTAGTAACCAGCATGGATTAGGGGAATAGATCTTGTCAAACTAACTTGCTTGGTTTTTATGAGGAAGTAAGTAGAAATTTAGACTCTGGTAGCAGTAGATGTAGGTTACTTGGATTTGCAAAAGCTTTTGATACAGTCCCCATAGGCGACTAATGTATAAGCTAAGGTCTGTTGTCTGGGGGTCACATTGTACATGGATAGAAAATTGGTTAATGAATAGGATGCAGAGAGTAGTTGTTAATGGGGGCTTCCTCATTATGGACTAAAGTGCTAAATGGGGTGCACAGGGTTCTGTGCTGGGGCCGCTTCTATTTAATCTATTTATATGATTGGAAGTAGGTGCTGTCAGCAAGGTTTCTGGTTTGCTGACGAACAAAACTTTGTGACCATTAAAAACTTCAGAGATGTGCAATCGTTGCAAGGGGATCTAGATACATGTCACATGGGTTGCTAAGTGGCAGAGATGAAATTCAATGTTGATAAATGTAAGGTGATGCATTTTGGACGTTAAAATCCTTGTGCTAATTAACTATAAATGGCTCTGTGTTAAGTGAACCCTGTTGGAAAGGGATCTTGGGTTTTGGGGATAACAAACTTAAAGGTAGAAGCAGTGCCAGGCTGGCAACAGCCAGAGCCAGCAGTGGTATTGTCTGTTATAAAGAGAGTGTATGGATTCAGGGAGGAAAATGTAATTCTCCCTCTTTACAAAGCATTGGTAGGCCTCATTTGGAATATGCAGTGCAAATTGGAATCCTGTGTACAAAAAGACATCTTAGAAATGGAAGGGTTCAGAGAAGGCAACTAAATTAAATAAGGGGATGGGGGGGGAGTTTGAATATGAAGAGAGACTGGAAAAGTTACAATATGGACGGGAGAAAAGGCGCTTGCATGGGGATGATTACTGTGTATAAATCATAACGGGCCATACAAAAACTATCTGGGGCATTGTTCCCAATAGAACATGTCAAAGCACACAAGGCACATCCCTTAAGACTTGAAGAAAAAGGTTTAGGCTTTAAGCTCAGAAAGGGGTTTTTCACTGGGAGAACGGTTTTAAAGCTATGGAACGGTCTTCAGTGGACGTTGTGAACGGTTTCCAGTGGACGTTGTGATGGCACAGTTCACTGTCAGTTTAAAAAAAAAAACGCTGGATGAGTTTCTGGCAAACAAGGATGTTTGCAAGTTAACTGGTATTGAACATAAGGAAGTTGATCCAGGGAAAATTTTCCGATTGCCACTTGGAGTCAGGAAGGAATTTTTCTCCCCTCATAATTTGGTGGGTTTTTTTGCCTCCTCTGGATCAACAGTTAGGCAGGAAATGAGGTTATTGGAGATGGGTTGAACTGGATGAACGTGGCTTTATTCAACCTCAAAAATACTATGACTAATATCTATACTAGTTTTGTCATCCACAAACACACACTCCCCACACAAACCCACTTTATGCTGACAAATTAAATAGAATGTCCCCAGTGGCACACAAAACTTGATACATGACAACTTATCTTTGTACAGGTTTGATTCCACAATCTATTCTAATTACTAGTTTATAGGTCAGTCTTTTGAAACAGTGCAGAATATGGTCTTGAAAAACAAATTTTCAATTTTTCTTACCTTTTAAAAGGCATATAATAGTAAAAATTCATGTTTGTCTGTATTGAATGTATTAATGATGTGAAATGATTGGGTTCATTGTGTTCATTGTTATTAGTGCTTCTCATCTGGGATGAGTCTATTCAGTCCCCCCTCTAGATCCATTTCCTCACAGCTGAAAACACTGCTGTCTAGCAGGCCAGACATGCGCCAGCAGTAGGAATAAGTTAGAACACTCACTCTGCTCCTCAGCCTACAGATAGCAAGCGCTCTGTTTCATAAGACACTTGCACATGGTAAAGCAAGGGAGGAGGAGGGGAAGTTACCCTGTATATCTCTGTCGCTTCTAAAGAATGTATCAAGCCTTCTTTACTCTGGGGAAGGTGAAAGGATTTGCAATTCCTGAGTACAGGAGAGTTGCCTAGGCCTAATTACCTCGATGATTCTCCGGTGGGTATTACCAAGAGAAGCCCCCAGAAGAAAAACACACCAAACAATGTGGCGTACGATATATACCCCTGGTGGGATGTCGTCAGGGCATGCACACTCTACATTCCTTGTCTATTTATTGTACTACAAATATCTATCCTACAAGAACCTGCCAATACTGATAACACAGGACTCCATTTCAGTAAAGCAGAAATACAAACTACAGTATTGTTCCATGTAGTCTAAATTCTTTATTGTAGGGTGAATCTAGGACCATTCAGATCCATACAATCCCTCTTTAGGCAATAAAAGACTAACACTTTGGTGTTGTAAATGGGAGAGGATCTTTGAGCTGGGAGGACAGACATAGCCTATATAAAAAAAAAAGTTGCTAGGCTGGAGAGGAGGAGAGCAGTGGCAGGAGCGGACGCAGCAGGAGGAGCTGCCGGAGGAGGAGGAGGAGGGGGAGGAGCAGAAGTTGCTGCAGCAGGAGGAGATGCCGGAGGAGGAGCTGCAGGAGGAGGAGGAGGAGCTGCCGCAGCAGGAGGAGCTGCCGGAGGAGGAACAGGAGCTGCCGCAGCAGGAGGAGCTGCCGCAGCAGGAGGAAGAGCTGCAGCAGGCATCCCTGTTAGCGCAGGAAGTCCGGTTACTGCGATACCAGCAACAGGACTTTTTTGAAATTCTGAGGGCTGACATAGCCTATATAAAAAAAAAGTTGCTAGGCTGGAGAGGAGGAGTGGCAGGAGCGGACGCAGCAGGAGGAGCTGGGAGGAGGAGGAGGAGGGGGAGGAGCAGAAGTTGCTGCAGCAGGAGGAGATGCCGGAAGAGGAGCTGCAGGAGGAGGAGGAGGAGCTGCCGCAGCAGGAGGAGCTGCCGGAGGAGGAACAGGAGCTGCCGCAGCAGGAGGAGCTGCCGCAGCAGGAGGAAGAGCTGCAGCAGGCATCCCTGTTAGCGCAGGAAGTCCGGTTTGCGATACCAGCAACAGGACTTTTTGAAATTCTGAGGACTGACATAGCCTATATAAAAAAAAAAGTTGCTAGGCTGGAGAGGAGGAGTGACTTTTTAAGTGCACCACAATAGTGGGCTGATATTTTTATTTTGTTTTGTTTTAATTGTCTGTAAATAGTTTTATTCTGGCCTCAAAAAGGCTGCACATTTAAAAAAGTTGAATCCAAATGTAAAGTTGTCCATCTCTTTCTTATTCATAAAACATTGAAATGCTATTTGATTGTGAAATCAAGGTGGCCATA
Source organism: Hymenochirus boettgeri (assembly GCA_019447015.1). Lineage (NCBI taxonomy): Eukaryota > Metazoa > Chordata > Amphibia > Anura > Pipidae > Hymenochirus > Hymenochirus boettgeri. The sequence goes on along the minus strand of CM033471.1, from coordinate 57,122,868 downwards.
CTATAATCAGACCTTCATTCTTCCTCCTGACTCCCCATTCAAGGCTTCCAACCGGTGGGCCAGGAGGAAGGACTGTCGGTCACTGCCAAAGAAGACACGTCCAACAGATAGGCGGGACCGATTGTGTGGTCCATAGAGGGCAACATGATTGCTCCTGATTTGTGGACATGACCAATTGTTCTTTCATCCAATTTGAAAGAACAAACCTTTGGCGATAGGTCAGAGCCGACATACAATAATTCTGCCCGACCAATCAAAACACTGAAATGACAGTCGGTCAGACACAAATCTTGGATAGCTTTAGATAGATGAGAGGTTTGATGAAATGTCTGTCTATTGTATGTGCAGATTATAAGCTTTACTATACATCAAGTTCCTAAGGAAGATATATTTTTTTAATGTAAACCCAAATATGTTGTTAATTTTTGTTGACAATGAAAAATATAAGCATTCCCTGACAGCACACTGCAGCAGGTTATACTTATATTTGTCATTGGAAAAGCTCTGTAGGGCCTGTTGCTTTACAGAATTCAGGATGTAAGGGAAAGAGTTTAAGTGGTATACTTTGTACTCAACATTAAAATGCTGGATTGGTGAGAATCTGACTACCATATGCGAGTATTTTGAAAGGTGCAGTATTGCAGATTTGTCAATACTTTATGTTTAAATGACATATGCATTTTTGTTATGTGGTAGCTAGATACATTTCCAAGAATGCAGGTTTATAGTCTTGGTAATGTATCATGTAATTTAACATGTTCGCACATCCAAGGAGTTATGAGGTGAGATTGAGATTGCATTTGTGCAGAAAATATTTTGCTGCCACAGAAGTTACCGACCAAGTTCCAAATAGTAGCTCCATGTTTGTGAAACTTACAACATGTAGAGTATAGGGAGGGCACAAAAGGGGAATCTTTCAATAATAAGAGGTATACAATAGTATTTATCCATTAGACTTAAAAATTACACATACAAATTTGCAACCTGTTATATGCCCCACAAAATACATATTCTCTTTGAAGAGAAGGAGGAAGAGAGCAAAAGAAGATTTCCTGTCAGAAAGCTGCATTGGCCTTACATGGGCCATAATCTAGATGGATCGAGTATTCGTGAAAATATGTTTTTTTTAGATCTGCCTCCAAAACAACCAATCCTGTGGCTAAATGGCCATCTCTATCAGTCATCTGATTAGTTTTTTGGACTTCTGCTAACAGGGTTTGTTAGTGATGTAAATAGTTTGCTACATTCAGATGAACCGAAGCTCATCAGAATCTGCAGACAAAACTGTCTCAAAATGGTCTGAATGGGCAGTGTTAGTTTCTGGGCCAGGCTTTAAACACACACACAATTGCATGCACTAACACACACGATTGGGTGCACAATTCTGGCATGTTGCAGTGTGGCCTCTCAATCAAATATATATATTTGTATATATATATATATATATATATACACACACACACACACACACACACACTATATCTAAGCATGGGACACACTCTAGCAGCTGTAAAATACTGGATGTATGTATAAAGGAAACACTCTAAATTATGGGAGCTAATATGCAAAACAATATTAACACAATATTAACACACAAAACCCATACAAAGAGAGATAGAGCCTAGGACAATAGCATGCAGAATTCAAACCATAAGGTAATCGAGTCCCAATGCGAAAAATCCATTGGGTTTCGGACCTTTCGAAGGCACGCTAATCTGTTGTCTCCTCTGTAAGGTCTATGGATTCTTTGAATACCCTGAATGTTAAAACAATTTAAATTGCAATTATTACATGTTATAAAATGCCTGGCAATGGGGCTATTTTCCCATTGTATATACCTCTTTAAGTAAAAAGCAAGAGGAAGGGGTAATTTGGAGTATGAGGAGGGATAATAGGGTATAAAAAAAAGAGTTAAAATGACAACTTACAGTCACTTTAACAGTTTGTAGGTATTCAGAGATTTATACACCATGCTCTTCAAGACCAGTTTCTAGTATATATGTGAAATACCAGACAGAGAGGTAATTTATGGGTTATGGTCATATTATACCATCGTTAGGTGGTGTTTCCTCATAAGTGCATACCAAAGTGGTTGTACCAGGGGGCCCAGATTTTATGGAACTTTCCAAGACAACCTCTGTTGAGATAAACCAGTCTCAAGAAGGGTAGCATATTCATTAACATTCCTTTCCAATTGTTAAATTTTGGGAAGGTGGAAGCCATCCAAGTGAGGATTATTGTCCTAGCATAGAATAGGGATTCTTTAAGAAATAATAATTGGAATTTGCCCCAGATATCGACTTCAGGCACTCCTAAAATACAAATCTTAGGTTCAGGGGGTACCTCTCTATCTAGTACTTCAGTCAGGAGTGCTGTAACCTTATTCCAAAATCTTTTATTCCATGTGTGCAATTCCACATTAGGTGCCAAATATTTGCAGGGTTATATTGGCATTTTGCGCATGAGTATGTAGGGGATATACAGGCCATTGGTGCAGGGGAGAGATAGGATTTGTGTAGAATGTAAAATGGCATCAGTTTGTTAGGTGCGGATGGTGATACTGTGGTCTGGGACTCGGCTATGTCTTCCCATTCTGAGGGCATGAGTGATGGAATGCAAGTTTGCCATTTTATGATTAGTTTATCCGCCTCCTCTTGTCCATTGGCTCTAAGTAGACAGTTGTATAGCCTGGAAATTAGTTGTTTCTCCTTTCCCAGATTCAGTATCTGAGTGATGGGGTGGGATTGGATGGGAAGTGTGGTGCTTTGGAATTCAGATGTTATACAGAACTGCAGTTGTAAGTATCTGAATAGGGACATATAGGGTATTTGATATCGTTCTTGTATTTCAGAGAATGTCAGCAATTTGTTGTTTTTTGTGATCTGATCAAAGTATTCTATACCCTTCTTTTCCCAATATTGTGAGCCAATATATAGTAGATTTCTCTGGTATACCTGTGTATTGAAGTATTTTATTAACTTGTTTCCAGATATGGAACTGCTGTGTGTGTAAGGGTGTTCCATTTGTAGCAACTATATCATGTTGTCCACACAAGAAAGATATTTGGAAGGTAGGAGTGTAGCATTCTCTCTGTTTCATATATGGGGTTTATTAGTAGTAACCAGGCCTCAAAGTACTTAAAATGTCCAGCTAGGTAATATAGTCTGAAGTCTGGCAATGCCAAACCGGCTTCAGTCTTGGGTCTCTGTAGTAGCTTACACTATTGCGGCCTGAACTCTAGAGAAAGGGTAGGAGTATACTTTGTAGTGACTTAAAAAAGATTCTGGGACTAGAATCATAATGTGTTGTAGAATATATAAAATTTTAGGTAGTAGGATAACTTTAACCAGGTTGGTTCTGCCAATTAGGTTAATGGATAGTTTATTCTATGTTTGAATTTTAGTTTTAACCAGTTCTAGTAGTGTGGCTATATTGCAGGAGTAGAAGTTCAGTGCAGTTTGTGTGATTGTTATGCCTAGATATTTGAATTCTTTGACTGATGGTACCACTGCTTTGGCAAATGGGGGTAGCTTAACATGCCTGAATGGCAGTTGATGCCTCTGTCTTGGGTGCACGAGCTGTCCTTTCTCAAAGACAAGGCAAAAAGGTGAAACTCCTTGTGCTTATTTTTCCAAAAAAATCCTTCCCAGCGAGCGCAATTATGATGCCGGTAAGCGGGAACTTCTTGCCATCAAGTTGGCATCAAGGAGTGGCGTCATTTATTAAAAGGTACCCCTTTACCTATTACTATCTTTACCGATCCTAAGAACCTGGAATACATTCAGAATCTTAAAAGGTTTAATCCCCACCAAGCATGTTGGTCCTTATTCTTTATTCAACTTTGTTATCACCTACCAACCTGGCTCCAAAAACAAAAAAGACGACGCCCTTTCCAGATCAATTGTTGCTACAGACTCTTCTTACAGAGATAAGGGCCCCATAATCCCGACTACTAAAATTCCAGCCTCACTCAGCTCTGTTCCAGAATTCAAGCTGCAAAAGATTCTGCTCCTTCTGATACACCTCCAGGTAAAACGCTTGTTCCAGTTTCCCTATGGAATGCTATCCTTTGACATACTCATTGTACCAAGCAAGCCAGTCACCCTGGTATTAGTAAAACGTTTGATCTTCTTGCCCGTTCTCTTTGGTGGCTTAAAATGAGGAAAGATGTAAAAGATTTTATTCAAGTCTGTTCCAGTTGTGCCCAATCGAAATCTTCTAGAACTCTACCTTGTGGTCTACTTCAACCTCTCCCTATTCCGTCCTGACCATGGACCCATTTATCTATGCCACCTTCGAAAAAGAACACAGTAATTTGAGTAACGGTGGATCGCCTCAGCAAAATGGCCCACTTCCTTACCCTTTTTCTTCTGTAGAGCTTGCACAACTGTTTATTTCTCACATTTTCCGCCTACATAGACTTCCTACTGAGATAGTGCCCAGCAGAGGTACTCAATTTGTCTCTAAGGGGCATATTTATAAAAGGCCGTTGGTGATGTGCGGCGGTAATTTGAGCTCTCTTCATGGTGATACAATGAGCTAAGTACAGTATCGCCTCGAAGAGAGCTCAAACCCAACGTATGGAGCAAGGGGCTGGGAGGGGCTGCTGGGAAAGGATCATGCTGCGGGTTTCGCATCTGCTGCCACAGGGGCGGGTGGGGTGTACTCAGAAGTGCCCTTGCGGACCTGACAAAGGCCCTTTGGGGCTTAAGGGGTCCCACAGCCCAACCCGGGAACCCCTCTTCCCTGGCAATTATAAGTGCCATTGTGACCCTTGGAAGGGCTCTTGCGGCCCTGATAAGGGCCTTTGGAGCTTAAGGGGTCCCGCAGCTTGAACCGGGACCCCCCTCCCCTGCCCTTATAAGGGCCCTTGCGGCACTTACAATTGCCCTTGCAGCCCTGAAAAGGGCCCTTTGGGGCTTAGGGGGTCCTGCAGCCCGTACCACGACCCCCTCTCCCCCCCGCTCGCCTCTTCTGTCTTCTGCTATCTACTGCGATGAATTCTGAGCTCCACAGAGGTTTGCAGCTCTTTATATAGGTTTGGTGAAGGACCTAATCAAATTCTGATTGGTGAATTTTTCAATGCTTGCAATCACCTAGTTCGGTGATCCTCAAACTGTGGCTCTCCAGATGTTTAGGTAGGTAAATTAATTGTTGGAGTGTGTTATAAGCCGCCAAATGCCGGGGAAGAGGTGGAAATGAATCTCCATATGCAGTGGGCGAAGGCTGCTGGTATGGGGCATGTTCTGGTTATGGGGGATTTTAACTACCCTGAAATAGATTGGAGTAATGGAACTGCCAGCACCTCAAAAGGTATAAAGTTCTTAAATTTCCTATATGAGCATTTTCTTTCACAGATGGTAGAAGTTCCTACTAGAAAGAATGCGTTGTTGGATCTGGTGATATCTAATGATCTAATAACCCAGAGCTCATTATAGAGATGAAGGTAATGGGAAGCTTAGGGAATAGTGACCATGATATAGTGTCATTTAATATAGGTTGCAGAAAACTAAAGTGCACTGGTTTAACAAAAACTTTTAACTTTAGGAAAGCTAATTTTATGCTTTTAAAGGAATCGCTCCTGCTCATAGACTGGGGGGAACTGTTTCTAGGTAAAGATACTGAGCAGATGTGGACCACTTTTAAAGGGATATTAAACTCTAACATCTCCAAATCGGTACCTTTAGGAAACAAGTGTAAAAAAATTAGGTCCACTCCTGCATGGCTTAATGCTAAGGTAAAAAGGGAAATGGAAAAAAAGAAAAGGGCTTTTAAAATTTTGAAAGCAGAAGGCACAGAACAGGCTTACAGGGACTTCAAAAGTTGTAATAAAGAGTGCAAGAAAGCAATTAAACTAGCTAAAATAGAAAATGAAATACGGATTGCCGAACAAAGCAAGTCCAACCCCAAGATGTTTTTTAAGTATATAAATGGTAAAAAAATGAGGACTGAGAATGTGGGACCATTAAATAATGGAGCTGAGGTGGTTGTAGAGGATGCCGAAAAGGCTAATCTGCTAAACCGTTTTTTTACATCGGTTTTTACTGTTGAGAATCCTTACAGTAGGGATTGTAACAATGTGCAGGAAGGAAATGAAGAGTTTTCACATTGGATAACAGAGGATATGGTACGGAATCAATTAGACAAAGTTAATATCAATAAAGCGCCAGGACCAGATGGATTGCATCCTAGGATTTTAAAAGAGCTTAGTTCAGTTCTAGCAAGACCACTGTGTCTCATCTTTTCAGATTCTCTTTTGTCTGGGGATGTGCCGCTGGATTGGAAAAAAGCCAATGTAATACCAATATTCAAAAAAGGTAGTCGTTCACAGCCTGGTAACTATAGACCTGTAAGCCTAACATCAGTGGTAGGGAAGGTGATGGAAACTTTGTTAAGGGATCATATCCTTGACTTTGTCTCCAGAGATCATCTTATTAGTAGTAGTCAGCATGGATTTATGAGAAATAGATCATGCCAGACAAATTTAATTGGTTTTTATGAAGAAGTGAGTAAGAAGTTAGATTCAGGCACAGCTGTGGATGTGGTATATTTGGATTTTGCAAAAGCCTTTGATACTGTGCCACATAGGCGACTAATGTATAAACTGAGGACTGTTGGCCTTGAAGAAAACATTTGTTCATGGATAGAGAACTGGTTATTGGACCGCAAACAGAGAGTGGTGGTTAATGGAGCTACATCTATGTGGGCTAAAGTTCTAAGCGGAGTTCCTCAGGGTTCTGTACTGGGGCCGCTTCTGTTTAATCTGTTTATAAATGACTTAGAAGGGGGCATTGAGAGCAAGGTCTCTGTGTTTGCTGATGACACTAAATTATGCAGAGCTTTGGAAACTTCCAATGATGTGCAAGTGCTGCAAGTAGACCTAGATAGATTATCAAAATGGGCAGCAGAATGGCAGATGAGATTCAATGTTGATAAATGTAAGGTGATGCATTTGGGATTTAATAATCCCTGTGCCACCTACACCATAAATAACTCTGTGTTAGGTGCATCTGAAATGGAAAAAGATTTGGGGGTTCTGGTAGATAACAGACTTAGCTGTAGCAAACAATGCCAGGTAGCAACAGCTAGAGCTAGCAAGATATTGTCTTGTATAAAGAGGGGAATGGAATCAAGAGAGAAAAATATTATTCTCCCTCTTTACAAGGCACTGGTAAGGCCACATTTGGAATATGCGGTGCAGTTTTGGAATCCCATATACAAAAGGGACATCTTGGAAATTGAGGCAGTTCAGAGAAGGGCAACTAAATTAATAAGGGGAATGGAGGGGCTTGAATATGCAGGCAGATTAGACAAGTTAGGGCTGTTTACATTGGAGAAGCGGCGGTTGCGTGGGGACATGATAACCTTATACAAATATATTAATGGCCCATACAGTGAAATCTCTGGTGCATTGTTCACTAATAGGTCATATCAGAGGACTCGTGGACATCCTTTAAGGTTGGAAGAAAAGAAGTTTCATCTTCAAGTTAGGAGAGGTTTCTTTACAGTGAGAACGGTGAAACTGTGGAACTGTCTTCCAGCAGAGGTGGTAATGGCAAGTTCATTGAATAACTTTAAAAAAGGCCTGGATAAGTTTCTAAAACTAAACAATATTGAGAATTACTGGTATTAATGCATATAGATCTGGTTGATCCAGGGATACTTTCCGATTGCCGTTTGGAGTCAGGAAGGATTTTTTTCCCCCCTTTTTTAGCTGGGGTTTTTTGCCTTCCTCTGGATCAACTGTTAGGTAGGGTTAAAAAAAAAAAAAAAAAAAAGGGAATAGGTTGGACTTGATGGACGAATGTCTTTATTCAACCTTAATTACTATGTTACTATGTTACTATGTTTGAAAACTACAACTCCCAGCATTCCTCAACTACAGAGGGAAGCATAGGAATGCTGGGAGTTGTAGTTTTCAAACATCTGGAGAGCCGCAGTTTGCCCATCAGTGACCTAGTTATACAGTACCCAATCATATTTCAGAAACGGACGAGATTAACGGCACAAATCAATTACTGCCGCTTTATAAATAGAAGCGAGCTGTAACTGATGCAATGTTAATGAGGCGTTAACTTTCTGCCGCCAGGTTTCTCCTTTTTAGAATTCACGTTAATAGCGCTTTTGGCAAAAACGGTGGGAAACCCAGCTGCGAAAAGTTGACAGCCGTTTATAAATATGCCCCTAAGTTTTGGAGAGTGCTATGTAGATCCATTGGAATCAAGTTACAATTTTCTTCTGCTTACCACTCTCAGTCCAATGGGGCTACTGAACGCACTAATCAGTCTCTTGAACAATACCTTCGATATTACATTTCCTATACTCAGGATGATTTGTCAGACCTTCTGCCTTTGGCTGAGTTTGCCCATAACAATTCACCTCATGCCTCATCTAGAAAATCTCCTTTTCTGTGTGTCTTTGGAATTAATCCAAGATGTTTTCCCCAAGATTTTCTTGTTACTCAAGTACTCGCTGCCAATGACTCTGCTGCCCAGATGTCGGCTATCTGCCATTTTACTGAAGTCTGCCTTCGGAAATCAACCCTTATACAAAAAGCTGCAGCTGATAGGAGACGTAGGGAACCTTCCTCTTACTCTGTTGGACATATTAATCTATGTGTTTCTTCCTCCAAGTTGGAACCCAAATTCATTGGTCCTTTCCCTATTCTGGAATTGGTGGGCCCCCGTCTCCAGCTCCATTCCAACATGCAGATTCCTAATGTGTTCCATATTTCTCTCATCAAACCGGTATGCTCTAATCAATATTCTACACCTCTTCTACCTCCTGACCCAATTTCTGTTAATGGCCAGCAAGAATTGGAATTTGAGAAGGTATTGGACTTCTTTAGGAGATCTCTACAGTATCTGGTCCACTGGAAAGGTTTTGGTCCAGAAGTAAGAGCCTGGATTAAGCACTCGGACATGCATGCTCCTCATCTGGTCAAGGCTTTTCATAGTTTTCCAAACAAACCTGGTCCGATGGGTCCGGTGACCCCCCGTAGAGGAGGGGGTACTGTCACGAGCTTACCTTTCCGCTCCAATCCAGCGCCGCTCCTGTGACAGCCATGCTCTTCCGGGTGGGCTGCCATAGAGGGGCTCGAAGATTCCAGTGCCGGCGTCCAACTGTGCCTGACGCCTGATTGTAGCTTTTGCTACCCTAGCTCCGGGACTACTTACTAGCCCGTTCCTGTGACTACTTACCTAGCCCATTCCTTTGACTACTTACCTACTTTGCTCAGCAATTTCTCTCATTCCACACAACATACTAAGGATATTACTTAGTCTTTCTTTCTTACCCTTCTTGCTACACTGCTTACTTTTTAATGCCTCATTGTGATCTTGACACTGTTTCATTAAATCATTAAATTGGTGTGCAAGACATCACTTGAGTTGATATTAAAGGTAGCAGAGGTATATTTATTGATATAAGTTTGAGGCGAGCAATCTCCTTTCCAACAAAAACATTACCTTATATAGACAAAACAACAACTATTTTAAAAATAAAACACATTGCCACAATGCACTATAGGCTAATAATGGTAAATTAAACAAACTAGGTCACAATTAACCAGTTTCAGAATACCACAACAAACGTGCCACTACGTGACTGACCATATTCCCATACAAAACTTATCAAATACAGATCCAATCCAGGCCTAGAGGGATCCCCTATTGAAGAACGTGAGAGAAAGGAATCCTTTTCTTCTCACTTTCTTCTCAGAGAGGTCTGGTTTATCCTATAGAACTATGGGATAAACCAGGTTGATCAACCCTTTATTAAACAGCTAACAATAAGTCCCCTATTCAACACTTAAAATTATAATAATACACTTTACACACAAAGCAATTTTATGAAAATAGAAAGAAAAACCTCTATACTCACCAGATATATGCGTCCACTTACTGATGCAGTATCCCAGATCTCCTTTGGAAGATCATTCTGCACCATTGAGGAAGTCCACACACACGCACAAAACACGTCTGGCGGTCCTGATGTTTTAATAGCCCTCATCTTTGCCTCTCTCCTCCAAAGTGTCTCTAGTGGCTCCATATGGGTATAATATATGGGTGATCCATACGTCATTGCTGACATGCTTTGATACATTATGTTTGAGCTCACTGTTGTGATAAATATCTTATACCTTTAACCCTTTCACTGCCACAGATCGTATATTCACGATCTGTGCAGGAAAGGCTCAAACTGCCACAGATCATGAATATACAATCTGTGGCTTCCCCTTTAAAAAAAAAAAATCTGGCAGCACTAGGGGCAATCGGGGGACAGCATTCAACTGCCCCCCTAGCCCCCTCGATCCCCTCTCGGTTTCATCCAAATCCGAGGGGGGGATCGGGGGATATCATCACTTACCTGCAGCAGCCGGGAGCAGGAGGAAGGAGGAAGTCAGTGCGATAAGGGAGACCCCGGTGACATCACAGGATTTCATTCTTCACCGGGTCTTCCCTTAGGCTCTAAGTTCCATTCACAAATAAGATTTTTTCTAAATTTTTGCTTTCCGGGAAGTGATTTTTCAGATCGGATTTCGAATTGGAAAATGGGCATTTATGCCCGTATTCCAAGTTCGTTATCATTCCCTAAAATGATTTGATGATCATCAATCTCGCGGAATTTTTAGGATCAGTAAAGTGTGCAAAAACTTCCAGACTAACTGGTTTTCACTAAAATATAACTAAAAGGGGGGGTGAGTTGTGGCAGTTTTTGATTTTTTCTTGTAATTGCAATTACGCATGGGTCCCATTTGAGCTAGTTGGTGGCCCCGTCTCTGTTTGCACCCACCTATATGGCATACTGTTTGATTCAGGAGATGTGGGAGATTACCATTTAGTGGGTTTTTTTACTTGCCAAGTGGGTTTAGGTAGGATTTCAACCATTGAGTCCTCTTATTTAATTTTTCACAAAATCTCCTAAAAGCAGGGAGTTCTATGAATAACAGCGTCTGGAATTCTTCATGTATATACGAAAGCATGACACCATTACGTAGCTGAAGGTGTGTAGATTCCAAAAATATATACAGGGAGATTCAATAAAAGTTCTGATCGTTTAAAATGGTGCTAATTTTGCCCCAGCCAATCAGAACTTATTTAACATTTGAAAGCGAACATCTGATTGGTTGGTGCAAAATTAGCACCATTTTAAACTATAAGAACTTTTATTGAATCTCCCTAATAGTTTGTGGGGGGTATTTCCAAGTTGAATAGGCTGTTCAAATTACAGAGCACTTTGATTTTTTCTTGTAATTGCACTTGTCCTTGCGTCCCATTTGAGCTAGTTCGTGGCCACGCCTCTGTGTGCACCCACACATATGGCATACCGTTTGATTCAAGACGTGGGAGATTGACATTTACTGGGTTTTTTTGTTTGTCAAGTGGGTTTAGTTAGGATTTCAACCTTTGAATCATCTAATTTTATTTTTCACAAAATCTCCTAAAAACACAGAGTTCTTTGGATTACTGTGTCTGGAATTCTTCATGTATGTATGAAAGCTTGGCACCGTAACATAGCTGAAGGAGTGTAGATTCCAAAAATATATAGATTGTGGAGGGTATTTCCAAGTTTCGGGACTATTTCGTTTGAAAAAGCATAGTCTGTTCAAATTACAGAGCACTTTGATTTTATATTGTAATTGCACTTGGGCATGTGTCCAATTTGAGCTACTTGGTGGCCACGACTCTGTGTGCAGTGTGCACCTATGCATGCATATGGCATACCGTTTGATTCAGGACATGTGGGAGATTCACATTTAGTGGGTTTTTTTTACTTGTCAAATGGGTTTAGGTAGGATTTCAACCTTTGAATCATGTCATTTTATTTTTCACAAAATCTCCTAAAAACACAGAATTCTTTGGATTACTGCGTCTGGAATTCTTCATGTATGTATGAAAGCTTGGCACCGTAACATAGCTGAAGGTGTGTAGATTCCAAACATATATAGTTTGTTGGGGATATTTCCAAGTTTCGGGGCTGTTTCCTTTGAAAACTGTAGGCTGTTAAAATTACAGAGCACTTTGATTTTTTCTTGTAATTCCGTTTGAGCATGCGTCCCATTTGAGCTAGTTGGTGGCCACATCTCTGTGTGCATCCACACATATGGCATACTGTTTGATTCAGGATATGTGGGAGATTGATATTTAGTGGAGGGTTTTATTTGAGGGGGGCATTTCCAAGTTTTGGGGCTGTTTGAAATTACAGAGCACCTTGATTTTTTTTTTTGTTATTGCACTTATGCATGCTTTCAATTTGAGTTAGTTGGTGGCCATGTCTCTGTGTGCACCCATGCATATGGCATACCATTTGATTCAGGACATTTGGGAGATTGATATTTGGTAACTTTTTTTTCATTACTTGTGGTTTTGGCAGGGTTTTTAACTTTGAAACTTGTTGTTTCTTTTTTTTTTTTTTTAGAAAATAGGCTAAAAGTGCAAAATCTGCGCACACACAATTGATGGTATGAATAAAAAAATGGCACCGTTCCTTAGATGAAGGTATGTAGATCCTATGAATATATATTTTTGGGGGGTATTTTTAGTTAAAGGGGTGTTTAGATAAAATCTTAAAATCTTTAGATGTAAAATCTTAAAAGTTGCTGTTATTGGGCCACTACGCATTGGCTCACTTTGTGACTAGTGGCTTTCATGTCCGTATGTGTAACCATGCATATATGGCATACCTTTTGATTCAGGGCATTTGGAAGATTGATAATTGACAATAGATAGGTAAGTGGTGTAGGCAGATCCAGAAATGAGGAGACTCCTAGGATATCTCAATTCAGCAATCTTTATTCACACATAACATGTTTCGGACCAGGGGTCCTTTCTCAAATGTGAGGAACACAGTGAATACACCCATATATATACATAGAAACAGGAAGTGACAATCCCACTTCCTGTTGGTGCACAAACCCCTTCCCCTTCTTCTTATTCAAAGCAAAGACCAACATGGTCAGTGTTCTACATGAGTCCACAAGTCCCAAACATGGGGGATTGATGAAAAGAGGGGGAAGCATAACACACCACTAGACCTGTGCTCCTGTGGTGGATAAATGAGGAAAAATACGGAAAAATACTCAAGCACAAAATTATATACAAAATAATATACAAAGATAATATACAAAAATAAGCCAGCCCTGTGGAATTTAGGTACACTACCTACCTGGTACGTTACCTACCTGTCCTACTGCACCCTGAACCTTGCAGCAGATTTGGCCTTTAATATGCATGAGGCCCACCCGCCTGATTCACAGGAATACACCACTCTCACTTTTTCAGACAGTGATGTACAACGAATCTTGGGAAAAGCAGAATCGTGTAATATAGAAGACAAGGGACTCTCTACTAACACGAATGATAGCCAGGATTGGTATAGTTGCACTAAAAAAGAGATAATTTGAGCCTACATATTGCTACCCTAGCCAAATACTTAACCAATAAAAGAATCCCAAGAGGACTGAGAATTGATCCACGTCCCAACATTGGCACTGAAGACACTGAGTTTATCCATAAATGGGAGGCTATTTGTAACATGTAGCAAGATTGGATGCTACTTAAGTGGACTACTTGACTGACAACTCACGGACCTCCAAACCAATTAGGATCACTAAAAGATTCCATCATTACACACAAAGGAGAAACTGAAGCTGCAAACATTTTCCAGGCATTTGCTGAACAACTAGACAGATTCAAATTGGCTATTACTCCAAGAAATGGTCAAATACCAGAGGACAAGCAGGACTATTCAGAAGGACGGGTCTACACTGGAAAAAGCATCGCGCTCCCCGAGAAGAAGGAACCAGATAGATTCCAACAGGCAACACCGGGACAGCCACGAGCAACATCCGGTCCATCGCTACCAGGCAACAGGCAGTTCCGGCCAGCTACGACCAGCCGGATCCACCACGAGTCCCCTACAGCCATGAGGAAGCACACGCGACGCACAGATGACGCACTTCCGGAGCGCCGAATGAGACCAGCACACCCACACCATGCACAGACCGGAACCGGAGCCCCTGCTTGAAAAAAAGCGAGTAGGACCAACGGAACGCCGCACAACCACTCCAGGCTAAGAGAGGAATCCAGCTCCAGCGCACCCAGCCCAGGGGAAGACTTCTCTTCATCACCGGAGTCCTCATCGGATTACTCCTCACAGCAGCCTTTTTTGGGGAAAGACCACGCAGAGGCCGCAGACCCAAGCCACAGGCCCACCTCCACCACGAGAATGGTACCCCAGGACTGCGAAGAACAGGTAAACAATGTAGTTAACCTGTCCAGCTACACACTTAGCCTAGATGAACTTAAATTACTTAACAAAGGTCTTGGCTTTGTCCCCTCATACAAGTATGACTTCCTTGAGTGGGAAATCGCCTTCCATAAATTTCTTAGGAAGGTTAAACTGCACATCTTGTTTCAAAATGCAGTTCCACAGGGGGAAAGGGACAAATTTAGACCTCCTAGCACATTTATTCCTGATGTCCAGAATGTTAATGTTAATGTGTTTGAACAAATGGTTACCAGGGAGGTTGGTAAAGTCTTTAAGAACCACAACAATCAAACAGTTCCCAATCTCACGTTCAAAGAAAGACAGGCTATCCGTACCCTAAAAGAGAATAAATCCATAGTTATCAAACAGGCTGACAAAGGTGGGGCAGTGGTAGTTATGGATAGATGCCAATACATAAAAGAGGCACTACGCCAACTTACAATACCGGGACACTACGAACCCATTAAACAAGACCCCACCGCCTCACTATTGCATGAGATCCGCCTATTTGTAACTGAAGCCTGTAATAATGGTATTATTTCCAATACAACTAAAGATTTTCTTATCACAGAACATCCTAGGAAACCTGTCATGTACTTACTCCCCAAAATCCACAAATCACTGGAGAACACCCCGGGCCGCCCCATAGTATCGGGAATAGGCTCTGTACTCGAGCCCCTCTCCAAATTTGTGGATTTTCACCTACAACCTTATGTGAAACAAATCACATCCTGCCTGCAAGACACTACAGAATTGCTACAAATACTTCAAGACATTAGCCTCCCTCCAGACAACATACATTTGGCCAGCATTGATGTACAGAGTCTATATACCTCTATACCACAAGAGGAAGGCATTGCATGTGTAGAGGAAGCACTCCTCACTACTGATCTTCCACACCAACTTATATATTTTTTACTTGACTGTCTGACACTAGTACTCAAAAAGAATTATTTTAGATTCGATAACATGTTCTATTGGCAAAAACAAGGGACATCAATGGGCGCAGCAGTGGCTCCATCATTTGCTAATATTTTCATGCAAAAAATTGAGAATAAGGTTTTTTTAAAACCCCCTTTTGCCCCACATATAATAAAATATGCCAGATATGTAGATGACATCCTGGTCGTATGGAGTGGGGAGAAAGCAGAGTTCTTGGAAATGATAAATGCAGCCAACAAAGCCCACCCCACGATTAAGTTCACATACGAGATTTCGACTGAACACATTAACTTTCTTGACATACACATTGTACTAGAAAACAACTTGCTTCAGACATCCTTGTATAGCAAAACCACGGACAGGAATAACCTACTCCTGACCAATAGTTTCCATACACCTAAAATCTTTAAAGCAATCCCTAAAAGCCAGTTTATTAGGGCAAGACGCATATCCTCTGACGAATCTAGATATGAGGAGGCCGCGGTAAAGGTGTTTAACAAATTGGCTAGGAGAGGGTATTCACTCCGGGTTTTGACTAGAACAGAAAAAACGGTTAAAAACATTAAAAGAGATACGCTTTTGAAATATAAGGAAAAGGGCAATCCAACACAAAAACGGATCCCATTTGTATCAAGGTTCAGCACGCAGAGCAACCACATAGAAAAAATCATCAACCAATACTGGCCCCTTATCCAAAAAGACAAACACCTCGGCGGTTTGTTCAAGGATAAACCTTTGTTCAGCTACCAAAGAGGTAAAACACTGAGGGATAACCTATGCCCAGCGGATATATCTGACACGAGCACTATATTCAAGGGCACCCCTAAGAAAGGGACATTCCCCTGTTTAAACTGCATATGCTGTGCCTCTATTATCAAAGGTGATTACATCACCCACCCGTTAAAAGGGAACCGCATTAAACTCAGAGACTACGCCACCTGTAGCACGAAACAGGTAGTATATCTCTTAAATTGCCCCTGTGGCACCTGCTATGTGGGACAAACTATAAGGGAGATTAAAGAACGCATTAAAGAACACAAAAGGGACATTAGAAATTACAAACATGGTACTGGTTATGACACGACAGTATCCAGACATTTCCATGAATTGAAACATACACACAGCCAACTCAAGTGGACTGTTCTGGAGACAATCCAAACCCCCAAGAGAGGAGGTAATATTGTTAAAATGCTTTTACAAAGGGAATGCTACTGGATTAGACTGCTAGAAACCCTTGTACCACATGGTTTGAATGAATCTTGGTCTCTTAAATGTTATCTATGACAATATTCTAATACCTTGCCTTTTGTACTTCCTTTACAGATAATCATCTGCCCGGGCCATAGTCGCTTATAAGCACTTCAACAAGGTATGGCTATCGTTAAGGTTAGATCGTACTCCGGGCAGAACCATTTAGTACATGTTTTGGATAGAGAATCCTACTCTCTTCTTTAGTAGGCCTTTTTGGCATTTCTTATAGCTCTTGAATAGTGGTAGGCGTTGTGTTGCAATTCCACGGGCTGGCTTATTTTTGTATATTATCTTTGTATATTATTTTGTATATAATTTTGTGCTTGAGTATTTTTCCGTATTTTTCCTCATTTATCCACCACAGGAGCACAGGTCTAGTGGTTGTTATGCCTTCCCCTCTCTTCATCATATCCCCATGTTTGGAAATTTGCTGGACTCATGTTTATGAACACTGACCATGTTGGTCTTTGCTTTGAATAAGAAGAAGGGGGAGGGGTTTGTGCACCAACAGGAAGTGGGATTGTCACTTCCTGTTTCTATGTATATATATGGGTGTATTCACTGTGTTCCTCACATTTGAGAAAGGACCCCTGGTCCGAAACATGTTATGTGTGAATAAAGATTGCTGAATTGAGATATCCTAGGAGTCTCCTCATTTCTGGATCTGCCTACACCACTTACCTATCTACAGTCTTAGTGATTGGGACAGATCACTGCAGATATCCGGACGCAGTTTCAAGGCTTATTAGGTTGCAGAACGGACTTCTTGATAATTGACAAGTTTACATGACATGGAAATTTGCCATGATTTTTAACTTTGAATTGTATTTTTATAAATTTTTCCTGAAAATCTGGTAAAAAAGCGAAACTGTACACAAAACTGCGCCCACACCATTGGTGGTATGCATAAAAGAATCACACCATTGTGTAGCTGAAGGTGTGTAGATTCCAATAATATATAGTTTTGGGGGGTATTTCTTATATAGAGGGGTGTTTAGTCTGATAAATCTGAAAAGTTGCTGTAATTGAGCTCACTTTGTGGCTAGTTGATTCCATGTCTGCGTGTGTAACCATACATAGGGCATACCATTTGATTCAGAACATTTGGGAGATTGATATTTGGTAACTTTTTTTTACATTACTTGGAATTTTGGCATGATTTCTACCTTTGAGAGTGTTTTTTTTCTAATTTTTTAGAAAATCTGCTAAAACTGCGAACTTCTACGAACAACTGCGCCCACACCATTGATGGTATGAATGAACAAACTACAGAATTACGTAGATAAAGGTGTGTGGATTCGAGAAATATATGGTTTGTGGGGGTTGTTTTGTGGGGAAAAACTGCAGACTGTTCAAATTCAGATTTGGCTGAATATTTTTGCTGTTTCTGAGCCATTGTGCATTGTCTCACTTCGTGGCCATTCGCTTCCACGTCCGCGTGTGTAACCATGCATATGGCATACCATTTGATTCAGGACATTTGGGAGATTGATATTTAGTAACTTTTTTTTTTACATTCCATCAGGTTTTGGCATGATTTCTACATTTTGAAGTTGTTTTTTGTTAATTTTTTCAGAAAAGTGCAAATGTCTTCAAAGAACTGTGCCCACACCATTGATGGTATGAATGAACAAACTATGTTACATAGCTGAAGGTGTGTAGATTTCAGGAATATATAGTGTGTGGGGGTTATTTAAGTTATGGGGGTTATTTAAGTTATTATTTAAGTTATGGGGGTGTTTAGTGGAAAACATTGTAGACTGTCCAAATTCAGAGTTGGCTAAATATTTTCGCTGTTTTTGAGCCATCGTGCATTGTCTCACTTCATTGCTTTTCGCTTTCACGTCTTCACGGCCAGATTTGGCTGAATATTTTTGCTGTTTCTGAGCCATTGTGCATTGTCTCACTTCGTGGCCATTCGCTTCCACGTCCGCGTGTGTAACCACGCATATGGCATACCGTTTGATTCAGAACATTTGGGAGATTGATATTTAGTAACTTTTTTTACATTCCATGAGGTTTTGGCATGATTTCTACCTTTTTGATTGTTGTTTGATGTTTACTTTTTTTGAAAATCTGGTAAAAGTGCCAATTTCTACGAAGACCTGCACCCACACCATTGATGGTATGAATGAACGAACTACAGTGTTACATAGCTGAAGGTGTGTAGATTTCAGGAATATATAGTTTGTCGGGGGTATTATTGGGTTAGGGGGGTGTTTTGTGGAAAAACTGCAGACTGTTCAAATACAAAACTGGCTAATTTTTTTTTGCTGCTACTGACATTTGGCATTGGTCCCGCTCTGGGTTAGTTGGTAGCCATGTCTCAAATGGGGCACACAGTTTTTTTCGGGAGGGGTTAGGCTTTCATATTTGAGATGCTTTTGAACTCTACAGTTTTTAGCTGAAATACGCATTTGATTTTGTCTCTGATTTTACAGTTGAGGAAAAAAAGGGAAATGTGAGTAAATAACTTACTATTGGACGAAGCGCTGCGCCCAGGTATCTGCATTTTGATCGAAACTTACCTCACTCTTAAAATCCCGCGGGTATGTAGTTTCTAAAAATATCTCACTTGTGGGGATATTTTAGTTAATTTAACATATTCTATGTTAACCGTCAGAAGTGGTTATACATTTCAATTTGGTGTAATATTCTTGAAGGTGCAGTTTTAGTTTGGGGGGGTCTCCTGTACAGGAAAAGTGGGGTACCTACATATATCTGGTATCGTTGTACTCGGGAGTATCAGAGCTTTTAGAAACAGTAAGATTTTTGTGTGTAACCTTAAGATAACTATAAGTAAAAATGGGAAATATCCATGAAAATTTGCAAATTTTTTATTTTTTTAACATATTTTACCCATAATTCCAGTCAAAAAAAGTTACAAAATTCTGTTACCGTGTTAAAGTAAACTTTGAGCTGAAAAAAAGAATGTATAATATTCCTGATTTACTGCAAGGTTTCCTACTGTAAAATTAGTCTAAAGTGATTAAGGGCAAAATCCTGAAAATTCTGCTGGCACTTAACGCAAAAAAAAAAAAAGAAATTCTGCTGGCACTGAAAGGTTTAATATATGTGCACAATATACCGGTATATTGATTAAGGTAGAGAGTAGCATAATTTGGAGGGATGTTTTATGGTTATAGTGTGGGGTGTGACATTTTGGTGTGATTTATATTTTTAAATAATGAGCTAATAAATTGGTGTTTTACATTTATTATTATGTGGTCAGTGTGCCCATTTTTGGCTCATCCTTTTTTCTTATGTGCAAAGGCTCCTTTGGTAACTTCTCAGGTGTGTGCCTTGTTGATCACGAACCAGCGTGATGAATCAAACACTCACTAGATGGTTTCCTTGGGTCTGGTCAGGCCTTGAAATTTCTTCCAACTTCTCAAGAACATGTAGTCCACAGATCCTGGGTTCTTGAACAAATCCTTGTGGGTAATATTTATCTGGGGTGCCAAATGTTGGATCCATTGCAATGGGTGCAAAACTACCTTGTTAAAAAGACTCATATTTTGTCCCTGGAGGACACTGTAAAGCCAATGGTAGGGGAACATTCCTACATCCTGTTAGATCTGTTGCAATGGGTGCCTAACTACCATGTTAAAAAGAAGCATAAGGCCTAAAGATTTTCCAAAGGTTTATTAAGTAAAAAACAAAGTTCAAGGTAACAAAAGAATGGTAACACTCCAAGATGGCATAGTGTCTAGCTAATAGGAGGTTACAAAGAGTAAATTTCTGAGGCATTTTGGGGGCTCTCTTATATACCAAATTGAACACATTTACTCTTATTCATAACCCAAACTCCACCTCTACGTAACACCCTGAAGAAAGTCCCAGCTAATCAAGTCGATGTTATACAAGACTCCTCCTAGTACCATACTTTATAACATCCTGTAGAGGTCAGTATAAGTCCAGGAATGGATAGTTAATATCACCTGAGGATGGCAGTTTATACTGCGAATAAATGTTGGACTAAACTTATTTTACTTCTTCCAGGGTGGAGGAAGCCATCCTTGGCATTTTCATTCATATGGACAATCACTGTTGTAAAGTCCAGTTGTCCTCCACAGGTGTTTCCCTCTGGTCTTCCTTTGAAGTTCCAGTTGTAAACAATAGTATATGTTTGTCCATGCTGGGTGTATCCTTCTTACACTCTGATCCTGTTGTTGCAGCTTATTTACAAGATACAATAGCACCCATTTGTTTATGTTGCTATGTTAGTTAAAGCTTGTCCTTAACAAAGACACTTGGTTGGGGGTATTTACATTTTATGACAGGATGGTCAGTTTCTGGACCATCTGTTTCACTTGAGGGCCTATGTTAATATCATCTATTCCCTGTCCAAATCCTGATAAGATGTTAACTCTTTTACTTTTACCACAGACCCTGTGTGTAGAGATATTAGAAATATAGAATATTACAATCCAAAAGCAAATTAACTTATATAGGGAAAGAATTGAAGACGTTGAAAATCATATGAGGCTTCAAAATATTAGGCTTCTGGGGTTCCCTGAATGAGTGGAAGGAAGTAGTACCGATAAATTTGTTGAAGACTGACTGCTGACAGCTATGTTTATGGGGGAAATGCTCGAGAAGCATTTCTTGCAGCCAAGCAGAGGTTAAAAAGAGCTTATTTGGTTAATGCGATGCAAAGCTGAGAGTTATCAAAGAGGAAAAATCATTGTTCTTTTCAAACCCAGAGGAATTAAGGAAATGGCTGGACATTAATAGAATTCCATGAAATAGTTATATCCAAAGCAAATTTATTTTTATAGTTTGTATCTTATGTATGAGTTAGGAATCTGTTTTGCTTAGGGAATTAATTTGAAAGCTGATTTGGGATAACTATATATTGTTGGTATAATGAATTGGGTAGTTAATGGTAAGGTTTGTCTTATTCTTAAATAAATTTGTAAGTGGCTAATTTTGGTGGTTAGGGTTTAGATAGTTTTATAGTAGTTAAAATTTTATAAGCACTTAGTCACTTTAAGTTTTTTTTTTGTATAAGTTATTTTTATTATTTTATTATTTAAGCACTTTTACTTTTTAAAATATATGGCGCTATATTTTGCACACGCACTTTTATATGTATGTTAAGATTAGGGGTATAAAACAGTTATTTGTGTAATTTACACTTTGTATATGCACACGTTACTTTGCTGGCGAGTATATTAAATATGTAATAATAATATATTTACATTATTTTAAAGCTGGGTATTTGTAATATTCACAATATAAGCACTTTCATTTGTTGAATATATTGATTTATTTGATACACTTGCACTTTATGCCTCTATACCTTAAGATTAGGGGTATAAAACACTTATCTCTGTAAATTGCACTTTTTTATATGCACTTGTCACTTTTTCGATGAGTAAATAATTACTTAATAAAATAATATATTTTATATTACTAAAAACTTGGGTGTTTGTATTATTCACAATTAATGCACTTAAGCACTTGCTGGAGTAATACTTTTTAATCAACTGACACCCCCGAATCACTATAAGTAAGTTGTAATCTAGGTTGTTGGCAGGGGGAAGTGCCATTGATTGTTGTTTTGCCCAGGGAGCTGTGTACCAGTAGGCTTTTCAAATTAGGGGGCTGTTGGTATTCCAGATAGTGTAGGCACTGGAAATATGTAGTGTGGGATGGAATTCTTTTATGATTTGGCATAGGATATCCAGGTGTGGACTGTAAGTGGCTACAAGGGGAGCAAGGTTGCAGTTTTCTTTCTGTTTGTGTCTGGGAATAGATGTGGCCTTTTGGATTTCCTTGTCCATTGTTTTAGGATTGTATCCCTGTTTAATGAACTCACTGCGGAGTTGCTGTAGGTGTTCATTCCTTTCTGTTGGGTCTGAACAGATAAAATGGTAACATATCGCTTGGCTGAAAATTATCGATATTCGATAATTATCGAATAGAACTCGGGTTCAAGTTCTAGTCCATCTCTATTGCTAATTAATGACTAATTACACAAGCATAACTGCTGGCTGGTGTTAATGCTGGATTTCCATGTGTGCACACACAAACATCATATTATTCCATATATTCTATTTATTATATGCAGGGATTTAACAACTTCCCTACTCATGAAACATTGCCACATGATAAAAATTGACTCACCCTGACGCGTTTTGAGAGCTAAACGCTCCCTTACTCATAGGCTACAGTAGCCTATGAGTTAGGGAGCATTCAGCTCTCAAAACACTTCAGGCGTCTTCTTGTTTATAATGTTGTCTTAAATAAATTGTTTTTAATCACCTGCCGAGTATGCTGTTTATCGGAAGTCCTCCGTTTACTGCAACAATCTAAAGAATTTGCTTCATACCCAATTTTAGATTTGTTGGGAAAGATCAAACAAAAGAATTTACTGGCAAAATATATATCAGAAATTATGTTTTAAAACAGAATCATTGTCAAATAATATTGTAAAACAAATGGTAAAGATATCATTTGTCACACAAAATAGAATGATACAATACTATATTTTTAAGCAATCTTATTTGACACATAAGAAAATTCTAAAAATGGGTAACCAATGTAACTATAATTGCCTAGAATGTAACTGTCCACAGGCTGACTTTGGACATTTAATGTGGGAATGTAATTTGATCCAAATATATTGATCCCATGTATTGGATTTATCCAGCTGAATTTTGGGATAATGTTACCTAGGTCTCCAGAATCATGCTTGTTTGGCATCTTTACTGATAGATTTGATGGTAAAACTGGAGGTCTGCTGCCCTGTGAAATCCTCTTTTATGCTAGGAAAATCATAATAATGAAATGGATGGCAAAAGATCCACCGAAACTACAACAGTTGTTAGATCTAGTTAATAAAGAACTCCCCTTTATACAAATTATATATAAAGTGCTTGGCGAAATTTGATAAGGTTTGGGGGAGGTGGGTTAGTTCAGCTTCAACTATTGAGACCAAAACGATTGGAGTTTAGAACTCGACTAGACAAAGGGAATTATTGATAGAGGGTACTCAAGATCATACTTTTGCATGAGTCCCATGGAATTAGTAGGTTCTTACATCGGATCAATACAACTGTATGAGCACAGGTAAACTCTGCTGAATATTTCTGTTTCTCTTTGTCATTCAAATGTTAACACTGTTTGGCTTGAATATTTAAATTGTATTGGTATGTATTTGTATGCTCCAGTACGGGCCTTTATTAATGTAACAATACAGTGGTAACTACTGTAAAATATCTCTGTAGCCTCTCTGTAATTAACTTGTAGATTTTGTATTGGGAAAGCATACAAAGCATACATATTATTGTGATCTGGTCTGGAGGATTTTTCTTGCGGATATTACACATCTATTTGGTGTTAACCATGATTGTTAGAACTCTATATATTTTTTTATTCGGACTTCTATTTATAACATATATGTTTTTTATATATACATTCTTTTAAAAACAGGTTTCCATTTTTCTGGAGAGTTTATATATAATGTGTTTTTATGTATTCTGAGGCTGGCCAGCCCATATGGTTCTATTGATTATGTATATTATTAATATAATAAATTAGTGTTGGTTTTGGGATTTTATTGTCCTTTTATATTTTGTAGACACTTTATATTATTGATATCTCTTTATACATAGGTTACCATTGTGATTTTTAATATTTAAATTGTATTGGTATGTATTTGTATGCTCCAGTACGGGCCTTTATTAATGTAAAAATACAGTGGTAACTACTGTAAAATATCTCTGTTGCCTCTCTCTAATTACCTTGCAGACTTTGTATTGGGAAAGCATACAATAATGTGTATACGGTGCGAGATAAACATACAAATATGTATGGGCTAAATGTATTAATATGCTGGTTGTAAAAATAAAGTGAATTTAAATTTTTTTTAAAAAAGTCTAATTTCTGCTTCGATAAAGCAGCTAGCTTCCCTTAGCTTCTTGCACTTGCACTCAAGACATTTTTCTTTTATTTTAAAAAGAAAAAAAAATCACAGAAAAAAACAAAACATGTCCAAACTTTAATAACATATAAAAACCATTGTATAAGAACATTACTTTTGCACAGCAAACTCTATGTTGTGTGGCACTTTAAGGTGTGGCACAAGAGAACAGTGTTTTGTTATCTGAAACTAAAAGATGCAATTTGGTACTTCAGTTATACAAAGTTCATACCTGTATTACTAAGCTTATGGGAAATAAAGGGTCAAATACCTTTAGTCATTCTGAATTGAAAAAGCCAGTAGGATAACTAGCTAAATGTCTTCAAGAACTAACCTTCATGTCTAATTGATCTAACTGAATACCACAGAATTAACGTGACCTGCATGAATGAAAATGTTCACAACAAAGCATGGATCATTGGAAAGTTAAAAAATAAGCTGTCTGAGTTTCTAAAAATAGAGAATGTTGCATGTTTTTGGTATATAATTTTGGATTTGATTCAAGGATATTTCCAATTGCCATTTGGAGTCCGGGAAGGCATTTCCCCCCCTTCATACAAATTAGCTTATTAGCTTCTCCTGTCTCCATACTGCTCACTCCCCTTAGCAAACGCCATTAAAAATGTTTTTATAAAAGCATTCCCCAGTTGTCTTTTACTTTATTTCCCCAGGCCCCAGCACATCCCCTAAATGATTTCATAGCCATTACATCAAGCCCCATGCCATCTGTACTAAAAAGACATATACCGTATATACTCGAGTATAAACCGAGTTTTTCAGGCTCTAAAATCAGCCTGAAAAACCAAACTCATTTTATACTCGAGTCAGTTATATTACAGCAGAAATTAGGCAGCCGCTCACTCGCTCCCACATTCCCTATACTGGCGCGTTGGCTGGCGTCACTTCCCGGCGCCGAGTAGTGACGTCAGTCAGTGCTTCAGTATAGAGCATTCGTGGGAGCATACGAGTGTCTGCCTGATTTCTGCTATAAGTTACCGGTACTGCAGAAGCTGCCAGGAAGGATCCAGAGATGCCACAGAAGAATGCCAAAATGACACAGAAGCATGCCCACAAAAGGTACACACTGAAGTGGGTGGAAGGGTGAGTGTTCAGATGTTTGGAAACTACAACTCGCAGCTACTAAAGCATGCTGGGAGTTGTAGTTTCCAAACATCTGGAGTACCAAGACTTTAGTAGTCTTTTAAATGGACAGCGGAATTCTCATACAGTAATAGCCATATCCAATATGGCAATACAGAATCTGAAGGAGAAGGTTATCTATTGTTGCCTTTTGATTCTGTATTGTTTTGAGGCTTTAGTTGCCCTTTAAATGGACAGCAGAATTCCCATACAGTAATAGCCATACTGGATTTGGATATTACTGTATGGGATTACTATATTGGAATTCTGCTGTCCATTTAAAGGGCAACTAAAGCCTCAAAACAATACAGAATCAGAAGGCAGCAGTGGTTATAATTTTTACCCTCGGTTTATACTCGAGTCAATCACTTTAATTTGTTTTTCTGGTAACAGTAGGTACCTCAGTTTATACTCGGGGCAGTTTATACTCGAGTATATACTGTAATAAACTGAATGGGTAAACAATTTGTACCCTGTAATGTCTATGTTACAGTGAATGTGCCAGCAGCAGAAAATCAGAGCTTTCTCCTTCGTGGCCAGCTAGTCATATGTGCGTAGATATAGTGAGTATCATATATAATAAAACCCTAAGTGTGTGTCCCTGTGTCCGTGTGTGTGTGTCACTGCAGTTCCTATGGACTCACCACTAGAGGGAGAGTCTCTGCAGTTCCTATTTACTCACCACTAGAGGGAGAGTCTCTGCAGTTCCTATTGACTCACTACTAGAGGGAGAGTCTCTGCATTTCCTACTGACTCAGCACTAGAGGGAAAGTGTCTGCAGTTCCTATTGACTCACCACTAGAGGGAGAAACACAGGAAACACACGGAGGGAGAACAACAATTAAACAGACTGCAGGTAAGGTTGCTTGGGACAGAGGGGCCCCTGGATTTGGGACAGATGGGGGGCCCTAAATTTGGGACAGAGGGGGGGCCCCTGGATTTGGGACAGAGGGGCCCCTGTATTTGGGACAGACGGAGGGCCCTGGATTTGGGACAGACGGGGGGCCCTTGGATTTGGGACAGATGGGGGGCCCTGGATTTGGGACAGTGGGGGGGCCCTGGATTTGGGACAGAGGGGGGGCCCTGGATTTGGGACAGAGGGGGAGCCCTGGATTTGGGACAGAGGGGGGCCTCTGGATTTGGGACAGAGGGGGCCCCTGGCCTTGGACAGAGGGGGGACTCTGGCCTTGGGACATGGAGGAGGACTATGGCCTTGGGACACTAAGGGGGTACTCTGTGCTTCTAGCGCCCGTTATTGTAGCGGGCTTAATGTCTAGTACTACATATTCTCAGAGGCACTACCCGAGGCAAAAGTTTTAAATGTGAATCTGTGCAAAGGTTTAACTTCTCTGCAGTCTCAGTTTAAATATCCTAAGTAGTTAAAACCAGTGAGTTCCTTTCCAAAATCTGATTTTCCAATTTTTGAAAAATTTGAAAACAAACCCAATAAAGTCAATAAGAGGCAAATATTTGTTATATTGAATAATCTATAATAGGTATTGAATATTTGATAACCGGTATTTAATATTTGATAATCAGTATTGAATATTTGAAGTTAAGTATCAAATATTCAATAATAGGTATCAAATAATTGATTTTCCGAAAAGTTTAGGTTTTGAAAAGGTACAAAAGTTCTGCAGAACTTCTTAGCCAGTAGTTTGAAATCAGAACCAGGTTTGAAACGAACCTGAACCCATCCCTAATCCTAAGAAGGACGTGTGGGGAAGGAGAGGGAGAGCACTGTTGGAACACAGGCTGCAAGTTCTGTTCTGTTCATAAACAGTTTTTTAAACTGTGCTACTCTTCCTGTGGATGTAAGTCTTATTTTGTTTTCAAACATTGAACATTGTTCTACTTCTAAAGAAGGCAATTTTATTATACTATGCTGAAGGAAAAGATACTATTTGTTTTGTGTTGCTGGTTGATAAAGGCTTTACCTGCTGCAACACAACTGCTCTGTTATCCCTGTCCCCCTGAACTTTACAGTGTGTATTAGAGGCCTGCATCAAGGTTGGGTACCCTATTTGAGGTTTCGGGTAAACAGTGCTTTGTGATGGAGGAGAATAATATTTTCTCCTTGAATATATACCCCTCTTTATACAAGGAAACTTCTAACTCTAGTTGTTGCTGGCTAGTAGTATATGATACAACCTGTTAGGACTCTAGTTCTAGTGCATATTTTTGTAGTTTAAAGGGGAAATTCAATGCAAATACATATACTTTCAAGAAAAAAGAGCAGTATTTTCACATCCTAATGACTTTAACCTGACCATTCAGCATTTTGTCTGTGTATAAACAAATGCTTCCAAAATATCGATTTTCTGTTTGCAGGACCAATAATAGAGACTATTATGGTCTTGCCCTTTACCCAGCGCCTGGGTTGATCCAGTTGCTCAGTAGAGATCTGAGCATGTTTGACGCATCCAAAAGCCAATCAGTAGAAATTATTTTTTGGAACATTCCAAGGTAGTGTGCATTCTGGGAAGAAGAATACAGAACCTGAAATGGCAGCTCACTAATATTAACAGCAGGGAATAGCATGGGGTATAAACTTAACTGATTTCTCAAAATGGAAGGGAATATATAGAATAACTAGGTATGCATAATATAAGCAAACATTGTTAAAAAATAATGATATTTTCTACTGAACTTTCCCTGATTTAATATTAATTAGCCTGACTTTAACCCCTTAATTGTAATTCAGTATTGTATATGCGGCAAATATTGTGTGTATCTAATAGCTATTAGTTGGCATTAAAAGTCACGCATGGGCTAAAGCCTGTTGGGGATCCACCCAGAACCACACATGCGATATTGAATCACATATAGAAGCATTTTTTCAAAAAGAGATTCACTTAGCCACAGATACATTTATAGTATAAGCAGCATAAATATTGTAAAAAACAATAATGCATTAACTTTCTCAACATTGAATCTCATTTGCCACTTTGCTGGCCATTTTGACAATTTGTCTAGATCTGTCTACAATAATTGAACATATTCCATACTTGTTAATGTCTTTCATAGTTTAAGTGTACGAATAAAAGTGTACGAATAAATTACAGGATCATAATCTAAAATGTATGTTTGCAAATGCTAGAAGCCTGGCTGACAAAATGGGTGAATTGGAAATGATGGCATTGAATGAAAAGTATGATGTAATAGGTATAGCAGAAACGTGGTTGAACAGTTCTCACGACTGGGCTGTAAATATAGAAGGATATGCCTTGTTTAGGCAAGACAAAAAAAAAAAGGAAAGGGGGAGGAGTATGTGTTTATGTTAAAAAAGAATTGAAGCCAAATTTAAAAGAAGAGATAACTGGGGATATGGATGATAAAGTGGAGGCAATGGGTGGAATTAGCAACAGGAAAGGGGGTAATGTCATTGTTGGTGTCTGCTATAAACCGCCAAATGCTAGCAGAGAGGAGGTGAGTCAACTTCATATGCAGTTGGCAAGGGCTGCAAGTTTCGGGAGTGTGCTCATTATGGGGGACTTTAATTACCCTGACATTGATTAGTGTGGTGGAACTGCCAGCACAGAAAAAGGCAATGAGTTCCTAAATTTGCTGCAGGATAATTTTCTCTCACAGGTGGTTGAGGTTCCTACTAGAAAAGGAGCTCTGTTGGATCTGGTAATATCTAACATCGTGGAGCGCATTATAGATATAAAGGTAACTGGAGGCTTAGGGAATAGTGACCATGAAAATAGTGGCATTTGGACTTTGTTATCGAAAGGGAAAGTGCGCTGGGTTAACAAAGAGATTTAATTTCGGAAAAGCAAATTTCCCAAGGTTAAAAGCAGCTCTTCAGAATGTCAACTGGGATAATGTATTATCAGGTAAAGGTACTGAACAGAAGTGGACTGCGTTCAAGGGGACTTTAAGCCAGTTCACATCTAAATTTATACCCTTGAGAAATAAATGGAAAAAAAATAAATCCGCGCCCATGTGGCTGAATTCTGATGTAAAGAGGCAAATGGAAAGGAAGAGA
Organism: Hymenochirus boettgeri; assembly: GCA_019447015.1. Taxonomy (NCBI): domain Eukaryota; kingdom Metazoa; phylum Chordata; class Amphibia; order Anura; family Pipidae; genus Hymenochirus; species Hymenochirus boettgeri. The sequence goes on along the minus strand of CM033471.1, from coordinate 57,093,343 downwards.
AAGGCATTTAAAACCTTTAAGGCCGAGGGAACAGAAGGGCCTTTAGGGATTATAAAAACTCTAACAAGGAGTGTAAGAAAGCAATCAAACTAGCTAAAATTAATAGTGAAGTTAGGATAGCTGAACAAGGCATCACTAAGCCTAAACATTTTTTTAAGTATATTAATAGTAAGAAGATGAGGACTGAGAATTAATTAATTAATGGGGATAAGTTAGTTACGGAGGATGGCAATAAAGCAAATGTCTTGAATAATTTTTTTCCCTCTATATACAGTATACTATAGAAGATCCAAGTACAGATATCATAGAGTATAGTAGCAATAATGGTATACAAGATTCAAGTGCACTTTGGTTAACCGAGGATATGGTACAGAAAGAACTAAAGAAGGTTAATATTAATAAATCTCCTGGGCCGGATAAAATACATCCTCGGTTACTTAGGGAGCTAAGTTCAGTTTTATCTAGACCATTGTTTCTTATTTTTGCTGATTCCCTCATGTCCGGTGATGTGCCTCTGGATTGGAAAAGGCTGATGTTTTTCCAATATTCAAAAAGAGTAGTCGTTCACAGCCGGGTAATTACAGGCCTGTAAGTTTAACTTCAGTGGTGGGGAAGATCTGGAAAGTTTAATAAGGGAACATGTTCTAGAGTATGTTTCAAGGACTGACATTATAAGTAGTAACCAGCATGGATTTAGGAGGAATAGATCTTGTCAAACTAACTTGCTTGGTTTTTATGAGGAAGTAAGTAGAAATTTAGACTCTGGTATAGCAGTAGATGTAGTTTACTTGGATTTTGCAAAAGCTTTTGATACAGTCCCCCATAGGCGACTAATGTATAAGCTAAGGTCTGTTGGTCTGGGGAGTCACATTTGTACATGGATAGAAAATTGGTTAATGAATAGGATGCAGAGAGTAGTTGTTAATGGGGCTTCATCATTATGGACTAAAGTGCTAAATGGGGTGCACAGGGTTCTGTGCTGGGGCCGCTTCTATTTAATCTATTTATTAATGATTTGGAAGTAGGTGCTGTCAGCAAGGTTTCTGTGTTTGCTGACGACACAAAACTTTGTCGACCATTAAAAACTTCAGAGGATGTGCAATCGTTGCAAGGGGATCTAGATACATTGTCACATTGGGTTGCTAAGTGGCAGATGAAATTCAATGTTGATAAATGTAAGGTGATGCATTTTGGACGTAAAAATCCTTGTGCTACTTATACTAATAATGGCTCTGTGTTAAGTGAATCCCTGTTGGAAAGGGATCTTGGAGTTTTGGTGGATAACAAACTTAAAGGTAGCAAGCAGTGCCAGGCGGCAACAGCCAGAGCCAGCATGGTATTGTCTTGTATAAGAGAGGTATGGATTCAAGGGAGGAAAATGTAATTCTCCCTCTTTACAAAGCATTGGTAAGGCCTCATTTGGAATATGCAGTGCAAATTTGGAATCCTGTGTACAAAAAGGACATCTTAGAAATGGAAAGGGTTCAGAGAAGGGCAACTAAATTAATAAGGGGATTGGGGGAGTTTGAATGAAGAGAGACTGGAAAAGTTACAATTATGGACGCTGGAGAAAAGGCGCTTGCATGGGGATATGATTACTGTGTATAAATACATTAACGGGCCATACAATAAACTATCTGGGGCATTGTTCCCAATAGAACATGTCAAAGCACACAAGGACATCCCTTAGACTTGAAGAAAAAAGGTTTAGGCTTCAAGCTCAGAAAGGGTTTTTCACTGTGAGAACGGTAAAGCTATGGAACGGTCTTCCAGTGGACGTTGTGAACGGTCTTCCAGTGGACGTTGTGATGGCAGGTTCACTGGTCAGTTTAAAAAAAAAGCTGGATGAGTTTCTGCAAACAAGGAATGTTGCAAGTTACTGGTATTGATACATAAAGTAGAGTTGATCCAGGGAAAATTTTCCGATTGCCACTTGGAGTCAGGAAGGAATTTTTTCCCCCTTCATAAATTTGGTGGGTTTTTTTGCCTTCCTCTGGATCAACAGTTAGGCAGGAAATGAGGTTATTGCTAGATGGGTTGAACTGGATGAACGTATGTCTTTATTCAACCTCAAATACTATACTATACTATACTATACTAGTTTTGTCATCCACAAACACACACCTCACACAAACCCACTTGATGCTGACAAATTAAATAGAATTGTCCCCAGTGGCACACCAAAACTTGATACATTGACAACTTATCTTTGTACATGTTTGATTCCTCATAAATCTATTCTAATTACTAGTTTATAAGGTCAGTCTTTGAAACAGTGCAGAATATGGTCTTGAAACAAATTTTCAATTTTTCTTACCTTTTAAAAGGCATCTATATAGTAAAAATTCATGTTTGTCTGTATTGAATGTATTAATGATGTAGAATATGATTGTGTTCATTGTGTTCATTGTTATTAGTGCTTCTCATCTGGGATGAGTCTATTCAGTCCCCCCTCTAGATCCATTCCCTCACAGCTGAAACACTGCTGTACTAGCAGTCAGACATGCGCAGTAGGAATAAGCTTAGAACACTCACTCTGCTCCTCAGCCTACAGATAGCAAGCAGCTCTGTTTTCATAAGACACTTGCACATGGTAAAGCAAGGGAGGAGCAGGGGAAGTACCCTGTATATCTCTGTCTGCTTCTCTAAAGAATGTATCAAGCTTCTTTTACTCTGGGGAAGGTGAAAGGATTTGCAATTCCTGAGTACAGGAGAGTCTGCCTAGGCCTAATTAGACCTCGATGATTCTCCGGTGGGTATACCCAGAGACAGCCCCAAGAAGAATACACACACAAACAATGTGGCGTACGATATATACCCTGAGTGGGATGTCGTCAGTGCATGCACACTCAACATTCCTTTGTCTATTTATTGTACTACAAATATCTATCCTACAAGAACCTGCCAATACTGATAACACAGACTCCATTTTCAGTAAAGCGAGAAATACAAACTACAGTATTGTTCCATGTAGTCTAAATTCTTCTGTTAGGGTGAATCTAGGACCATTCAGATCCATACAATCCCCTCTTTTAGGCATTAAAATGACTAACATTTGGTGTTGTAAATGGGGAGAGGATCTTTGAGCTGGAGGAGAGACAGATATTGAGAGTATGCATGTGGGGCAACACGTCATTTTTAGTGGAACGATTAATACAGCAGAGGATTAGCTTGAACAAAGCATATACAGGGGAGGACTGGCCCAGTAGGCTGAGGGGCAAATGCCCCCCCGGGCTGATCTTTAATGAAAAATGTGGTCTGCTACAGAAGCTATTAGTAAGTTACGTGCTTGAAAGGCACAGCACATGCCTTTAGCTCTAACATGGGCAAGGATCAGGAAACTCCTCCTCCTTCAGATCGTTTACCAGTCAGCCCTCAAGTTCATTAGCAGTGTTCGTCAACCCTCCAATTCATTAGCTAGTGTTATCAGCCCTCCAGTTCATTAGCCAGTGTTGTCATCCCTCCAATTCATTAGCCAGTGTTATCAGCCCTCCAATTCATTAGCCAGTGTTGTCCGCCCCCCCCCCATTTATTATTCAGTGTTTGTTAACCCTCCAGTTCATTAGCTGGTGTTAGTCAGCCCTCGAGTTAGCAATGTTGTCAGCCCTCCAGTTCATTAGCCAGTGTTTTTCAGCCCCCCGTTTATTATTCAGTGTTTGCCAGCCCTCCAGTTCATTAGCTGGTGTTAGTAAGCACTTCCATTCATTAGCCGGTGATAGTCAGCCCTCCAGTTCATTTGGGAACAAAGGAAACTTTGGGTAAGTACAACTTGACTTAGAATATGTACCCAGGGGTGAGGACTTAGCCATTTAAGTCCTCACCCCAGGTTCTTGTAAGGGGGGAGGATATTTTAGGACTACAATTGTCCTATAACCATATCATACACTTGAAATTTTGCAGGCAACTATGTAAAATGGTAATAGGGTTCTAACAAATGGGCATAACTTAAACAAAGTGTGTGACCTTAGTGAAGTGGGTGTGGTTAAAAATGTTGCAATCTACCGTGAAAGGGCCACTTGTTAGCTGTATTTTCCCCCCAGGCCGAAAGGTCCCAGTCCTCCCCTGAACTAGAGGCAAACAGATACAAAAAAGGAACAATGTTACATGAAAAGGCATACTCATTAAAAGGTTAGAAATGGTTACAAAAAGCTGACAAAGTATTAATCTAAAACATTCTGCTATTGTATACATACTGATGCATTCACAAGAAGCAGGACCAATTATATTCCTCCTTTAATCCATTATGAGTTAATGTATCTAGCTTATCTATCCAAAACAGCTCTCTTTGTAATAATTTATTCTCATGATTGCCCCCTGTTATTGCCTTTACTACAACTTCAAGGATAAGCCGTTGTAGTTGGGCTGCTTTATGCTTATAGTTAAAGAAGTATAGTTATAGTCTCGTATTTTTTGTTGACTCCCACATGTCCCTTTTACGTTCTCCGATTCTGAGCCTGACTTCCCTTTTACATTTGCCCATGTATGCCCATCCACATGGAGATTTCAGCATGTAAATGACCCCTGATGTTCTGCAGGTGGAAAAATCTTTTAATTTGATAGGGGTTCCTTTCATGGGATGGCAGACAGTACCTCCTGGTATTATCGAGTTACAAGCCAAACAATTCCTGCAGGGGAAAGTTTCCACCTGTGGCTGACCTAAAGAGAGTTGCTTGCTCGTTTTGGGAATGGCTATGTCAGATTTTATTAAATCGCCTCATAAGTAGAGATGAGATCCGGGTTCGACACAAACCCGGATCCGACAGGAAACCCCTCGGTTCCGAAATCCAAAAGATCCATCCGAATCCGAAAGGATCCTCCGGATTTCGGGACTTCGAAAGGCATCTTCGGTAATAAGCGAAAGTACAGGGCTATTTTCGATAATTATCGAAAATACCCTTGAACGTTCGAAAAAAGTTCTTAGATCATTTATATGAGAACAGAGGAGGATCCTCAAATAATTTCACACATTTCTCATCTGCCTGCAGAATAAACCAGTTCCTTCTCACAATTCTCTGTATTTCCATGGATAGTATATTATAAGTAGAGACAAAGGGTATTCTTTTAGAGGGGGTCTGAGTAGCACCTTTCTCCAGTAGCTCATCTCGATTAGCTCCATACGCTCTTTCTGCATCTTTGAGCATTCTTTTTCTAGAATAGCCCTTTGCTACAAACGTATTAATCATTTCTTGCAATCTTATGCGGCATAGCTTGTCATCCTGCACTATCCTTCATACTCATAAAAGCTGACTGAAAGGAAGGCCTTCTTTTACATTTTTGGGATGAAAGCTACTTGATAAAAGCTAATTATTCCTATCTGTCTTTTTAACAAATAAATCAGTCGTTATCTGATTATCCTTTTTTAGTACCAAAACGTCTAAGTAGCTAATCTGATGAGGATAAAAGTCTAGAGTAAAAAGTTGGATGTAACCGGTTAATAAGACTCTCGAATTTTTTTTAAAGTAGACATATCACCTTCCCATATGAAGAAAATGTTGTCCACATAGCGCACATAGTTGGTCACATGATTTTTAAACAAGTCATTATTCATAAGCATTTTCTTTTCAAAGTGCGAAACAAATAGATTAGCGTAGGCTCGCACGAAATTCGCGCCCATGCTGGTCCCTTGTGCTTGAATGTACCAGTCATTGTTGAACCTGAAAAAGTTGTTTTTTAAGCATAAGGCCAGTAAATGCATAAAAAAGTTTATGATCATAGACAAAACCCCAACAACATTTCCTCGATGATACTTACACCCTCCTCATGAGGGGTGTATAAGGACTCATTGTCCATAGTACATAACAGTTTACCTGCTGAAAAGTTGTTAATGTTCTTTAGATAATCTAGAAAATTGGTCGTATCCTTAAAGGATAACTGTATTGCCTCAATGCATTTTTTTTAATAATTGCTTTTGAAAGAGTAAATCTAGGTACACACAGTACAGATTTCTGAAAGATGACAGACAGGATCTGCAAGATCCTGTCTGCCATCTTTCAAAGATCTGCATACACACAGTCCCGAGCGTTCTCCCTATAGGGAGAATGCTCGGGACTGTGTGTTTCCATCGGCCGCGCTAGACTCCTATAGGGAGTCTAGCACGGGCGATGGAAATTTTCGGCCTTTCCCGAACGAGCGTATGGCCGACCCGATCGTTCGGCGTCCGCGCGCTCGTTCGGGAAACGAACGTACACACAGTAACGATAAAGCCCCGATACCGTCGGATCCGACGGTATCGGGGCTTTATCGTTACTGTGTGTACCCAGCTTAAAGGTATGCAGCCCTCCCCATTTTGAATCTCTCTCCGCCTTCAATTAGCAATGCTGTGAAGGGGGCATAACAATTCTGTCTGCCTCTAACTACCACTCAAAGCTAGCAGCGAGAAAACACTCCTCCACCCATCCTTGATCAGCTTGATTATGTAGGCTGTATCCTAGCAACAGGTCATTTCAAGTTTGTTTGACTGGCAGAGGAGGAGGAGAGAGGTTGTAACAGACATTCCCACCAGCCAATGAGAAGTGTTATGTTAATCATGGCCCTGGGCCGTCTAGGAGGCAGGGTTTTAGCATTCATGTTTGCTGTGTGATATCTAAGGGAAGGCAGCATGGCTGTAATTGTGAGTAAGCAATTTCATCTGCTGGAAGTGTGGACATGTAATGGGGGTGATATTTTTTTGATATTGTTGTCCTTTAAGGCAAGTTTTAGCTATAGTAACCAGCGGATGCAAAAATGAATCAATATAAATCCCTAAGGGTTGAAGCAATGATTCAACGCCCGATACAATTGGTCTCCCAGGTTGGTTAAGTAGATTTTTATGTATTTTGGGCAGAAGGTATAAGACAGGAGCCCTGGGATGGTCACATGTCAGAATGTTCTTGGTATTACTATCGATAATGCCATTTAAGGAAGCCTCTGCAATTATTTCATTAACTTCCTTTTTTTATCTTCAATGTGGGATCTCCTTGAAGCTTAGTATAGTGCAAAACATTGTTCAATTGCCTAAGAGCTTCTTGCATGTAATACTCCCTGTCCATTATCACCCCCCCCCACCTTTGTCCGCTTTTTTGAACACTACATCTTTTGTCGATTTTAATGTTTGAAAGCTTCTATAATTTTCCGACTGTCTTAACCAGAGCGGTTAAAGTGCATTTTAAGTTTAACATTCCTCATGAACTTAAACCATTCTCTTTTAAAATCAAACAGAGTAACTTTGTAAGTGGGCACAAATCCTAACCCTTTATTATTAAGAGCCTCTTGCTCTAAAGTCAAATGCTGTTTAGATATATTAAAAACAAGAGAAACTGTGCAGTCAGAGGGTTTACTCATTGTCTCTATGCAGCTCAGTTCCTGGGTCTCAGCCTACCTTTGTTGCTTCTCTCTCCTTTCCCGTTTTTTTCTTTGGCTCCTCCGTGTTTTCATGATCTTGTCCGGTGGGGTGTGTGCCCAAGCTCTGGCTAAAAAAATCCCCATCGGATCCTGCTGATGTGGTTGAGTAGTCTCCCTCCTCCTGGCGTCTCCGCTCATTTCTGTTAGGCCCCGCCTTTGTTGCCCAGGAGACGCATTCTTGCCTGCCGGCATCTCTACTGCTTTTACTTGTTGTTCCCATGGCGATGCGTTCTTGCCCGTCGACACTACGTGTATTCCAGCGTTGTCTCCGCTCATTAGCCCAAGTGTAGACACGCTTTAATTCATAGTCCTTGGTGTCACATCTAAACTTTTTCAGCTTCTTTTGGATGAGATCATTCTTTAAATCCTCGATGGTAACATCTAATTGCAGCTTGATCCTGGTAAGTTATTCCATGGACCATTTGCTTTTTAGCTCATTCTCTGTTGAAAAGATCTCTTGTTTGGTTTCTTTAATAGCAAGTTGCAAATGTTCTATTGTTAGGTAGATCAGGTCCAGGCTACATTTATTTAAGATCATATACCACTTCTCTTTGTAGCTGGCATCTTCTTGGCATAAGATAGGGTGCATGTTGATATTATTACCTGTTCCCTTTACTGTTTGCAGTGGGTGATCACACTCCAGTGCGGCTGGACTGTGTGAGACCAGATTGTTTGGCACAAAAGCAGAAACCCTTCTTCCCAAATCATTCCCCATTAACACATTTACAGAAATTTAATTGGATATCCCCACTTCCCTCAGACCTCTCCCCACACCCCAATCCAAGTAAACTTAGCCACAGGCCCCCGTGGATGACTCCCACCCACTCCCATTACCAATAAAGTCTTTCCAGGAATAATGTCCCCACACTTAATCATCTGTGGACGCACCAGAGACAAGTTAGCTCCTGAGTCTCGTAACCCCTGGGTAACTTTATCCCCCATGGTCACAGTCTGCATATGGTGATATAAATTCTCTGTCTTACCAGATACGAGCATTACCACTGGATTGACAGTTGACACTGGTCCCTTCCTTACTGGTCAGGAAGCTTTTACATTTTGCACTGTTTTTGGCTCCCGATCCAATATAAACTGTCACACATCTCCATGATAGATGTTAAGGACCCATTACCATAAGATCCTCCTGCTCCTCAAATTTGGTAACAGACAGTCCTTTGATCCATTGCCCGAAAGCTGGTTCTCAGATTACTCACAACATCTGAATAGCTGTCAGTGGGTCCTTTCTGCAATGCCCGAAACCTTTTGAGATACACCTCTGGTGTGAGGTTAAATTTTTAATCAGAACCTGTTTCAAAGCATCATAGTGCCCATCAAGCTCTGGTAGTAGTTCAACAAAGGCATCTAAGGCTTTGCCTTTTAATCCAGGTGTCAAGTATCTTGTCCACTGCTCCTGTGGCAACTGATACTGTCTGCAGCACTTTTCAAAACATAACAAAAAGGGTCCAAATTGCTATCATTGTCCATGACAGGAAACTTGGGTGAACCATGCAAAGCAAACAGACCCTCTCTGGACTTACTGTACTGTGGAGATTGGGTCTGGTGCTGGAACTTTGCCAAATCCAGTTAAAATGCATGGTCTGTGGCTTCCGCTTCCCTTTGTGCTTGCCTCTCAGCTGCTGCAGCTTCTGCTTCCTGCTGGGCTTGTCGTTCAGTGCTGCAGCTTCTTTCTCCTGATACTGCAAAATCAACTTAAGACGTAGCTGGGGGTCATCTGAACCCAACAATTGTAATTCCTTTTGCAGGAAAGAAGTACGGTCTTCTCATGCTAAGAAGATCCAAGGTTAAAAGTCCTCTCTGGGATTGCTGAATCCACATCGCTTCCCAACTCGGTTGTGTAGTTCTGTTGCTCCTGGTCACTCTCCAACAATGCCCTTATCAGCAGCTCTTTGGACTTGTCCAGGACATCAATACCTCTTTTCTCACAGAGGTTAATCAGGACCTCCTTGATTTGTCTCTTGTAAAAGGTTGCCACCCTCAGCTAACCTTGTCAAATAAAAGATAGAAAAGAAAAACAGAGAAGGGGGAAAACTGTTTGTACGTATGTGTCATCAACGCCATTTTGCTGGGCACATGATCTGACCAATCAATCGGTTCAAGCTGCCACCACTTTAAGTTATGGCCTTAAAGATGCCCCAAAAACACTCTGGACTCTCACTGACTATGCACACCCTTGTCCTGGCAGCTAAATGGTTAACACTACACCATTCACTCCAGCAACTAACTGGTTAATTAGCATCAGTCCTTCACAAGCAGTCACAGAGTTAATAAGCATTTACACTGCAAAACACTCCATTCAACCACATATAAACTTATCAGAGGCTAACTGAGTTTCTTTTAGAGCATCAAAGACAAAACTTATTAAATATTAGATTTAATATTCCAAAAGGTGGACAGTGCATATAATACAAAAATATTGTAAGGATCTTACCTGCCGCGCTCCCTCGATGTTCCGGGACTGGTGACGTCACTGGCGACAGACATCGGCGTTGTGACGTCACCAGACGCCGGCTGGCGCGAAAATTCAAATAGGCACTCGCAGAGGGAGCGAGTGCCTATTTGTAGACCTTGCTACCAGACTGTCAGGTTGTCAGTCTGTAGCGCTCCTTACCTGACATTGTATCCAGCATTGTATCCATCCAGCATTGTATCCAGCCAGCATTGTATCCAGCCAGCATTGTATCCAGCCAATGTTTCAACTCCATTATTCCAGCCATTGTTTCAACTCCATTGTTCCAGCCTTTGTATCCAGCATCGTATACAGCATTGTATCCAGCCATTGTTTCAACTCCATTATTCCAGCCATTGTATCCAGCCATTGTTTCAACTCCATTATTCCAGCCATTGTATCCAGCATTGTTTCAACTCCATTGTTCCAGCCATTGTATCCAGCATTGTTTCAACTCCATCGTTCCAGCCATTTGCTTCTTGCTCCTTTTGAATCCTGCCCTACAGTCTGAACTCCTCCTAAAAGGTACAGTGAACCTCGTCCCTTTGGGACTCGATTCATTACAGTACGAATAGGCCATGGAAGTACCTGAGGAAGCTGCAGCAAGTTTGGGCAAGACTCTTCAGACTATTTCCCTCCGCATGGACGCCCTTGAGCACCAGCAGAATCAACTAGCTCAATTTCTGGACTCCATTTCTGCTCGGTTATCCCCGGGCCCTACTCCTCCTGCTCCTCCTGTTTTTGCCCAGAGAATCCGTTCCCCATAGAGAGCCGCGAATACCACCTCATGTGCGGTATGAAGGGGATGCTCAAGGCTGTCAAGGGTTCGTTAACCAATGCCTTATACATTTTGAGTTGCAACCTACCCATTTGTCTCGGACCGTGCCAAAGTCAGATATGTCATTGCCTTGTTGGGAGGCAACGCCTTGGCCTGGGCATCCCCCCTGTGGGAGAAAAATGACCCAGTGGTTAACGACATCTCCTTATTTCTGGAAACTTTCCGAAAAATCTTTGACGCTCCTGGCAGAACTATTGCTGCTTCCTCCCAGTCTTTTCTCGGTCAATTCAAATCTCCTTTCCACAAGAGTTCACTGTCTACCAGCTATCCCAAACCTTCTCTACCCAAGCCTTTCTAGACTCTGGAAAAGCCAGTAATTTTATTGACGCCACCTTTGCTTCTCTTCTAGGCATTCCATTATTCTCCCTACCTCATCCTCTCCGAGTGCTGGCTATTGACAATCAACCTTTGTCTACAGAATTTATTTTCATGTCTTCTGCAGAAATTCTTCTTCAAATTGGTTGTCTTCATCGTGAATCTATTTCTTTCTTGGTTATACAAAGCCCCACAGCTCCTCTCATTTTAGGACTCCCTTGGCTCCGAATTCATAATCTCATCATAGACTGGACTAATAATGAGCTTGTCTCTTGGAGTCCATCCTGCCTTTCTAGATGTCTTTCCCTTCCTAAGGTCTCTTGTTCCTCTATCTCCTGTGAAAATAAAAATCTTACTTCTCTACCTCATCAGTACCTTGACTATAAGGATGTCTTTGATAAAAATCTGATGAAACCCTGCCTCCCCACTGACCCTATGATTGTCCCATTGATTTGTTGACTGGTACCTCTCCACCCCGAGGTCGCACCTATCCGCTATCTCCTGCTGAGACCACCTCTATGGAGGATTATATCAAAGAAAACCTGTCTCGAGGCTTTATCAGACCCTCCACATCCCCTGCCGGTGCTGGCTTCTTTTTTGTGGAAAAGAAAGACGGAGGGCTACGTCCATGCATCGACTATCGTGGCCTCAATAAAATCACAATCAAGAACCGCTATCTTCTACCTCTCATTTCTGAACTTTTTGACCAGTTAAAAGGAGCTAAAATTTTCTCCAAGCTTGATCTCCGTGGAGCCTACAACTTAATTCGAATTCGGGAAGGAGATGAGTGGAAAACGGCCTTCAATACCAGAACTGGACAATACGAATATTTGGTGATGCCCTTTGGTCTCTGTACTGCTCCAGTGGTGTTCCAAGAGTTTGTTAATGACATTTTTCGTGATCTTTTAGGTATTTCAGTATTAGTCTACCTAGATGACATCTTAATCTTCTCTCAAGACCTTTCTTCTCATCGTTGCCATGTACTTCAAGTCTTGTCCCGACTACGAGCTAACCAACTGTATGCTAAACTTGAAAAATGTCTTTTTGAATGCCCACAAGTACCTTTTTTGGGCTACCTGGTTTCAGCTCAAGGCTTTGAGATGGACCCAACCAAAGTCTCAGCTATCCTTAACTGGACTCTTCCCATTGGCACTAATGCTATCCAACGATTCCTTGGTTTCGCCAATTATTATAGGCAATTTATTAAAGGGTTTTCTCTGGTTGTTGCCCCTATCTTAGCCCTTATCAGGAAAGGAGGCAAACCTAGAATCTGGACTCCTGCCGCCTTGGAAGCCTTCAAGAAGCTAAAAAATAATTTTTCCTCGGCTCCAGCACTTCTACGTCCCAACCCTAGTCTGCCATTCATCATCGAAGTGGACGCCTCTAATGTTGGAGCAGGTGCCGTCCTCTCCCAAAGGCAAACTGGCACTGGAAGAATGGCGACACTTGCTGGAAGGGGCGGTACATCCTGTCACCATCCTCACTGATCACAAAGATCTTGAATATATCCAAAACCTAAAAAGATTGAATCCTCGTCAAGCTCGTTGGGCCTTGTTCTTCTCTCGTTTCAATTTCATCATTTCCTTTCATCCTGGCTCCAGGAATAAAAAGGCAGACGCCCTCTCCAGGTCTTTTCTCGCAGTCGATACTACTGAAAAGGATAAAGGTCCTATCATACCCTCTTCCAAGATCCTAGCCACTATCACCCCTCAACTTTGCCATCGGATTCTATCTGCTCAGGATTCTGCTTCTGCTGCCTTACCTTTCAATAAAACCTTTGTTCCCCTCTCCCTTCGGAAAGAAATATTACAACTAACTCATGACTCCAAACAGGCCGGTCACCATGGCGTCCACAAAACTTTCAATCTCTTTAGTCGTTCGTTATGGTGGCCCTCCATGAGAACTGATGTCAAGAACTTTGTCGCCATCTGTTCCGTTTGTGCCACTTCCAAATCCTCTCATACTCTTCCTTGTGGACTTCTTCAACCTCTGCCGATCCCTTCCCTACCATGGACTCACCTCTCTATGGACTTTATTTGTGAACTCCCTATTTCTAAGAAAAATACAGTCATCTGGGTTACTGTAGATTGCTTTATTAAAATGGCTCATTTTGTTACTCTTCCTAAATTGCCCTCCTCTGCTGAACTTGCTCAATTATTCATTACACATATATTTCGCCTGCATGGATTACCGGTTGAAATAGTGTCCGATCGAGGAACCCAATTTATCACCAAATTTTGGCGGGCACTTTGCAAGTTACTTAGAATAAAACTTCAATTCTCATCTGCTTACCATCCCCAATCTAAAGGAGCCGCAGAACGCACCAACCAATGTCTGGAACAATTCCTTCGATGCTATATTTCTTACTCTCAAGATAATTGGACTGATCTCCTACCATGGGCGGAATTTGCCCATAACAATGCCATCCACTCTTCCACTGGAAAATCTCCTTTTTTCTGTGTTTTTGGTTTGAACCCCAAGGGTTTTCCACAGGATTTTTTTTCTTCTGGACCAGTTCCAGCAGCTAACACTCTAGTAGCAGAAATGTCAGCCATCTGGCAGGCTACTAAAAACTGTCTGGAAAAATCTGCAGCTGATAGACGAAGACGAAAATCTCCATTATATTCGGTGGGAGATAAAGTTTGGTTATCATCAACTCACATTAATTTACTTGTTCCTTCTCCTAAATTGGGTCCTAAATTTATTGGCCCATTTCCTATATTAGAATTGGTGGGTCCTACGGCAGTACGACTTCAATTGCCCACCATTATGAGAATCCCTAATGTTTTCCATGTCTCTAAGCCGGTGGTGCTGAATCGATTTTCTTCTCCTCTTCAGTCACCTGATCCTATTATGATCAACGGTCAACAAGAATTTGAGGTGGAGAAAGTGTTGGATTCTAGATTTCTCAGGAGTTCTCTTCAATATTTGGTTCATTGGAAAGGATTTGGACCAGAAGAAAGGTCCTGGGTTAAACATTCAGATTTACATGCACCCCAGTTAATCAAAACCTTTCATAGAAGATTTCCTGACAAACCTGCTTCAAGTGGTCCTGAGGCCCCCTGTGGAAGGGGGGGTATTGTAAGGATCTTACCTGCCGCGCTCCCTTGATGTTCCAGGACTGGCGCGAAAATTCAAATAGGCACTCACAGAGGGAGCGAGTGCCTATTCGTAGACCTCGCTACCAGACTGTCAGGTTGTCAGTCTGTAGCACTCCTTACCTGACATTGGATCCAGCATTGTATCCATCCAGCATTGTATCCATCCAGCATTGTATCCAGCATTGTATCCAGCCATTGTTTCAACTCCATTGTTCCAGCCTTTGTATCCAGCATTGTATCCAGCATTGTATCCAGCCATTGTTTCAACTCCATTGTTCCAGCCTTTGTATCCAGCATTGTATCCAGCCATTGTTTCAATTCCATTGTTCCAGCCTTTGTATCCAGCATTGTATCCAGCATTGTATCCAGCCATGTTTTCAACTCCATTATTCCAGCCATGTGATCCAGCATTGTATCCAGCCATGTGTTCAACTCCATTGTTCCAGCCATTGTATTCAGCATTGTATCCAGCATTGTATTCAGCCATAGTTTCAACTCCATTGTTCCAGCCATTGTATCCAGCATTGTTTCAACTCCATTATTCCAGCCATTGTATCCAGCATTGTATCCAGCCATTGTTTCAACTCCATTGTTCCAGCCTTTGTATCCAGCATTGTATCCAGCATTGTATCCAGCCATTGTTTCAACTCCATTGTTCCAGCCTTTGTATCCAGCATTGTATCCAGCCATTGTTTCAATTCCATTGTTCCAGCCTTTGTATCCAGCATTGTATCCAGCCATTGTTTCAACTCCATTATTCCAGCCATTGTATCCAGCATTGTATCCAGCCATTGTTTCAACTCCATTGTTCCAGCCATTGTATTCAGCATTGTATCCAGCATTGTATTCAGCCATAGTTTCAACTCCATTGTTCCAGCCATTGTATCCAGCATTGTTTCAACTCCATTATTCCAGCCATTGTATCCAGCATTGTATCCAGCCATTGTATCAACTCCATTGTTCCAGCCTTTGTATCCAGCATTGTATCCAGCATTGTATCCAGCCATTGTTTCAATCCATTGTCCATTGATCCAGCCTTTGTATCCAGCATTGTATCCAGCCATTGTTTCAATTCCATTGTTCCAGCCTTGTATCCAGCATTGTATCCAGCCATTGTTTCAACTCCATTATTCCAGCCATTGTATCCAGCATTGTATCCAGCCATTGTTTCAACTCCATTGTTCCAGCCATTGTATTCAGATTGTATCCAGCATTGTATCCAGCCATAGTTTCAACCATTGTTCCAGCCATTGTATAAGCATTGTTTCAACTCCATTGTTCCATGCCCATGTATCCAGCATGTTTCAACTCCATTGTTCAGCCATTGTATCCAGCATTGTTTCAACTCCATTGTTCCAGCCATTGTATCCAGCATTGTTTCAACTCCATTGTTCCAGCCACATCGTATCCAGCCATTGTATCCAGCATCATTGTCTTACTCCATCGTTCCAGCCATTTGCTTCTTGCTCCTTTTGAATCCTGCCCTACAGTCTGAACTCCTCCTAAAAGGTACAGTGAACCTTGTCCCTTCGGGACTCGATTCATTACAATGGTGTTATAATAAAATGACATACAATAGGTACAACAGTTATATAAAATAAAAAGGATAAAAATATTCACAGACCCTACTCACTAGAAGAAGTCCTGTATCCCGGGGCGGGAAGAAACATCGGGTCCATACACACGGTTTTAGCATGTCCCCTCAGTATGATCACAGTTAAAGGGGCTACAAGGATTTTTAACCCGTTTGATGAACCACCCCCCTCATGGGTATGCATGGGGTGGGAGTGTCTAGGAATGTCCAGATTTACGACTAGCCAAAAGCATTCATTCCCCCTCAGTTAGGCAGATTCCATGTAAATGTAGATATGTACATTGTATTGGGTTATTGACCACATATTCCTCTCCTGTATTAATTATCAATTCCTCCAATACCAAAAAAGACCTGTGTGTAATTCATATTTCCCAAGATATTAATAACTCGCCTTGGCAAGGGAATAAGGGCTCCATGTTGGGTATCATTTTAATGGGCCTACTTTTCCATTTACAAGTATAATATTGGTTTCTGTCTTACATATTCCAATACCGAAATACATTTATTTTACATGTATGGTTGTCCTTAAAATGACCTCTTATAGGGTACCCACCAGACCCCTAGCTGAAGAGAATTCCAGATACACGGTTTGGCCCCACATTGTCTGGAAAAGAAGATCTGGTTCCATGCTTCACTAATCGTAATATAAACAATAGGACTGTTCCAGGATGGAATGGTATTTTTATTGGTCCTTATACCAATAGTTAACCCATTCTTGCCAAGCCACTACTTTCCTGAGAGTATGTCTTTTAAAAATGCACTGAGTTTGTCTTTGAAGACTGATACCCTTGCAAGGATACAGTTCTTTAGTACAAGGGCTAAATAACTTAATCCAAGCACTAATGCTCTAATAAAAAATAATTTATCCTACACGCTGCCAGCCAATTTGACACGAACGCCAGTTCGCTGAGCACTTGATCTGACCAGTCAATCGGTAATTGCTGCCACCATGCCAAATTCTTAAGGCTTTGGCAATTCCTACAATCCCTCTTGATTCTCACTGACTGTGCATACCCCTGTCCCAGCAGCTAAATGGTTAACACTTCACCATTCACTCCAACTAACTGGTTAATTAGCATCCGTCCTTCACAAGCAGTCACAGAGTTAATTAGCATTTACACTAGCAAAGCATTCCATACACTTAAAAGTCCATCCAAACACATATAAACTTATAAGAGGCTAACTTAGTTCTTTTAGAGCATCAAAGACAAACATGTTAAATTTCAGATGTAATATTCAAAAAGGTGGACAGTGCATATAATACAAAAATAAAAGAGAATGGTGTTACAATAAAATGACACAAAATATAGGTACAAACAGTTATTTAAAATAAAAAGGATAAAAATATTCACAGACCCAGAATCAGTCCTGTGTCTCTGGGCGGGAAGGAAACATATGATCCATTCCCATATATCATATCCCCTCAGTATGAACAAAGTTAAAGGGATAACAGTGACTTTTTAAGACCTTTGTTGTAACAGCCCCCTCCTGGCTATGCATGAGTTGGGAGTGTCCAGGAATGTCCAGATTTATGACTTGTCACAACCCTTCATTCCCCCTCAGTTTGGCAGATTCTATATAAATTTAGATATGTACATTGTACTGGGATATAGACCACATATTCCTCTCCTGTAATAATTACTACAATACCAAACATATCCTGTGTGTAATACATATTTCCCAAGATATCAATAACTCCCCCTGGCAATGGAATAAGGCTTCCTTGTTGGTTATCATTTTAATGGGCCTACGTTCCCATTCACAAATATAATATTGATTTCCGTCTCACATATTCCAATATAATAATATATTTATTTTATACATATGGCTGTCCTTAAGGTGATCTCTATATATCCACTAGACCTCTAGCTGTAGAGAATTCCAGATACACGGTTCGGCCCCACATTGTCTGGAAGAGAAGATCTGGTTCTGTGCTTCAATAACCATAATATAAACACTGGGGACTGTTTCCAGGGTGGAATGGCATTTTTATTGGTCCTTTGAAAGAATTAATACCAATAGTTAACCCATTCATGCCAAGTCACTACACACTTTCCTGACAGTTGCCTCATTTGAAATTTAAGGTTTGGGGTTGGAGATACCCTGTAAGGAAAAAGAACACACGTTTCACATACATTAACATATTGATCAAGGAACAGGATTGGTTCAAAAGTGGTGTGAGTGAATCAATTTATGTCAAAATAAAGAAACCAGGCCTGAACAGAGGTGGGGAGTTTCAACACCATTTGTTTGCCATATACAATGCTGTTTTGACACCTTACCCTAGGCAGTTTTGATAACACCATTTAGCTAAAATGCAATCAACACCTTGCATTCAGGAGGTCCCTTACGCCTTGCTGTTTTATGCTGATTTGGACACATTCCAGGATATTTTTTGCCAACTAGATTCTTGTACAAGTTGTTCTGATTTGAAAGTCTTGAATAACTAAACATCAAAGTTGATTACCACAGATATACCATTGTTATCTCTCTGTTTCAGTTAAAGTTTAGTTCTTAAAGACGTTTCACTGGTCATCTGACTGGCTTTCTCAATTCAGATTCAAGATTTCTGAAAACCAGTTGGATGACTAAACTTCAAATCAAGTTGATCTAGTTGAATACAACAGTTATACCATGACCTGGATGAATGAGAACCTTCACAAGCAGCCTTGGAGGAAGAATCACTTTGTTTAATGATATACATAAGAGAGAAACTCTTAACTTGTGTGATCAGTAATCATTTAGTGAGATTTAATTCAGGTAAGGAGCACCAGCATAACGACTCCATTCAGAAGTCATTACAAAGTAGCACAAAAAAAAATTATATCCTTTTTGCATCGGTGCCTGCTTCCATTAATGGAAATGGCGCAGGCCCCACAAGGTAAGGTGCTCATGGTTTAACCCTTGCTTATAATTCATCGAGTTGAGTACAGAAGCTTGCATCTCCCACTTAATGACAAAAAATAATTATTGCTATTCCCTGAGCTTCCTTATACTTTTGTATATATAATACACTGTGCATAGATACTAGATTCAATAAAGCATATTTTCTAGTAGCAACTACCTATGACCGAAATGCTCATGTAGCAAATTTAGGAACTTTTGCATTCAGATCTAAATTTCTTTCTCATGAATAATACTTAAAAGAGAACTAAACCCAAAATACAAAGGCAGCTACAGACTCTATAACTGTTACTTAGTAAAACCATTTGTCTCTCACCTATGAATTCAGACTCTTAGTGTAGAAATCATTTATAGAACATTTCAGAGTACTGGCAATCTATGATGTCATGGCTGGCTTCTAGTGTTGCCTCTTCCTGGTGGTCCTGGACCCAAAACTCCTTCTTCACATGCTAACTAGCTACCTTATGTTTGTTTACCACTCCCCTTATGCTAAGCTGCAAGTGTCTCCCAGCCAATCATCAGAGATAGCCGTGAATATTATTAGCTGGTCTTCCTGCTCAAACAGAGTGGGGGAAGGTGTTAACCTTTTTCATATGTATTTAGGAAGCAACTTCTTAACCCTTTATTTTTGTGAGCATTTCTGCAAGACTGTGTGTTTTTATGTGTTTATTTCTGCACTGTGCCATTTATATTAGTGTGTGTATTGCTGTAATGTACATTTAGGGCACGGCCACACTGCAACGCACCTGAATCGCACACACAATCGCACGCAATTTACATGCCTTTGTTCTTGTGATTTGTCCATTTTCATTATAAAAACAAATGTGATTGCACAAAAAACGCCTGTTATCAAATTGCTGACGCATATGTGAATCTCAACATTTTCGTGTGTTGCTGCGATTTCAATACAAATGGAAAATCACAGTCGCCTGAAAAACACGCTTGTGTGGCCTAGCCCTTAGAATTGTAATGCAAGCAGCATTGATTTCAGTTTAGGTGTACAGCATGTATTTAACGCAATGGAAATGAGCTTTTCAACAGGTCAATTTCCTGAGGCTGTGGCCCCACTTAAGTTTATGGTTGGCGCACATTCGCAATAATGCACGATCGTGCTCATGCGATCATGCGCAGACCAAAAATGGTGATTGCATGCACTCCAATAGCACATGGAAGCGCATCACTGGGGCATGTACTGGGGCCGGTCCCATAGGCTATTACATGCCTGTACTCCCACAAAGCAAACCTAAGTGTTTGAGTATTAAAGGTAAAGGTGGCAACCTAGTAGAATTGAACTGACCACTTTACAAGGTACACTTATAAAAACAAAAAAGCTCAGAGCTGCAGGTGCAGCATATCGACATGAACATGGTCTTAGCACAGCACTGTGCAATGCATTTTAAAGGGGAATGTTGGAGCCTGGAAGTAGTTTTGGAAGTAGTGTAAAGGAAAAGGCCACCTTTGCCTTTAAGACACAAAAACGTATTAAATCTACATGTTGCAGTGCTAAGTACCATTGCATTAAATACAAACTGTATCAGCTTGCATCATGCTTCTAAAGAAAATACTAACAACCTTTTGTTGTGTAGATATTAGCAGGCCTATGTAGTAAAAGTCCTTAAAATCTGATTGGTTGGGGCAAAATATGCACCATTTTAAACTATAAGAACTTTTAATACATAGGCTTATATATGTGTTCGGGTTTTAAAGGCAAAGGTGGGAACCCTAGTTGGAAGAGTGATTTTGTTTATGCAAAACTTCCCACAGGCAGCCCTCCTGCTGCATTAATTTTATAGAACATGTTTGCATTCCCTCTAGCAGTACCCTTTTAATTGGCAATCCCTCCAATAATTCCTATTAATATGTACATTTATATAAACAACATGGTACAGAGCTGCTTGTGGCATTCCCCTTTATTATGTACACTTACAGAACATGGTGCAGAGCTACAGGTGGAGGATAATATAATGACCCTGATCTTAACACATCTCTGTGCAATGCATTTCTCTGTGTAATCCATTTCTTAGCTCTGTACTACAATTTGTTGTTTTTATACAGACAGCTGAATCTAAAAACACACTCTTCCTATCCTCCAACATACCCTTTAATAAGGTACACTGATAAGAAATGCATTGCACAGAGCTGGTGCTAAGATCCGGTTCACTTCACTATCCTCCCCCTACAGTTCTACACCATAAACAATACATTGCAATGCATTGCAGGTAAAACATACAAAGACACTTCCTGTAACTGTGAATAGTGCAGGTTTATTGCAAAACATGCGTGCTACATGTTGCTGACTTGTGTGTCTTTGTATGTTTCACCAGCAATTTATTATCTATGTATCGGATTTGGTGGAGTGAAAGCGTAGGTGAGACATACATTATTTCAGATCCAGACACACTAGATACCCAGACCTATATACATCACACTACAACACTGCTACTAGTGTTAATCAGCTGCACCACAAATTTGAATATTGATGATTTAATATATTTCTACATCATAGGGGTTAAGAGGTGGGAGTGGAAATCACACAGGTGCTGAAAATGTAATCAAGGTAAAAGTACTGCCAGGCAAGGGAAAATGCCAGCTTCAGCTTTGGGGAACAAACAGAACCTTAAATGAGCTCATAGAGGTAAAGAATGTGGAAGAGTGGAATCTTCCATGCTGAGAAGGATGTTGAGGCAAGTACTTTCTAACTTAAACTTTGATTTTTTGGGTTTAGTTCTCCTTTAAAATAAAAATTAAATTCTTTAAAAATATATTGAGAAAATTAATACACACCTTTAAATTTCAGGCTGGCATGATTCGTACAAATAAGGATGAGTTTTTTATAGAGCCACTGGAAAAAGACAAGGAAGATGAGGAGAATGGGAGAATTCACATTGTTTATCGTAGATCAGCTGTATTAAATAAAGTTCCTGGGAATAACATCGACTTGGAAAACATTGGTAAGTGTGTGATTGTAATCATATATTATATTGATCAAAGGAATAAATCGATGTATCACCCAATTACTGACGCGGGTGCTGGTCTGGCCCTTTCTGCTGCTCCCGTGCGCAGAAAAGGCACGGAAAGGCAGCAAGAGGCAGATATGGGAACGAGGGCTGGTTAGTATAATTAGAAGCAGATTTGAATGATTTAAATTTTTATATATGTGCAGTGTTCATAGCACATTACAGTAAGGGGCATATTTACAACCGATCAAAAACATCTGCATTTGCTTTTGCCGCACACGGCCTTAAAACAATCGTTATTTCTGCCTTATTTATAAAGCCAATCTTTTTGGGACGAGAAACATTACCGCGGCTATAGTGTTTTCTCTATTCATGCCAATACTGTACTTAGTGCACCAATGTCACAGAGGTGTGGTGGTATGTGCGATGGGCTCGTTGCAAAGCGCTGCCGGTTTATAAATAGTCTAATTTTGATGATAACGGTGGTGAAAAGTTAGCACAACTTTATAAATATGCCCCTTAATCATACTATGGCAAATAAAGGTCAAAGATATCTAGATGCAAAAGCTGAACAGCTGTCAACCTCTTGTTGTCAACTGTGTTTTTGACTGGGTAAATATTGAGCCATAATGGCCTTGGAATCTTATTCAGGATGGAACTGTAGATAGGAATACAGACAACAATGTTGAACTATAACTCTTGTAGTGTCTTGGCTGGTTTTGAGATCATTGGGTAAAAAAGCAGTTAATGCTGTAGTAATTGGAAAGGCAGGATTAAACTTATATGACCTCTGTTTTACTAGCAGAGGTCAGAGCCAGCAAAGTAAAAAAACCCTGTCAGTTCTATCTGCACCTGCACTGACATTGTATGTATGAATGGACTAGAGTAACTGTCTGCATGGAAACAGATGACATGTGATTTCGTTGGTCCTAAGGCAAAAAAAAAAAAAAAAAAGAAAATCCTTCTGACCATAATGATCTATGGGATGTGGATGACTCTAGTGATGATAATAACAATCTACCACTTGATGAGGTTCAGCTACAACTACAGCAGGAATGTTGACCTTCAGATTATTGAAATTTAAAATTTAAAGTGTTGCACGACAGAAAACGGAATGCTGGGAGTTGTAGTTTTCAAAACAAAACACACATTTTATACCTATATAAAGGTGAGGATTTTGATGTGGATTTATTATGGAATGAAGAGTTAAATACTGGACCAGAAAATCGGATCTTTTTGCAACCCAGTAAAGTGTGAGACAGATGATCATATATCAATGAAATTTCCTTCCATAATGTCCTTTATTGTAGATATGAATCCAAACAGTATAAAGTTTACCATTTAAATATATTCTATATAAATCATAGGACAAGGACATGGTATAGAAATACTGAATAAATTAAATAAATAGTAAGAGCTTGTTCACGCTAGTTTAGTTTTTTGTGCTCAGTACACAGTTCAACAGCAAACCCACACCAGGAACAGTGCATCAACCGATCACAACATCCATCAAAGGTAAAAGTATAAGTTTATTTCTGATCACCAACATAGAACTTCACACTAGTCCCACCTGACACGTTTCATGCTACATCAGAGGGCTTACATCAAAGGGCTATAAATAGGTAACAAGATCACACTCCAGGCCCACCTTTTAAAGGGACATACCATAAATCACAGTGATAAATCTTTATATGTGCCCCATCCCAGAATGTGAAAACCACATAAAACATACCTCAAAATACATTAATGGGAGAACTATGTACATGATTAGAAACTTGATAGAATATATGTATATATACAATAAGGTAAAAAAATCAGGAAGGCAAGCAAATCATAGAATCCGAAACTCCAATAAAGTTATCAGACTTTAACTTTCCTTACTTTGTCTTCCCACCTAGTCTTATAATTCAGTATATAAACATATAGGTACAAATACAAATGGTAAAATGAAAGAGCTATAACAATAAATTCAACAAACTTGTCTCAACAAAATAGAGTAACAATATTCAGTAGACAATATTAGGGATATCTAAAACCTAAGCCAAAGGCTGTTATAATAATTATTGTTAGTAAATCATAATGTCATACAAATAACTTAAAGGTCTACAAAACCCATCATGTCAAATACTGAATTTAAACCAAATTAAAAAACCCTATCTTGTTTCATCTCCAAACAAGATAGGGATATGTTTTCAAGTTTTATGTCCAATTCATATATATATTTTTATAACATGAATTATTGTGGGAAGTTTTAATGTAAAAGTTTGTAGTCTGGCCCTTTTCTGATTGACTGTTTAAAGGACAACTAAACTTGAATTTTTTAAAGCCTAATGTGAACGTTTTTCTCCCTAGAACACCTAGTACATTGTAAGACTCTATAGTAAGTTGCGTTTAGTACAAGTGAGTAATAGATTCCGTAACAAAGAAGGCTTTCATGTTGTTGCCAGTACAACCCACAGCCCATGAAGTCATCAAAGACCCCTAGTACCCACAGGTTGTTTTCATAAATCACCCAATGGCAACAGCAAAGGGAGAGGTGAGACACAGCTTGTTGTATGTTTGTGAATGTGCTCTGTCTATTGGGACAATGTTGTCTGGAGACTTTACTTCTCCTTTAAGGGTTTTATTATCATGTATTGAATGTATGGGTATACAAACTATCTTCGTGTCTAAACCTGCATCCATCATAAGGAGTGAGTCTAATTGAAGATTATTAGTTACTGACTGCTGTACATGGCGATATATATGTAAAATTTGGTTCTGCTCCAATTACTGAATACTTAACAAACATGGTATATACAATTTAATAGGTATTAAATTATATTATGGAGGACAATAGGTATGGGGGAGTACAATCAGAGGCAAACAGATCTAAGATAGCAGATGAGGTATTTAACAAGAGCTCAGAATTTGATTACTTAGATTGTGATACAATCTCTCTCATCAGAGAGATTAATACATGGTGGGACATTGCAGCACTGATTATTAAGGCAAAAATGATCCCTAGTTCGTAAATATCCAAGTTCAGAGGAAATGGAAGAGGATTTTATGGCATAATGGAATGAACTACATGTTCACTAAAACTTATGGGGCTGTTGGTGAATCATAACACCAAAAAATTAGTGGTAATTAAAACACAGATTGAAGAAATAGAGTCCAATATAGAGAGTGCCCATGTAGAGAATACATCCAAGGAATTTCAGGAGAAGTTAGAATCTAAAATCACGAGGATTGAAGGGGAAATTTCAGCAAGGAAGGTAACAAGTTCTGGAGGGATAAGAAAGACTACCTGGAAGGCAGAGTCTATGGTGACTTTAAGTCATCTAGATTTACCCCTTGAAGGAACACTTCTAGGAATAAACGAGACAGTGTTAAAAGACATGTGAGTTTTTCTGATCAGAAATGTGATATCGTGTCAGATGGCTCTTCTCCTCTGTCTTGCTCTTTCTCCCCTATAGAATGGGATATGTCTAAACGCAGTCAATCAAAGGACTCATATTCAAGGTATTCTAGGACACTAACCAACACGTGTTGGAAAAAGATACCCCCTTCTGGAGATATAGGGACTCTCTTTCCTTTATTGGAAACAGAGACTTCGTACACAACAAGATGTAGAGAGGATCCAAAAAAGTACCCAGGAGAAGGAGGGGACGAAAGAGAACATCCTCCAGGGAAATGGGGATATCAACCTAAGAGAAAGAAAACATTAGGTACTATCCCTCAAACGGTCGGTAATGTAATTAACTTATCCAATCGAACTCTAAATAGAGATGAACTAGCAGTTTTTAGTAAGGGCTTATCTTTTTACCCTACCTCTCTACCTTGATTGATGTTAATAGATTTGTGAGAAAGATTCTGTTACGAAAACATTTTGATGTGAACTTGTATAATGAATTGCAAAATTTGACCAGTAGGGAATCTCCTCTTGGGTGCACTTCGGATTCTGCTATGGACAAACTAGATGAACAGAACTTAACTACTTTACTTTCCTTGCAGTATCAAGGTGATACAACAGGAGAACCTGTCAATATTAATGCTGAGAAAGATAATGAGCATATGGTTATTATATTATATTATGATTGGATTCCCCAGGTGACTAATTCTAACTTTGATATCAATTTTAATATACATGATCTACCAAGGAGATTTAAAAAGAATAGCAAATTTTACCCAGTAACTTGTGGAAACATCTTTGTAGGCAGATTTCAACACCTACCGTATATACTTGAGTATAAGTCGAATTTTTCAGGCTTTAAAATTAGCCTGAAAACCTAACCTCGACTTATACTCGAGTCAAGTCCTAATTTAGATCCAAATTCTGCAATTACAGATAGTAACCAGTAGGTGGCGCTGTGTTAACCTGTATAGAAAGTTACAGGAGCTGATCTGCCTTTACACTTCCTGCTTCCTGTATTCTGCCTGCTGGACTCACTTAGCACTGTCGCTGGATGCTGTAAATCTGATGGGTCTCCTCAGTTTGGGGCAAAAAACAGCTGCTAGTTCAGTGCAAATGACAGCTTGAAACTACAACTCTCAGGTGACATTTTTAACTATTGGGGTCAGAGAATCCTTTACAATATGGGGGTCAGAGTTCCCTTTACTATATGGGGTTCAGAGGGCCCTTTACTATATGGGGTTCAGGAGAATTGTAAATCATGGTAAGCTTAATTAAAAGTTTACTGAACCTTGCCACCCCACATGTTTAGAAACTGAAACTCCCAGCAACAAAGCATGCTGGGAGTTGTAGTTTCCAAACATCTGGAGTGCCAAAGAATTGGAGGTTACTGGTACTGGATTTGGCTATTACTGTATGGGATTCATGTATGGGAATTCTGCTGTCCATTTAAAGGGCAACTAAAGCCTAAAAAACAACACAGAATCAGAAGGCAGTAGTGGTGATAATTTCTACCCTCGACTTATACTCGAGTATATACGGTAATTGAAAGGGACCTAGTCACTCTAAAAAAATTCTTTAGATACTAATAAGGGTCCTAATAAGAGATTCAATAACCTGTCAGTTAGAGAAAGAGGAGCATTAAGACAGTGGAAGTAGATACAACCATTACATAGTAACATAGTAACATAGTAATTAAGGTTGAATAAAGACATACGTCCATCAAGTCCAACCTATTCACTTTTTTTTTTTTTTTAACCCTACCTAACCGTTGATCCAGAGGAAGGCAAAAAAACCCAGCTAAAAAAGGGGGGGAAAAATTCCTTCCTGACTCCAAACGGCAATCGGAAAGTATCCCTGGATCAACCAGATCTATATGCATTAATACCAGTAATTCTCAATATTTTTTAGTTTTAGAAACTTATCCAGGCCTTTTTTAAAGTTATTCAATGAACTTGCCATTACCACCTCTGCTGGAAGACAGTTCCACAGTTTCACCGTTCTCACTGTAAAGAAACCTCTCCTAACTTGAAGATGAAACTTCTTTTCTTCCAACCTTAAAGGATGTCCACGAGTCCTCTGATATGACCTATTAGTGAACAATGCACCAGAGAGTTCACTGTATGGGCCATTAATATATTTGTATAAGGTTATCATGTCCCCACGCAACCGCCGCTTCTCCAATGTAAACAGCCCTAACTTGTCTAATCTGCCTGCATATTCAAGCCCCTCCATTCCCCTTATTAATTTAGTTGCCCTTCTCTGAACTGCCTCAATTTCCAAGATATCCCTTTTGTATATGGGATTCCAAAACTGCACCGCATATTCCAAATGTGGCCTTACCAGTGCCTTGTAAAGAGGGAGAATAATATTTTTCTCTCTTGATTCCATTCCCCTCTTTATACAAGACAATATCTTGCTAGCTCTAGCTGTTGCTACCTGGCATTGTTTGCTACAGCTAAGTCTGTTATCTACCAGAACCCCCAAATCTTTTTCCATTTCAGATGCACCTAACACAGAGTTATTTATGGTGTAGGTGGCACAGGGATTATTAAATCCCAAATGCATCACCTTACATTTATCAACATTGAATCTCATCTGCCATTCTGCTGCCCATTTTGATAATCTATCTAGGTCTGCTTGCAGCACTTGCACATCATTGGAAGTTTCCAAAGCTCTGCATAATTTAGTGTCATCAGCAAACACAGAGACCTTGCTCTCAATGCCCCCTTCTAAGTCATTTATAAACAGATTAAACAGAAGCGGCCCCAGTACAGAACCCTGAGGAACTCCGCTTAGAACTTTAGCCCACATAGATGTAGCTCCATTAACCACCACTCTCTGTTTGCGGTCCAATAACCAGTTCTCTATCCATGAACAAATGTTTTCTTCAAGGCCAACAGTCCTCAGTTTATACATTAGTCGCCTATGTGGCACAGTATCAAAGGCTTTTGCAAAATCCAAATATACCACATCCACAGCTGTGCCTGAATCTAACTTCTTACTCACTTCTTCATAAAAACCAATTAAATTTGTCTGGCATGATCTATTTCTCATAAATCCATGCTGACTACTACTAATAAGATGATCTCTGGAGACAAAGTCAAGGATATGATCCCTTAACAAAGTTTCCATCACCTTCCCTACCACTGATGTTAGGCTTACAGGTCTATAGTTACCAGGCTGTGAACGACTACCTTTTTTGAATATTGGTATTACATTGGCTTTTTTCCAATCCAGCGGCACATCCCCAGACAAAAGCGAATCTGAAAAGATGAGACACAGTGGTCTTGCTAGAACTGAACTAAGCTCTTTTAAAATCCTAGGATGCAATCCATCTGGTCCTGGCGCTTTATTGATATTAACTTTGTCTAATTGATTCCGTACCATATCCTCTGTTATCCAATGTGAAAACTCTTCATTTCCTTCCTGCACATTGTTACAATCCCTACTGTAAGGATTCTCAACAGTAAAACCGATGTAAAAAACGGTTTAGCAGATTAGCCTTTTCGGCATCCTCTACAACCACCTCAGCTCCATTATTTAATGGTCCCACTTCTCAGTCCTCATTTTTTTACCATTTATATACTTAAAAAACATCTTGGGGTTGGACTGCTTTGTTCGGCAATCCGTATTTCATTTTCTATTTTAGCTAGTTAATTGCTTTCTTGCCTCTTTATTACAACTTTTGAAGTCCCTGTAAGCCTGTTCTGTGCCTTCTGCTTTCAAAATTTTAAAAGCCCTTTCTTTTTTTTCCATTTCCCTTTTTACCTGAGCATTAAGCCATGCAGGAGTGGACCTAATTTTTTACACTTGTTTCCTAAGGTACCGATTTGGAAATGTTATAGTTTAGTTGGAAATGTTATATCCCTTTAAAAGTGGTCCACATCTGCTCAGTATCTTTACCTAGAAACAGTTCCCCCCAGTCTATGAGCAGGAGCGATTCCTTTAAAAGCATAAAATTACTTTCCTAAAGTTAAAAGTTTTTGTTAACCAGTGCACTTTAGTTTTCTGCAACCTATATTAAATGACACTATATCATGGTCACTATTCCCTAAGCTTCCCATACCCTTCATCTCTATAATGAGCTCTGGGTTATTAATCATTAGATATCACCAATCCAACAACGCATTCTTTCTATAGGAACTTCTACCATCTGTGAAAGAAAATGCTCATATAGGAAATTTAAGAACTTTATACCTTTTGAGGTGCTGGCAGTTCCATTACTCCAATCTATTTCAGGGTAGTTAAAATCCCCCATAACCAGAACATGCCCCATACCAGCAGCCTTCGCCCACTGCATATGGAGATTCATTTCCACCTCTTCCCCGGCATTTGGCGGCTTATAACACACACTCCAACAATTAATTTACCTACCTTCTTGCTTCCTGTACACAGTTCCACCCATAATGTTTCTGCCGCATCATTTGCTCCCCCATCTATTCCATCTTTTAAATTTGGCTTCAATTCCTGTTTAACATACATACATACTCCTCCTCCTTTCTTATTAACTCGGTCATGTCTAAATAAGGAGTACCCTTCAATATTTACTGTCCAGTCGTGTGAATCATTAAGCCATGATTCTGCTATACCAATTACATCATACCTTTCCTTTAACGCTATTATTTCAATTCGCCGGTTTTTCCAGCCAGACTCCTTGCATTTGTAAACATACATTTTAGATTATCAATTGATTTACTTCCATACATGGTCATACATGCCTCCTTATCCTCTATGCTCCCCCCTCCTCCTTCTCCTCCCTCCGTTGTGTTACTAGCCCCCAGATCCCTAACTTCTCTATCTACCCCTGTGTAGTTAAACGTTCCCTCCCCCCCCATACCTAGTTTAAAATCTCCTCCAACCCCCTAGCCATCTTCTCCCCCAAAACAGTTGCACCATCACAATTGAGGTGCAATCCGTCACTACTAAAGAGCCTGTAGCCAACAGAAAAGTCAGCCCAGTTCTCTAAAAACCCAAACCCCATCTCCTTACATGCCACGCATTTATACTTCTGAGCTCCCATTGCCTCCCTAGCGTAGCACGTGGCTGCGGTAGTATTTCTGAAATCACTACCCTGGAGGTCCTTGCTTTTAACTTGGCCCCTAATTCTCGGAAATCATTTTTAAGGACCTCACCTCCACCTCTAACTTTGTCATTGGCACCAATGTGAACCAAGAACGCCGGGTCACTCCCAGCCCCACCCAATAATCTGTCTACACGATCCACCACATGTCGAACCCTAGCACCAGGCAGACAACACACTGTTCGGCATGCAGGGTCCTGGCGACAGATTACCCTATCTACCCTTCTAATAATAGAATCCCCTACCACTACCACCTGTCTATCCTTCCTAGCCCCCAGTTCTCCCTCCCTTGTATTGGAGATGGCCGTCCCCTGGGTGCTCAAGGGAAAGGCCCGCTCCATACATGCTGCTTCCGAGCCATCGTCCTCCACATCTTCACCTAAAATGGCAAATCTGTTGGGATCGACCAGCTGGGAAGAAGCCCCCCTATCCTTCCGTCCCCTACTTCCCCTGGTGACCCTTACAAATCTTTCTTCCTTCTCCACCTTATCTGCCCCATCTCCACCCACCAGTTTACTGGCCCCTGCCAGTACCTGCATTTCCCCCAGGTTTGCCAAGTCCTGCAATGCTGCAAGTTTACCCCTTAGACTCTGTACCTCAGATTCCAAATGGGCAACCCACTCACATCTGACACATACATAGGTCCCCTGGGGCGGCTGCTCCAAGATCCCATACATGCGGCAGGATGCACACTGCGTGGCCCCAACAAAACTGTCCATACTAAACAGCAATACACAGCAGAGACACAGCAGAGAAATAGTGTTGTTCTTAAACGCTTTCTTGTTTTAAACGCTTTAGTTTTTTAACGCTGTCAATTCTCTTTAAAACAGAAAATCGCTCAGAGCTAATCGCTCATGGGATAGGCCTTAAATGAGGTTCAAAACCAACCAGAGCCAACAGGCCTCAGCCAATTTAAACCAATTAGTTACACCCCCATCCAATCAGAGAGAGAGAGGAAAAAAAAAACCCTTTCCTTTGTCTCCTCCACAGGTAACAGTGTTTTTTAAACACAAGTATTTGTTTTAGTAATCCAGTGCTTTGAGTTTACTCAAACAATTCCTACCACCTTATTCAAGCAGTAAGTAGTAAAAAAAAATAAAAATACACTAGTGATTAATTACTTACACAGGCACCCTTCTAGAAATAAATAGTGTTAGGTTAGTACATTTACTAGGCTGCAACCACAGTTAATAAACGCTTTAGTTTTTTAACGCTGTCGTTGTCATCAAAATGCAGACGGGGGGGGGGGAGAAAACGATGTGACTTTTTAATACCCGATGATCCAATTATTCCGTTATTCTATTGCTTACCTAAAGTTCACAAACCTGAAAGACCGCCTATAGGCCGCCCTATTATTGCAGGTATTGGGTACTTAGGTGAACCACTTTCTGATTTTGTTGATGTCCTGCTAAAACCACTGGGTTCAGAGATTAACATCATATTTAAGAGACACCACCCATACCATCCAACAGGTGGAATCCATTAAGTAGTAGGAACATTATGCATTTGCAACTTTGGATGTAAACAGCACTCTATTCTAGTATACCTCATAAATATGGTCTTAAGGCAATAGAATACCATTTAACTAGATATACAACCTATTCTAACGATCTTATATATTTCATTTTAGAATCTATTACATACCTCCTATCTCATAACTATCTCCTCTTTGATGTGGAGTTCTGTGTCTGATGAAGGCGGAAGCAATTTCGCCAAAACGTTACATGGTGTTATACTGATGTAATAAACACCTACTGCGAATAAAGACTGGTGTGCACAGCATTTCTTCTCTACATATGTGAGTTCTACCTTCAGGTACAGGGGGCTGCAATGGGGGCGAAATTTGCCCCCTACCTGTATATGGGGTGGTGGGAAGAGGTTCACCTTTTTGGGAACCTTAGTTTGGTTACAAAATTCCCACATCTTATGTTTTATAGATGATTTATTGATGACATTATCCTGGTCTGGTCAGGAGGGGAAAACATGTTTCAGCAATTTATAAATAAAATTAATGAGAACTCCTTTAATCTTAAGTTTACCTCTGACTATGGAACCCAACATTTAAATTTTCTTGATTTATGTATTAGGGGTAATGATTTAGGAGTGAGTACCACTCTGTACTGCAAATCAGATTCAGGTAATACAATATTGCGAGCAGATTCAAACCACCCACCCCACATGTTCTGCGCTATACCATACAGCTAATTCCTGCGTATCTGCAGGAAATGTAGTAGGGAAGAAGATTTCCAGAAGGAATCAGGGAAACTAGAAAATCGCCTGCATAATAGAGCTTTGCTCGTGCTTCAAGCACCAATAGAGCGTCTCTATTTGAAAGAAAACCTTCTGTAAATACGGATAAAGATAAAAACCAACAGAGTATGTCGATTTTCTTTTTATCTAGATATAGCCCATAATTCAATAACATTAGAGGGATTATAAAAAACCATATCCCTATCTTGTTTGGAGATGAAATGCTCTCCCGGACTTTCCAAGGTGGATGCAAATTTGCTTGCAAGAAGTCCCCTACTTTGGGGAGTCTTTTAGCACCTAGTACCTTTATCAGTACTAATAACAAGCCAACCTGGCTAAAATATATAGGTACATATCAATGCGGGAGCTCTAGATGCCAAGTGTGCTCCTTCCTAAAAACTGGACAAGATTTTAGCAATAGCAAAAAATATAAGAGAATATATAAAACTGCAATACTAAATTTGTATTTTCGACTCAATATGTGGGCAGTACCATCAGAGCTCTTAGATGTCACCTTCAGGAACATCTTAGACAGGTTAAACAAAAAGATCTTTCCAGACCCATGGCGAGACATTTTTATGAATGCAGTGAAGGCAAAGTAGCCTTGGTACGTTGCCAAGGGATACAGAGAGTCCAACCACACATAGGTGTGAATATGACTAGTCTCCTACGTCGTATAGAGACTAAATGGATATCTTTTGGTTTAAATTCAGTATTTGGCATGACAGGTTTTGTAGCCCTTTAAGTTATTTGTATGATGTACTAACAATAATCATTTTTTAGCCTTTGGCTTAGGTTTTAGATATACCTAATATTGTCTACTGAATATTGTTACTTTATTTTGTTACCACAAGTTTGTTGAATTTATTATTATAGCTCCTTCATTTTACCATTTGTACCTCTTTGTTTATATACCGAATAATAATAGGCAATTACTCAAATCAATCCTACTGCCCAGACCTGATGGCACCGGACTAATTAATTTGTCAACAAGATGGCTCAATGGGATTGCCTGTTGTAAAGGACTAACTGTATATTCCCAACAGTGAGCTTGATACATTTTACATATACATTACTTACATGGGGTATAACACTGGGAGAGGTGGTACCTGGATAAAACAATGTTGTATTATTTATTATTAAAGATTGGGCACCACTCTCTCCCTTACATAGAATTAATTATCTAAAAGTAATAAAGACCCCTGGTGCTCCATCACAACCCCTCCCCCTTCTAAATAAGTGAGCCTGCCATGTGGCCTACACAGGCTACTAGCAGCCTCACAAACAGATTATTACGTTCCTATGTCACTGGACCTTCAACCAAGTCATATCCCAAAAGTTTAACAGAATTTTCCAAATAGACAATACTTAATAGACAATTTATACCCCCCACCCAAGGCAGTCTGTCCCCAAATCCATTGTCCATGTGTACACTTACCCATGGAATAGGACGGTGGGTGCTTCCTGCATGTCCAATCGGTTTGTGTGTCTCAAAACAAAAGTCCCGCGGTAGCACATGATTAGGGTTTGCAATACTGGCAACAGTCCCTAAGTTCTTGTAGTCCAAACCCTGCTGTGCATTTAGTACAAGATCCTGGATATATGGACTCCAGTCCAGTTCCATAGGATTCTGGGGAAGGGGAACTTCATTATAATTATCCACTGGTAAATGTCCAGGCAAGAGGTCTTGTGGTTCAGATTTAAGGGACTTACTCAGTTAGTAATCTAAGGACAATAGGTTCACAGAAACATTCCCATAGTTGAGATCTAGTTGAACACTGTCCCCGGGAGTCTAACAAGGCAGTAATCCTGCAGGGGATCAGTATTTTACAATCTAAACAATGGGGCTCAGGTAAGTTAGTGTTAGTGTCATCTTCCTCTTTTGGGATAGTTGGGTCTTTCTCCAGGGTGTGTACTTGTGTCTCCTGCAGTCTTTCTTGAATCTCCACTTTGTATTAAGAGTCCTTTACTAGGAAGGAAATGTCCCATTGCATAGGGCTGGGCCACTCCACAAAGCATGGTCTTTGGACAGCAACTTGAGCAATGAGCAGCTAGAGTTCCCTTTCCTGGTGCAGGCATTTGTGGGCACGATCCATTACCTCATCCAGTTCCTCTAACGTGGCATCATCATCCATGACAGACAACTCGTCATTAATCAATACTTTAGGATGACAGGGCATAAAGATCCTTCTTACCGTCTGTCTTTTCTTCTTTGAAAGCAAACAAAGGTGTTAGAGCCTCTGGTAGATAAATAGCTTGGTGGGGCCTTCCATGCTAGAATGTCCACAAAATCATCTTTGCTCAGCCCCCTGCAGTCTTTTTCACACAAGGCACTGTATCCTCAAATTGTAGTATTCCCATGCAAGG
Organism: Hymenochirus boettgeri; assembly: GCA_019447015.1. Lineage (NCBI taxonomy): Eukaryota > Metazoa > Chordata > Amphibia > Anura > Pipidae > Hymenochirus > Hymenochirus boettgeri. Next base: position 57,058,696 of record CM033471.1, on the reverse strand, counting down.
CATCTGGTTTTAGTAGATATGGTATGCTTGGTACTTAACTGCTCCTTGCCTTATCCCCACCGCTTGCCACCAATGTCACAGGATGCCCTGTGTGAGGTTGTGGGAAATAAGGCAAACCAGGCCACACAAGCAAGCACTGTCCTAGGGATACAGTTCCTGGGATCTCTGGGCTCCACTGCCTTTGCTCCAAACTGCTGGGCTGCTGCTGGCTTCTCCTGGTCTCCTTCCGCCTATCTGGCTCCTGGGTCCCTTGCTCTCAAGCTAAGGGTCAGGGTAGTGTTTTACAGCTCTGAGCTGCTAGGCACTGCCTAAGCATGTGTCCTAGCTCACTTCTGATTCAGTGGGCTAAGGCTGCTCCTTTTATTCCCAAAATTCCCTTTGAAGTGTAAATGAGCAATCTTCAACCAGCAGCCAATCATCAGCCTTATTAAGCAGCAGACCAATCAGCAATTACTCAACTCAATCTGCCCAGACCTGATGGCACCGGTCTAATTAATTTACAACAGGCAATCATAGGAGTTTTATCCATTGAGCCATCTTGTGGACAAAGGACAAACTGCATATTCCCAACAGTGTGCTTGATACATTTTACACACACATTACTTACATGAGGTATACCACTGGGAGAGGAAGTGCCTGGAAAAAACAATGTTGTATTATTTATTTAAGACTGGGCACCACTTAGAATTAATTATATTAATGATATAAAATGAATAAAGACCCCTGGTGCTATGTCACAACTAGCCTTCTTATTTACATCTTACCTTGCCGGGATCCCACGAGACTTACTGAATCAGGTAAGACTTAACTTTTTTAGTACTGAATCGAGCCCATACATTTTTTTGAAAAATGGCATTGGCAGCACAATATTAGTTTAAACCCCAAGTTATTACATCGGTTAGCATGGGTTTTTGCACTACATTTGGCCAAAAATGGACGATATTGCATCGGCTCGCATGCATATTTAATGGATCCACACCATCCCACTGCTCTATGCCCCAATGTTCAATATATTCCCAAAATTACCATAGTAAGGGTGTGACAAAGGAATAGGTTTTGCTTTCATAGGAAGGAAGGGGATGCCATGCAGTGCTAAGCTACAAAAAAAGTTCTGTTTATTGCAACATGTTTCTGACTTTAATTAGTCCTTACTCTGTAGCTCAGACACCACTAATCTCTACTGCACATGCTCCCCCATTTAAGTGTCTCAGGTTTTGGAAGAGGTCTGAGAACAGAGAGAGGGAGAATGCATACTAAATAGGAGTGAGCTGAACAGAACACGCAGAGCAGAATGTGATCAGGTTTCTGGCAGCTCTATAAATATAGAAAGGATAATGAATTATAATTTTTTTCACTTTAGTGTTTCACACAATCATAGGTAGGCTCCAGGGTGTGGTTACAGTCAGTAATCATACAATGCATAATGTAATAATTACTAGTTAATTAAATATATATCTAAAATTATCTTATCTTTGTATGTGTTGTAACTTCATTAAAACCATTGTAAATTGATTATGTACCAGCCTTAACACCACTTTTTTCCTATAAAGTGTAATGCATTTTATGCAACATTGTTACTTTATTCTTTTATTGATAGTTTGTTACAGATTAGCTTTTATGTATCTTTTTTAGCAATTTTTTTCTGTTTTTTGGAGTATTTCAATTAGAGTGATCACTATCTGTAAAATGGACATAGTAACATAGTAATTGAGTTTGAATAAAGACATATGTCAATCTAATCCAACCTTTTCACCCTCCTCTTTAACCCTACCCAGCAGTTGATCCAGAGGAGGGGGGAAAAATGCTAAAAATGGGGGAAACTCCAAATGGCAATTGGAAAGTATCCCTGTGATGCCCGGAGTCCCCGAGTATAACTTCAGCGCCTATACCCCAATCTACAGCCGCTGTCTTCACCTATAGACTCCCCCCAATCGTCAGGAGTTTTGTCGCACCTCGATGTACACAGTTACCCCCAGGCCTTAGAGCGTAAGGTATAGACACTGAGGCCAGGTATACTCTGGAAAACCAGAACTCCAGTGGAGATCACAGGAACTGGGAGACAAGAAGAGAACAAGATAACAAGAATACAGTGAACAATGAGAAGAACAATGAACAAGACTTGCTGCTAACAAAACAACAGGGACCACTAGTTTGGCTAACCAAAACTATAACAGACAAGAGCTAGTTGCCTATACACTTAAATAAGGCAGAGGGACCAATGGGGAAATGGAGTAACTGAGTCTGATGAAGAAATTGGCTAACAAGCCAAATTTGAATCCAATTGGATCTCCTCTATCCAATCTACCATCTGCAGGAACGGAGGAGATAAGAAAAGGTGCCTGCGCGCGTCCGCGAGGCCACAGAGGAAGACTGATTGGGCGCCCATCCAGAAGATGCCGGAGGCAGACTGATGAACTACAGTTTATTTATTAATACCAATAATTCTCAATATTTTTTAGTTTTAGGAAATTACCCAGCCCCTTTTAAAGCTGTTCAGTGAACATGCCATTACCACATCTACCACATCACTGTTTTCTTCTAAGTCTTAAAAGATGTCCATGAGTCCCCTGATAAGACCTATTAGAAAACAATGCACCAGAGAGTTTACTGTATGGCCCATTAATATATTTATATAAAGTGATCATATCCGTGCCCAATCATTGCTTCACTGATGTAAACAGTCCTAACTTGTATAATCACCTGCATAATCAAGCCCCACCATTCCCCTTATTATTTTAGTTGCCCTTCTCTGAACTCTTCTCTTCCTTATCTTCCATTTCCAAGATGTCCGATTTGTATATAGGATTCCAAACTGCACCGCATATTCCAAATCAGGCCTTACTAGGGTCTTGTAAAGAGGGAGAATTTTTTTCTCCCTTGAATCTATTCCCCTCTTTATATAAGACAATATCTTGCTTGCCTTGGCTGCCTGGCATTGTTTGCTAAAGCTAAATCTACTAGGGACCCCAAATATTTTCCATTAGAGATTCACTTAGCACAGAGGATTGTTGATGAATCTCCTCTGCCACTCTGCTGCTCATTTTGATAATATATCAAGGGATGCTTGCAGCAATTGCACATACTTTGAAGTTTCCAAAGCTTTACATAGTTTAGTTTTATCATCATTAGTGTCATCATTATAAACAGATTAAAAATGAAGTGTCCCCAGTACAGAACCCTGAGGCACTCCACTTAGAATTTTAGCCCATGTGGATGTATAGTATAGTATAGTATAGTATAGTATTTGAGGTTGAATAAAGACATACATCCATCCAGTTCAACCCATCTAGCAATATCCTCATTTCCTGCCTAACTGTTGATCCAGAGGAAGGCAAAAAAACCCCACCAAATTTATGAAGGGGGAAAAAATTCCTTCCTTACTCCAAGTGGCAATCGGAAATTTCCCTGGATCAACTCTACTTTATGTATCAATACCAGTAACTTGTAACATTCCTTGTTTGCAGAAACTCATCCAGCTTTTTTTTGAAAATGACCAATGAACCTGCCATAACAACATCCACTGGAAGACAGTTCCATAGCTTTACTGTTCTCACAGTATAGTATAGTATAGTATTTGAGGTTGAATAAAGACATACGTCCATCCAGTCCAACCCATCTAGCAATATCCTCATTTCCTGCCTAACTGTTGATCCAGAGGAAGGCAAAAAACCCCCACCAAATTTATGAAGGGGGAAAAAATTCCTTCCTGACTCCAAGTGGCAATCGGAAATTTCCCTGGATCAACTCTACTTTATGTATCAATACCAGTAACTTGCAACATTCCTTGTTTGCAGAAACTCATCCAGCTTTTTTTTGAAACTCACCAATGAACCTGCCATTACAACGTCCACTGGAAGACAGTTCCATAGCCTTACCGTTCTCACAGTGAAAAACCCTTTCCGAGCTTGAAGCCTAAACCTTTTTTCTTCAAGTCTTAAGGGATGTCCTCGTGTCCTTTGACATGTTCTCTTGGTGAACAATGCCCCAGATAGTTTATTGTATGGCCCGTTAATATATTTATACACAGTAATCATATCCCCACGCAAGCGCCTTTTCTCCAGCGTACATAATTGTAACTTTTCCAGTCTCTCTTCATATTCAAGCTCACCAAATCCCCTTATTAATTTAGTTGCCCTTCTCTGAACCCTTTCCATTTCAAAGATGTCCTTTTTGTACACAGGATTCCAAAATTGCACTGCATATTCCAAATGAGGCCTTACCAATGCTTTGTAAAGAGGGAGAATTACATTTTCCTCCCTTGAATCCATACCTCGCTTTATACAAGACAATACCATGCTGGCTCTGGCTGTTGCCGCCTGGCACTGCTTGCTACCTTTAAGTTTGTTATCCACCAAAACTCCAAGATCCCTTTCCAACAGGGATTCACTTAACACAGAGCCATTTATAGTATAAGTAGCACAAGGATTTTTAAGTCCAAAATGCATCACCTTACATTTATCAACATTGAATTTCATCTGCCACTTAGCAGCCCAATGTGATAATCTATCTAGATCCCCTTGCAACGATTGCACATCCTCTGAAGTTTTTAATGGTCGACAAAGTTTTGTGTCGTCAGCAAACACAGAAACCTTGCTGACAATACCCACTTCCAAATCATTAATAAATAGATTAAATAGAAGCGGCCCCAACACAGAACCCTGTGGCACCCCACTTAGCACTTTAGTCCATAATGATGAAGCCCCATTAACAACTACTCTCTGCATCCTATTCTTTAACCAATTTTCTATCCATGTACAAATGTGACTCCCCAGACCAACAGACCTTAGCTTATTCATTAGTCGCCTATGGGGGACTGTATCAAAAGCCTTTGCAAAATCCAAGTAAACTACATCTACTGCTATACCAGAGTCTAAATTTCTACTTACTACTTCCTCATAAAAGCCAAGCAAGTTAGTTTGACAAGATCTATTCCTCCTAAATCCATGCTGGTTACTACTTATAATGTCAGTCCTTGAAACATACTCTAGAACATGATCCCTTATTAAACTTTCCAGGATCTTCCCCACCACTGAAGTTAAACTTACAGGCCTGTATTTACCCGGCTGTGAACGACTACCCTTTTTGAATTTGGAATAACATCAGCCTTTTTCCAATCCAGAGGCACACCACCGGACATGAGGGAATCAGCAAAAATAAACAATGGCCTAGATAACTGAACTTAGCTCCCTAAGTACCCTAGAATGTATTTTATCCGGTCCAGGAGATTTACTAATATTAACCTTTTTAGTTCTTTCTGTACCATATCCCGGTTAACCAAAGTGAACTTGAATCTTGTATACCTTTATTGCTACTATACTCTATGATATCTGTACTTGGATCTTCTATAGTGTATACAGAGGAAAAAAAATTATTCAAGACATTTGCTTTATCGCCATCCTCCGTAACTAACTTATCCCCATTAATTAATGGTGCCACATTCTCAGTCCTCATCTTCTTACTATTAATATACTTAAAAAAATGTTTAGGCTTAGTGATGCTTTCTTCAGCTATCCTAACTTCGTTATTAATTTTAGCTAGTTTGATTGCTTTCTTACACTCCTTGTTACAGTTTTTATACTCCCTAAAGGCCCTTTCGGTTCCCTCGGCCTTAAAGGTTTTAAATGCCTTTTTCTTCCTTACCATTTGCCTCTTTACATCAGAATTCAGCCACATAGGCGCGGATTTATTTTTTTTACATTTATTTCCCAAGGGTATAAATTTAGATGTGAACTGGCTTAAAATCCCCTTGAACACAGTCCACTTCTGTTCAGTACCTTTACCTGATAATACATTATCCCAGTTGACATTCTGAAGAGCTGCTTTTAACCTGGGAAAATTTGCTTTCCTGAAATTAAATGTCTTTGTTAACCCAGCGCACTTTTCCTTTCGATAACAAAGTCCAAATGCCACTATTTCATGGTCACTATTCCCTAAGCCTCCAGTTACCTTTATATCTATAATGCGCTCCACAATGTTAGATATTACCAGATCCAACAGAGCTCCTTTTCTAGTAGGAACCTCAACCACCTGTGAGAGAAAATTATCCTGCAGCAAATTCAGGAACTCATCGCCTTTTTCTGTGATGGCAGTTCCACCACACCAATCAATGTCAGGGTAATTGAAGTCCCCCATAATGAGCACACTCCCCAAACTTGCAGCCCTTGCCAACTGCATATGAAGTTGACTCACCTCCTCTCTGCTAGCATTTGGCGGCTTATAGCAGACACCAACAATGACATTACCCCCTTTCCTGTTGCCTAATTCCACCCATATTGCCTCCACTTTATCATCCATATCACCAGCTATCTCTTCTTTTAAATTTGGCTTCAATTCTTTTTTAACATAAACACATACACCTCCCCCTTTCCTTTTTTTTCTGTCCTGCCTAAACAAGGCATATCCTTCTATATTTACAGCCCAGTCGTGAGAACTGTTCAACCACGTTTCTGCTATACCTATTACATCATACTTTTCATTCAATGCCATCATTTCCAATTCACCCATTTTGTCAGCCAGGCTTCTCGCATTTGCAAACATACATTTTAGATTATGATCCTGTAATTTATTCGTACACTTTGATACACATTCCTCCCTATCCCCTATGCTAGCCCCACCCCCCTTTCCACCCACCACTGGCCTATCTACACCCTGCTTTCCTCCTGGACAATCTATCCCAGTGAGACTGCTAATACCCTCCCCCCCCAAACCTAGTTTAAAATCTCCTCCAACCCTCTAGCCATCTTCTCCCCTAAAACAGCTGCACCACCATCAGTGAGGTGCAACCCATCCCTACTAAAGAGCCTGTAGCCGACAGCAAAGTCTGCCCAGTTCTCAATAAACCCAAACCCTTCTTCCTTACACCACTTTCTTAGCCACGCATTAATGCTCCTAAGCTCCCGCTGTCTCCCTGGCTTAGCACGTGGCTGGGGTAGTATTTCTGAAAACACTACCCTGGAGGTCCTTGCTTTTATCTTGGCCCCTAGTTCTCGGAAATCATGTTTAAGGACCTCACCTCCACCTCTAACTTTGTCATTGGCACCAATGTGAACCAAGACCGCCGGGTCACACCCGGCCCCACCCAATAATCTGTCTACACGATCCACCACATGCCGAACCCTAGCACCAGGCAGGCAACACACAGTTCGGCATGTAGGGTCCTGGCGGCAGATTACCCTATCTACCTTCCTTATAATGGAGTCCCCTACCACTACCACCTGCCTTGCATTCCTGACCCTTCGTTCCTCCTCCCTTGTATCAGAGATGGCAGTCCCCTGGGTGCTCAAGGGACTATCCCCCTCCATACACGCTAATTCCGAGGTGTCCTCCTCCACTTCATTACCTAAGGCGGCAAATCTGTTGGGATGGACAATCTGGGAAGAAGCCCCCCTACTCTTCCGTCCCCCACTTCCCCTAGTAACCCTAACAAAACCACCTCCTTCCTCATCCTTTCTTGTCCCTCTTCCACCCACCTCTATACTGGCCCCAGCCAGTGCCTGCTGACCCCCCAGTTCTGCCAATCCCCGCAATGCTGCAAGCTGCCCCCTTAGACTCTCCACCTCGGCTTCCAAACGGGCAACCCACTCACACCTGACACAGACATAGGTTCCCCGGAACGTCTGCTCCAGGTTCCTATACATGTGGCACGATGCACATTGCATGGTACTGACAAAACTGTCCCTTCTAATACACCACACCAACACAGTGACGCACAAACCTTGTTTAATTGCCCTTCTTGTTTCAATGTCCTTCTTTTTTTTATGTCCTTGAGATCAAGGTCCTCAAGAGAAAGGGACACTCAAGTTCGTTACACTCACAGGAAACTTCCTTTTGTTAGGTCCAAACCACAGGCCCAACACTGTGAATCCTATTTAACTAATAGGCCCCAACCCCCACACCAATTAGTGCAAGAGCCAGAAAGAGAGGAAAAAAAAAACCAAACACTTATTAACCCTTTCGCAGCCTGTTTGTGATTACAACAGGTACAATACTAGAATATAGAAGTCCAGCACACCCCTTTAACTGGAAGAAGAAGATTAGTCTGCTTACTGCACACTCAATCCTGCACACAGTTTTTAACAGTACAAACAATCCTTATTTTCAAACTGTCAAACAATCCTTATTTTCAAACTTTCACACACACCATACAACCATCAAATGATTAAGTGTCCTTCTTTTTTTATGTCCTTGAGATCAAGGTCCTTAAGAGAAAGGGACACTCAAGTTCGTTACACTCACAGGAAACTTCCTTTTGTTAGGTCCAAACCACACAGTGAAAAACCCTTTCCGAGCTTGAAGCCTAAACCTTTTTTCTTCAAGTCTTAAGGGATGTCGACGTGTCCTTTGACATGTTCTATTGGTGAACAATGCCCCAGTTTATTGTATGGCCCGTTAATGTATTTATACACAGTAATCATATCCCCACGCAAGAGCCTTTTCTCCAGCGTACATAATTGTAACTTCTCCAGTTTTTTGTACACAGGATTCCAAAATTGCACTGCATATTCCAAATGAGGCCTACCAATGCTTTGTAAAGAGGGAGAATTACATTTTCCTCCCTTGAATCCATACCTCTCTTTATACAAGACAATACCATGCTGGCTCGGGCTGTTGCCGCCTGGCACTGCTTGCTACCTTTAAGTTTGTTATCTACCAAACTCCAAGATCCCTTTCCAACAGGGATTCACTTAACACAGAGCCTTTATAGTTAAAGTGCACAAGGATTTTTAAGTCCAAAATGCATCACCTTACATTTATCAACATTGAATTTCATCTGCCACTTAGCAGCCCAATGTGCAATGTTCTAGATCCCCTTGCACGATTGCACATCCTCTGAGTTTTTAATGGCGACAAAGTTTTGTGTCGTCAGCAAACACCAGAAACCTTGCTGACAATACCCACTTCCAAATCATTAATAAATAGATTAAATAGAACGGCCCCAGCACAGAACCCTGTGGCACGCCCACTTACACTTTAGTCCATAATGATGAAGCCCCATTAACAACTACTCTCTGCATCCTATTCATTAAACCAATTTCTATCCATGTACAAATGTGACTCCCCGACCAACAGACCTTAGCTTATACATTAGTCGCCTATGGGGGACTGTATCAAAAGCCTTTGCAAAATCCAAGTAAACTACATCTACTGCTATTCCAGAGTCTAAATTTCTACTTACTTCCAAGCAAGTTAGTTTGACAAGATCTATCCTCCTAAATCCATGCTGGTTACTACTTATAATGTCAGTCCTTGAAACATACTCTAGAACATGATCCCTTATTAAACTTTCCAGGATCTTCCCCCACTAAAGTTTAAACTTACAGGCCTGTAATTACCTGGCTGTGAACGACTACCCTTTTGAATATTGGAATAACATCAGCCTTTTTCCAATCCAGAGGCACACCACCGGACAGAGGGAATCGCAAAAATAAGAAACAATGGCCTAGAAACTGAACTCAGCTCCTTAAGTACCCGAGGAGTATTTTATCCGTCCAGGAGATTTATTAATATTAACCTTCTTTAGTTCTTTCTGTACCATATCCTCGGTTAACCAAAGTGCACTTGAATCTTTTTACCATTATTGCTACTATACTCTATGATATCTGTACTTGGATCTTCTATAGTGTATATAGAGGAAAAAAATTATTCAAAAAATTTTTCGCCATCCTCCGACTAACTTATCCCCATTAATTAATGGTGCCACTCTCAGTCCTCATCTTCTTACTATTATATACTTAAAAAAAAATTTAGGCTTAGTGATGCTTTGTTCAGCTATCCTAACTTCATTATTAATTTTAGCTAGTTTGATTGCTTTCTTACACTCCTTGTTACAGTTTTTATAATCCCTAAAGGCCCTTTCCGTTCCTTCGGCCTTAAAGGTTTTAAATGCATTTTTCTTCCTTTCCATTTGCCTCTTTACATCAGAATTCAGCCACATGGGCCAGATTTATTTTTTTTACATTTATTTCCCTAAGGGTATAATTTAGATGTGAACTCGCTCAAAATCCCCTTGAACACAGTCCACTTCTGTTCAGTACATTTACCTGATAATACGTTATCCCATTTGACATTCTGAAGACTGCTTTAACCTAGGAAAATTTGCTTTCCTGAAATTAAATGTCTTTGTTAACCCAGCGCACTTTTCCTTTCGATAACAAAGTCCAAACGCCACTATTTCATGGTCCATATTCCCAAGCCTCCAGTTACCTTTATATCTATAATGCGCTCTCACAATGTTAGATATTACCAGATCCAACAGATCTCCTTTTCTAGTAGGAACCTCAACCACCTGTGAGAGAAAATTATCCTGCAGCAAATTCAGGAACTCATTGCTTTTTCTGTGATGGCAGTTCCCACACACCAATCATGTCAGGGTAATTGAAGTCCCCCTAATGAGCACACTCCCCAAACTTGCAGCCCTTGCCAACTGCATATGAAGTTGTTCTCACTCCTCTCTGCTAGCATTTGGCGGCTTAGCAACAGCACCAACAATGACATTACCCCCTTTCCTTTTGCCTAATTCCACCCATATTGCCTCCATTTATCATCCATTCACCAGTTATCTTCTCTTCTTTTAAATTTGGCTTCAATTCTTTTTTAACAAAACACATACTCCTCCCCCTTTCCTTTTTTTCTGTCCTGCCTAAACAAGGCATATCCTCTATATTACAGCCCAGTCGTGAGAACTGTTCAACCACGTTTCTGCTATACCTATTACATCATACTTTTCATTCAATGCCATAATTTCCAATTCACCCATTTTGTCAGCCAGGCTTCTCGCATTTGCAAACATACCTATGCTAGCCCCACCCCCCTTACCGCCCACCACTGACCTATCTACAGGAAAAAAGGCAATAGAGGGTCGCACTCCAAGAAATTAGAACAATTTTATTGTGATCCACACATCACCTCACAACGTTTCGGGGGAATACCCCCTTCTTCAGGTAATAAAGTGCAACTGTGCTCAGGGAAAATTTAAAGACTGTGACTCCATTTGTCCCACCCACCATCTGGGGGAGACCAGTAGCAGGTGTCTGTACAATCAATACAATTTGTGTCATACATAACTTGTATTAACCAAACATTTATAATATCTAGTGTCACATTGTGTACAATAAAAAAAACAATCCTTAAGTATACACCTATATAAGTGATATATGACTAAATAAATAAATATAATACTCATATATAAAAATCCCTTGGGTAAACAGTGTATAAAGTGCAAATAAAGTGCTGTTTAGACCCTGTCTTCCATCCTTGTCTCTAAAATCATCTGTAATATAAATATGTGAAAGAAGAATAAAAGAGTAATAATACACAATAAGTCATAATAACATGGGCCTGGCTGTAAGATAATATTCCCAAAAGATTTTTCTTATCTATATCGAGGAGACAGTATTTCAATCAATCCTCAAGATGGCGCCAGTGTCCACAGAATCTTCAATCTAAAAGAAATTACATATGCCTAAAATGAGACAGTAAATAGAAGAACTCAGAGTTGCTAGTGAAAAGGCAATACTTAGTTACTAATCTTACAAGAAGCAGGACAAATTGAAATCTTCATTAAGACCATGAGGGGCCAGGTTCCAAGCTTGTCTATCCAAACTATTTCTTTTTGTAATAGTTTTCTATTAAAGTCTCCTCCCCTCATGTCTTTTTCAACGACCCCGTACCATCCATTTTAGTTGAGCCGCCCTGTGCTTTTTTCTAAGAAGTGCCTGGTTATTGGGGTCTCATATTTCTTATTTATCCCATCAAAATTGGAAACATCCCGTTTGTGTTCCAAATTCTTGTGCCACTTCTCTCTTGGATTTGCCTACATAGGCCCATCCACATGGACATTTGAGCATATAAATTATACCTGCCGTCCTGCATGTGGCATATGCTTAAGCTTAATCTCAAAACCTTTCCTAGGATGGTTAACCACACTTCCTCTGATAATGGCATTACAAACTGAGCAGTTACGACGGGAAAGTACCTTTTAATTGCTCACTGAAATATGTCTGTCTGGGCCCTTTCTCAGTTAGAATATCCGTCCATTTAGTTCGTCTCCAAAATTTTTTGATCTCTTGTAAGAAAAAAGTGGGGAATTAGTAAAGAGAGAACCCATACTGTTGGTCCATTTGTAGGATGTGCCAATTTTCTTAATTATCTGCTGAATATTATTGGACAGTGCATTGTATGTCGATACAAATGGTAACCTATCACATTCTTTTTTCTGTTTGGTATTTTTTTAAAAGATCATTCCGTTTTAGGTGAAGGGCTTTATCTGCGTCTCTCTCTCTAAGTTATTTTTATTATATCCTCTGGTGACAAATTTGGCTATTAGTTCTATTATTCTTGTCTACATAGTACTTCATCATCTACAATTCTCCTGATTCTTAGAAATTGGCTATAGGGTAATCCAGTTATTACGCTCTAGGATGGAAGCTGCTAGCTAGTAATAGATTGTTCTATTGTGCTTTTTACAAATAAGTCTGTCAAAATTTTACCCTCATGCTTAATTACCATTACATCTAGATAGTTTATCTTATAGAAGTCATAGGTAAGAGTAAATTTAAGAGTAGAGTGTAATGAATTAAACTAAGTACCAAATTCTATCAGACCAGCCTCATCTCCATCCCAAATAAAAACACATTGTCTACAAATCTTACGTAATGTTGAACATGCGTCAGAAAAATATCATTATTATATAATGCATTTTCTCAAAGTAAGCAACAAATAAATTACGTATGCAGGCGCAAAATTTGCGCCCATACTAGTCCCTTGCCTTTGTAAGTACCAGTCTTATTGAAACGGAAAAAGTTTTCTTCAGACAGATTGTCATTAATTCCATAATAAAAAAAAAAAGTTTGTGTTTCATAACCAAATCAAGGAGGAATTCCTCACATTATGGTCAGTCCTTCATCATGCGGAATGGACTGTATATGATTCAATGTCTAATGTACACAGAAATTTAGTATCATTTCTGTCCAAACAGTTTAGGAATGCAGTAGTATCTTAAACACGTCTTATAACATTTCACCAATGGCTGCAGGAAAGAATCAATATAAATTCCTAGGGGTTGAAGTAAAGATTCCACCCCTGACACAATTGGCCGCCCTGGAGGATTCGTTAAGTTCTTATGGATTTTAGGTAAGATGTATAATACCGGACTCGAGGATTTCCACAATATAGGAAATTCTAGTATTTAAATCTATGACTCCATGAGTGTGTGCTTCATCCAATAAAGTATCGATTTCCTTTTTAATGGAGGGAGTGGGATCTGTTTGTAACTTTAAGTAGTGTGTATTCACTGTTAGTTGTCTATTACACTCTTCCATATACAACTCCTTGTCCATAATCACCACCGCCGCTCCTTTATCAGCTTTTTTGAGTACAACATTTTTGTTCATTTTAATGACTGAAAAAGCCTGTATTCATGTTCGAAAGGTTAAAGCGGGATCGGGGATTTTTCCATGGAAGCGCATTACCTGTGATGTTACAATGTTGTTAAATGTCTCTAATGAAGCATTATAATTTCCGGGGTGAAATACGATTTTTTCCTGAAACCGCAGGATAGAATTGGTAACATTAGTGTCATTAATGGCATTAAATGGAAAGAGTACAGTACCTTGCTCTATCTCCTCTGCTGTGGCCGCTTCTTTACTCTGGTACCGGCTTCTTCGTTCCTTCCTGTACCTCTGACTCCTTCTTGTCTTGCGGATCTTCTTGTCTTGCACCTAACCCCACAAATGCTAGTAAAGATAGTTTGGTAGTTAATATTTCCAAACATCATTTCACCAAAGAACAGGAAGCTTTAATTAATAAAGGGATGGGATTTGTACCCACTTATAAAGGAAATATGTTGAATTTAAGAGACTGGTTCAGATTCACCCGTAGCATTAAACTAAGAATGCACTTTGGACATACTGGCCCTCCATCCTGCGGTTTCAGGAAAAATCGTATTTCACCCCGAAATATAATGCTTCATTAGAGACATTTAACAACATTGTACATCACAGGTTAATGCGCTTCCATGGAAAAATCCCTGATCCCCTTTAACCTTTCGAAACATGAATACAGGCTTTTTCAGTCATTAAAAATGAAAAAAATGTTGTAATCAAAAAAAGCTGATAAAGGAGGGGCGGTGGTGATTATGGACAAGGAGTTGTATTGAAGAGTGTAATAGACAACTAAACGTGAATACACACTACTTAAAGTTACAAACAGATCCCACTCCCTCCATTAAAAAGGAAATCGATATTTATTGGATGAAGCAACACATCATGGAGTCATAGATTTAAATACTAAGAATTTCCTATATTGTGAAAATCCTCGAGTCCCGGTATTATACATCTTACTAAAACCCATAAGAACTTAACGAATCCTCCAGGGCGGCCAATTGTGTCAGGGGTGGAATCTTTACTTCAACCCTAGGAATTTATATTGATTCTTTCCTGCAGCCATTGGTGAAATGTTATAAGACGTGTTTAAAGGATACTACTGCATTCCTAAACTGTTGGACAGAAATGATACTAAATTTCTGTGTACATTAGACATTGAATCATTATACACGTCCATTCGCATGATGAAGGACTGACCATAATGGAGGAATTCCTCCTTGAATTTGGTTATGAACACAAACTTGTTTTTTTATTATGGAACTAATGACAATCTGTCTGAAGAAAAACTTTTACCGTTTCAATAAGATGGTACTTACAAAGGCAAGGGACTAGTATGGGCGCAAATTTGCGCCTGCGTACGCTAATTTATTTGTTGCTTACTTTGAGAAAATGCATTTATAAATAATGATATTTTTCGACGCATGTTCAACAGTTACGTAAGATTTGTAGACAATGTGGTTTTTTATTTGGGATGGAGATGAGGCTGGTCTGATAGAATTTGGTACTTACCTAATTCATTACCCTCTACTCTTAAATTTACTCTTACCTATGACTTCTATAGATAAACTATCTACATGCAATGGTATTAAGCATGAGGGTAAAATTTTGACAGACTTTTTGTAAAAAGCACAGATAGGAACAATCTATTACTAGCTAGCAGCTTCCATCCTAAGGCGTAATAACTGGATTACCCTATAGCCAATTTCTAAGAATCAGGAGAATTGTAGATGATGAAGTACTATGTAGACAAAGAATGAATGAACTAATAGCCAAATTTGTCACCAGAGGATATAATAAAAATAACTTAGAGAGAGACGCAGATAAAGCCCTGCCTATGTAGGCAAATCCAAGAGAGAAGTGCGCACAAGAATTTGTGAACACAAACGGGATGTTTCCAATTTTGATGGGATAAATAAGAAATATGAGACCCCAATAAGCAGGTACTTCTTAGAAAAAAAGCAGCAGGGCGGCTCAACTAAAATGGATGGTACTGGAGGTCGTTGAAAAAGACATGAGGGGAGGAGACTTTAATAGAAAACTATTACAAAAGAAATAGTTTTGATGCAAGCTGGAACCTTGGCCCCTCATGGTCTTAATGAAGATTTCAATTTGTCCTGCTTCTTGTAATGATTAGTAACTAAGTATTGCCTTTCACTAGCATACTAGAGCTTCTATTTACTGTCTCATCTTAGACATATGATAATTTCTTTAGATTGAAGATTCTGTGGACACTGGCGCCATCTTGAGGATTGATTGAAATACATGTTCCTCGATATATAGATAAGAAAAAATATTTTGGGATATTATCTTACAGCCAGGCCCATGTTTTATTATGACTATTGTGTATTATTACTCTTTTTATTCTTCTTTCACATATTTTTATATCACAGATGATTTTAGAGACAAGGATGGAAGACAGGGTTCTTAAACAGCACTTTATTTGCACGTGATTAGCACTTTATACACTTGTTTACCCAGGGATTTTATATATATATGAGTATTATATTTATTTATTTATTATTTAGTCATATATCACTATATAGAGTGTAACTTAAGGATTGTTTTTTATGTACACAATGTACACTAGATATTTATAATGTTTGGTTAATTACAAGTTATGTATGACACAAATTGTATTGATTGTACAACACTGCTACTGGTTTCCCCCAGATTGGTGGGTGGGACCAAATGGAGTCACAGTCTTTAAATTTTCCCTGAGCACAGTTGCACTTTATTACCGAAGAAGGGGGTATTCCCCGAAACGTTGTGACGTGTGATGTGTGGATCACAATAAAATTGTTCTAATTTCTTGAGTGGCGACCTTCTATTGCCTTTTTTTCCTGCGAAGCTACTGGTTCCAAAGGGAAGAACCCACGAGGTGTCTGCACCCAGTTGGACAGAGTGCACCTCCACCATTGTTTATCTATTTGGATGACCTATCAACACCCTGCTTCCTCCTGGGCTATCTATCCCAGTGAGACTGCTAATACCCCCCCAACCCTAGTTTAAAATCTCCTCCAACCCCTAGCCATCTTCTCCCCAAAACAGCTGCACCGCCATCAGTGTAGGTGCAACCCATCCTACTAAAGAGCCTGTAGCCGACAGCAAAGTCTGCCCAGTTCTCAATAACACAAACCCTTCTTCCTTACACTACTCTCTAGCCATGCATTAATGCTCTAAGCTTCCGCTGTCTCCCTGGCTTAGCACGTGGCTGCGGTAGTATTTTGAAATCACTACCCTTGATGTCCTTGCTTTTAACTTGCCCCTAGCTCTCGGAAACATGTTTAAGGACCTCACCCCCTCCTCCTCTAACTTTGTCATTGGCATCAATGTGAACCAAGACCGCCGGGTTACACCCGGCCCCACCCAATAATCTGTTTACACGATCCACCACATCCCGAACCCTAGCAGGCAGGCAACACACAGTTCGGCATGTAGGGTCTTGGCGGCAGATTACCCTATGTACCTTCCTTAAAGGAGTCCCCTACACTACCACCTGCCTTGCATTCCTGACCCTTCGTTCCTCCTCCTTTTATCCGATATGGCAGTCCCCTGGGTGCTCAAGGACAGCCCCCTCCATACATGCTAATTCCGAGGTGTCCTCCTCCACTTCATTACCTAAGGCGGCAAATCTGTTGGGATGGACAATCTGGGAAGAAGCCCCCTACTCTGCCGTCCCCCACTTCCCCTAGTAACCCTAACAAAAACTACTCCTCCTTCAACCTCCCTTCCATTGCCTCTGTTTCTCTGTTTGCAACCCCATTCTCTATGTACAAATGTTTTTTTTCTAGGACAACAGTCCTCAGTTTTTTAAATTAGTTGCCAAAGTGGCACAGTATCAAAGAAGGTTTAGCCCTCGAAAGCTTGTCTACTAAATAAACTGTTAGTCCATAGAAAAAAGTATCACAGTACACATCTATTATTGGACTAATACGATACTAAATATTTTTCTATACTAAAATCATACACACACATAGAAACCAAGTAGATTTATCTGGCAACAATCTATTTCTCATACATCCATGCTGACTACTACTAATAAGATCAGTTCTAGAGACAAAGTCAAGGATATACCTTCTCTACCACTAATGTTTGGCTTACAGGTCTATAGTCACCAGGCTGTGAACGGGTACACACTTTTTGAATATTGGTAATATATTGGCCTGTTTTCCAATCAACGACATCACCAGACTAAAGTAATCTATAAAATGAACCGTGGTCCAGACAAAACTCCTAAGTACTAAGGTTCTCTTAAGACATGTCCACCCTCAAACAAAAAAAATAACCCACTATCTAGCGTAGTGTTAAAATCCTTACCTTAACCTCATCTCCTATGGTTCTCCTGAAGTGCCTGTCCAAACTTTAAAAGTGAAGACGAGGAGCTGTCTGTGTGTCATCCGGTCTGCTATTTCCTTGTCTCTCTGGAGTACTCTGGCATGCACAGGGAGTGCCCCCCCCCCCCTTCCTCCGGATCCCTTCTGGCTGCTTCTTCCCCTACTATATAACACCCATTTCTGTATTGCAGTGTACCCCGCGCACCCCCCCAACGACCATGTTAATTTTTTAAAACAGCCCCAGAAATAGACTTTACGATCATTTGTTCCCTCAGCTCCCTGCATGCCCTCAGCCGCATCTGTGATTGGCTGACTCTCAGCCAATCACAGATGCAGTTCTGGTCTGGCCCCTATTTGCAACTTCCGGCACGTAAGAGAGATAGAAGCAGAGAGCCGAGGGAACGAACACTGGTACGTCTATTTATTTTCGTTTTTTTTTTTAAATAACTGGGGTACCCTATGCTACAGAGAAGTTAGTTTTAGGGTTGGAGATACCCGGTACTGGGGCTTTATTGATATTAACTTTGTCTAATTTTGTCCATACCATATCCTCTCTCAGCCAGAGTAAAGCCTCGTACACATGTTGTATAATTTTCGTACGGTGCAGCCGACGACGTGTTAAACAACATTATTGTTAATCCTCATAATTGAAACGACATCTGTACCACAGCAACAATTGTCACCACGATAGTCGTTTAGATTAAGCGTTCGTACGTAAACATAATTTCATACTTCACCAATTACGAAATCAGAGTGTAAAACCTTTTTATATTTTTCAGGTGAACGTTAAGATAATCTGCCGCCCATGTACAAATATACAATAACTGCAGAGCAAATCCATAAGGCGATTGTCGGAAAAAGCCGACAATAGTCGACGGGTCGTTGGTCTTTGACGATCGTTGATCTATATTTTCGTATGATTATCGTGCGATTGCTCGTTCGTCGGCTGCATCGTATGACAATTATCCAACGTGTGTATGAGGCTTAAATATTTATAACCTGCAGTTCTTTACCCCGCTACCAGGACTAGGTTTCACTATAGTGAATACAGAGGGGGGGGAAAGGTATAGCATTTTAGCTTTTTGCCATCCCCATTTTAGCCCCCATTATTTAGTGGTCCCACATTCTCAGTTCTTAATCTTTTTTACTATTGATATACCTAAAAAACTTTTTGGGTTTGGACTTGCTTTGTTCTGTCTACATTGCTTTGGTTTACCCAGTGCACATTTGTTTTTTGCACCTTTATTAAATGAACTATATCAATCACTATCCCCAAGTTTCCCACATCTCCAAAAGGTTCTCAGAGTATTACTTTCATCTCCAAAATAAGATCAGGGTTATTAGATATTACCAGATCCCTGTTCTAGGAACTTCTACTATTTATGAAGGAAAAAATGCGATATAGAAATTTAAGAAATTTATAGCTTTAGAGGTGCTGACAGTTCCTTACTCCAATCTAGTCAGGGTAAATGAATCCCCCACAACCAGAACATGCCCCATACCAGCAGCCCCTTCACCAACTGGATATGGAATTTATCCTCATAGCCTCACTGGTCTTTGGTGGCTTTTAACAGACACCAACACAGTTAATTTACTCCTTCTTTCTCCTGTACACAGCTCCACCCCTATTGTTTCTGCCTTATAATTTATACCCCCATCTATTCCATCTTTTAGATTTGGTTTTAATCCCTAGACCTACTTTATCTTATGGCCTTTTAAAATCATAATCACCTTACCACCTGAAACAATTTGATAATAAACTGGATCAATTACATGTAGTGACTTATATGGATAAATTACTTTACACAAAAACTTTTATTTATTAATTAACACGATACAGATAATGTGATTTTATAATATACTATCTTAAGCCTGTTCATAAATGGAGTCTATAAGCCCAGACCCCCCTCAGTGTCCCAAAGCCAGAGTCCAGTGTCCCCCCCTCAGCATCCAGTGTCCCAAGGCCAATCCACCTTTTGTGTGCTCAAGGCCAGTATCTACCATAACTGCTGTGTCCTCACTCTTCTGTGTAACTGCTGTGTCTTGCCCCTATGTGTGTCTCCCTTAGACTCCTTTTTCGTGTCCCAAGCACAGTCCCCCTCTGTACCAGTGTTCCAGGAAGTGTCCCCCTCAGTGTCCAGTGTTCCCAAGGCCAGAGTCCCTACCCTCAGTGACCCAGACCAAAGTCCATCACCTCAGTGACCCAAGACAGCGAAGGCCAATCTCCCCTCAGTGTCCAAAGCCAATCCCCCCTCTGTGTCTCAAGCCCAGTATCTACTTTAACTGCTGTGTCATCACACTCTTTTGTAACTGCTGTGTCAGTGCCTCGTGTGTGTGTGAATCAATTGATTCACCCTCTAGTGGTGAATCAATTGAAATTCAGAGACATCTCAACCATGCTCATGAGAGCTGTTGGAGCACATAGGATGCAGGTAAGGGTTTTATTATATAGGGATTACGTATTATTTAATTAATAAATAATTGATTGTTTTTTATCATGATTACTGACAGAAACCACTGGAGGTATGGAACCATCCTTGCTGTGTGAAACCTTATTTAAATTCAACAACCAAGTAGATTATTACAACTCAGAAGGGGGTGCGAGTAGATCTTTACCAGACACAGGATAGGCAGTTAAGCATCTAAAAGTTCCTGACTTCTACTGGCTTGAATGGTTTGTTTGGTAGGATGCAGATTGATATTTTTAGCAAGAGATTTTTTTAAATATTCTTCAATAAAAAAACATATATTAGTGTTTTCCAAGAGGAATGTGAGGGGATCTATGGCAGTGCGGTGTGAAAAAAAATTGGATAGCTGTTGGTATCATACCAAGTGGAGTTACTGATTGGCATGTCACCACATATATTCTGTGCATATAATTTCCCCCTTGCACTCCTTATTATCTGTGAAATATGACGGGCTATATCTCACCAAACTGCCGGCCTCTAGCAGTTTTCCAAATATAGTAGTGAGACGCACTTCTTTTCTCCAGTTATAACTATATTGTGACATCGGTGTACACAACGTTTCAGGGTCCCCCTTCCTCAGATGTATAATTCAGCATACCATGTGCTCTGTAATATATTGTGGTTCCTCCTTTAGCCGGTGGAGTAACAAATTCTTTACTAGTGATTGGTCACATTAAACAGTGTTTTAAGTGGTAAAAACATACATTTTCTAAAAATAACACACAAGTGCTGTTTTTTGTTATATTTTTAATACTGTCATTTGTACTCTCTTTTCTTTCTTTCTTTCAGGATTTCTTTTCTTCACTTTAATTGGTCTGTGGTAGTGAATGAATTAGGTAAGTTAAAACAGACCTGGTTTCATGTATTCATTACATAGATATAGTTACGAAAACACTTAAATTATCCAATATAGTCTCCCTCTGCAGGAGTCTTTTTCTTAATTCCCACTCTTTGTGGTTTGTAACCACCTCAAACACATCCATCTAACTTGTGCTGCATTTGTGTCCCGTTGGTAAAGATGTAAACTGACATAACTCTTTCATTTTTTTCTAAATTGCATTTTGTTTCCCCGTTTATAGTTTGTTCTCCTATACGGGTCCTGACCGTCTCTTTGTTTTCCCTAATATGCTAGTCCGCAAGGGCAAAATGTGCAAAACATAGAGCGTATTGTGATAAGTACTGCGAATGTATTGGCAATATGAAAAGGTGGGAATCCTATTTAAAGGGCATGGTCCACCCCCAAAACTATAATCCCCCCCAGTAATGGCCCCACCATGTAGTGTAGTGTAATCCTTACCTCACTCCCGGCTCCATAGGGTTCTCCTGTAGACCCCCCCTAAAGTCCCAACCAACTGTCCACCAGGAGCTAGCGGTCTCTGCCTGCTACCTTTGCCTCCGGCAGATATTTGTCATGAGCGTACTGCAGCCCTTCTCCCCCCTCCCTCCCCCTCCCTCTCCCTCCCGTTCTACATCATATCCCTCCCCCCTAGCGTAAACCCCCTTAATATGCTGTCCCCCATGTCTGGCAGCCCCAACCGCATGTTTGTATTTCCAAAAGCTCCCCAAACTCTTCTCTACCTCTCCTCTTTCCTCCGCTGCACTGAAGACGGCAGCCGCGTCCGTGGTGCTGCCGCTCAGCCAATCACAGACGCGACTGCTGGTCCCGCCCCTCTGCTTGCATTCTCGCAAGCAAGGGCTGGCAGTGCAGCGGAGGAACGAGGGGAGGTAAGTAAGAGTTTGGGGAGCTTTTGGAAAATACAAACCATGCGGTTGGGGCTACCAGCCATGGGGGAGCGCATATCAAAAACTATTTTAAGGGTGGACATGCCTTTAAAACAAAAAAAACTTATTCTCATGCAGAGAAGTAACAATTTGGTATGCCAAATAGTACACTCAGGTACAAATGCAAAAAAAAGCACTCAAAGTATATTAGGAACTAGAAAAACAGGTACAGTTTCCGTCTGCTAAATTGTCACGTTTGCTCAGCTATCATTAAGGGGAGAATATGTCACATCCTTCACAAAGTACCCTAATACAACTGAGGAGGTTTTTGCAAGTCTGTACCACAATGGGGATCATATTATATGTTAAAGTGCCTTGCGGACTAACATATGAGGGAAAACAAACAGTACAGTTCAGGACTGTATAGAAGAACATAAATTGGACATAACAAAATGCAATTTAGAAAAGTTCGTCAGTCTCCAAACATTTTAAACAACAGGGCCACAATGTAGCACAAGTTAGATGGATGGGTTGGAGGTGGTTACAAAACCACAATGAGGTGGGAATTATGAAAAAAAAAAACTTCTGCAGGGAGATATATTGGATACATCACCTCAACACCATGAATCCAAAGGGTAAATGAACAAATACTTATGCGGGGCAATTCCCTTAACATCATGCTAACCGATTCCGATCGCTAGCGCAACGTTAAGTCTCGTTTTGCGGTGGCTGTGCGAGTCCAGGAAAGCACTCGGCAGACAGACAAGCGATTTTACCAGAGGCTGCACGGGTGTTACCACGTAAGTATTTAATTCCAGCCTAGCTGCCGTTAAATACTTACTTGCGGGTGAGATTCTCCCAGAGAAGCCTCTGGTAAATCCCGTTTGTGAGATTTTGCCCAAGAATTTGCGCTCTGGGTGAATCTCCCTATAAGTATTTCTGTAAGTAATATCTTATGTAATGAATCATGAAACAGGTCCGTTTTAATACTTACCTAATCCATTCACTCCAACAGGCCAACCTAAAGTGAAGAAATCCTGAAAAGAAAAGATAAAACAACAGTATTAAAATAGAACATCACTTAAATGATTAGACTTTAGAAAGTTCTTTATTAGTTATTAACCCTAAGGTATTTTTTAACTGGTTCTTAAATAGCACTTACCACTTTTCACAATTCACATTATTATAAAAGAAAGATGATGAAGGTAGTTGATGTTTCCTTCTGGAATGTGTCTCATGAAAGGATGGTATTGTCTGTATGGAGAATTGATTCAATTAAGACACATTAAAGATTAATTGTTTTTTTTTTTTTTTACATTAGTTTACCCTTTACGTAGGCTCCATAGTAATGGATAATTAGATCAGTAGTACCTGTGTCGGTGAGGGGGTTAAAAAAAAAAACTTTTTGATGATTTGTCAAAATTAGTTTTTATGATTTAATTACCCTTTAAGTTGGCTGCAACAGTAATGGGGGGTAGGTCAGTACTGTGTCTGTTCACGTTGGGGTTTAAAAAAAACAAACTTTTTTGATTATTGATCAAAATTTGCTTTTTGACTTTAGTTACCCGTTTTTAAGTATGGCTGCCACAGAATGGATAAGTAAGTATGTGTGTCTGGTTAAGGGGTATGTACTTTTTTTGGTTTACAACCATAAAAACTATCTTTTTATTGGATGATAATCTATTTTTTTTTATTTTAGTTTACCCTTTAAGTTGGCTTCCATTGGAATGGAAAGGTAGGTCAGTAGTGTGTGTACCTGGGTCTGTGTGGGGGGTTGGGGGTACACCATTGTATCTATGACCATGAAACAAGCTGTTTTGAAATATCACATTTGAGGATTGTTCCCATTATAGTCTAAGGGAAAATGTCCAGAAATTCACAGATAACCCTAACGCTTCCGTGGATTCCTTAGCTAGAATATCGCACACTTCTCCTATATGCCATGCAGGTCTGTACTGATTTTCATGTCTCTAGCTCAAAAACTGTGGGAGTAGATACAGTCCCAAAAAAGCGAGAATAAAACGGAAGAAAAAAGAAAAAAAGAGAATAGAAAGAAACAGTAATTTGGCTTTTTAAGCCAATTAATGAAGCCCATAAGTGGAGAGAGGTGGTTAGATTTGTTTCTTTTTACATAGTAACATAGTAATTGAGGTTTGATAAGACAATACGTCCATCAAGTCCAACCTATTCACTTATTTTTTAACCCTTCCTAACAGTTGATCCAGAGGAAGGCAAAAAACCCCAGCTAAAAACAAAGGGGGGGATTCCTTCCTGACTGACTCCAACGGTAATCGGAAAGTATCCCTGGATCAACCAGATCTACAGACATGTATTAATAAAGTAATTCTCAATATTTTTTAGTTTTGAGAAACTTATCCAGGCCATTTTTAAGCTATTCAATGAACTTGCCATTACCCCTTCTGCTCGAAGACCGTTCCACAGTTCACCGTTCCAATGTAAAGAAACCTTTCCTAACCTGAAGCTGAAACTTCTTTTTTTCCACATTAACCCTTTCAGTGCCAGCAGATTTCATTTTTTTTGCGTTAATGCCAGAAGATTTTCAGGATTTTGCCCTTAATCGCTTTAGACTAATTTTAAAGTAGGCAACCTTGCAGTAAATTAGGAATATTATACATTGTTTTTTTTCAGCACAAAGTGTACTTTAACACGGTAACAGAATTTGTAACTTTCTGGAAATTTTACTGGAATTATGGGTAAATATGTAAAAAAAAAAAAAAATTTGCAAAATTTTCATGGATTTTTCCCATTTTATTTATAGTTAGACTTAAGGTTACGCACACAAAATCTTGCCGTTTCTAAATGCTCATATACTCCTGAGTACAACGATCCAGACTCCAAAACTAAAACTGCACCTTCAAAAATATTATGTATAACCACTACTGACAGTTAACATAGAATATCTACCAAATTAACTAAAATATCCCCACAAGTGAGATATTTTTAGAAACTACACACCCGCAGGATTTTACGAGTGAGGTAAGTTTCGATCAAAATGCAGATACCTGGGCACAGCTCTTCTTCCAATTGCAAGTTATTTTCTCACTTTTCCCAAATTTTTCTCAAGATCGAATTTCAGCTAAAAACTGTGGAGGAAAGTTCAAAACACATCTCAAATATGAAAGCCTAACCCCGCCGAATAAAACAGTATGCCACATTCATGGATATAACACCAAGACATGGCTACCAACTAACCCACCAGTGCCAAATGTCAGTAGCAGCAAAAAAAAAATAAGCCAGTTTTGTATTTGAACAGTCTTCCACAAAAACACCCCCCCCCTCAGAAATACCCTCCACAAACTATATATTCCTGAAATCTACACACCTTCAGCTATTGTACGCTGCAGTTCGTTCGTTCATACCATCAATGGTGTGGGAGCAGTTCTTCATAGATGTTTGTTACCAGATTTTCAAAAATTTTTACATCAAACAACATTCAAAAAGGTAGAAATCATGCCAAAACCTCATGAATGTAAAAAAAAAATTACCAAATTCAATCTAGGCTACTATACTCTATGATATCTGTACTTGGATCTTCTATAGTGTATATAGAGGAAAAAAAATTATTCAAAAAATTTATCGCCATCCTCCGTAACTAACTTATCCCCATTAATTAATGGTGCCACATTCTCAGTCCTCATCTTCTTACTATTAATATACTTAAAAAAAAATTTAGGCTTAGTGATGCTTTGTTCAGCTATCCTAACTTCATTATTAATTTTAGCTAGTTTGATTGCTTTCTTACACTCCTTGTTACAGTTTTTATAATCCCTAAAGGCCCTTTCCGTTCCTTCGGCCTTAAAGGTTTTAAATGCATTTTTCTTCCTTTCCATTTGCCTCTTTACATCAGAATTCAGCCACATGGGCGCAGATTTATTTTTTTTACATTTATTTCCTAAGGGTATAAATTTAGATGTGAACTCGCTCAAAATCCCCTTGAACACAGTCCACTTCTGTTCAGTACATTTACCTGATAATACGTTATCCCAGTTGACATTCTGAAGAGCTGCTTTTAACCTAGGAAAATTTGCTTTCCTGAAATTAAATGTCTTTGTTAACCCAGCGCACTTTTCCTTTCGATAACAAAGTCCAAACGCCACTATTTCATGGTCACTATTCCCTAAGCCTCCAGTTACCTTTATATCTATAATGCGCTCCACAATGTTAGATATTACCAGATCCAACAGATCTCCTTTTCTAGTAGGAACCTCAACCACCTGTGAGAGAAAATTATCCTGCAGCAAATTCAGGAACTCATTGCCTTTTTCTGTGATGGCAGTTCCACCACACCAATCAATGTCAGGGTAATTGAAGTCCCCCATAATGAGCACACTCCCCAAACTTGCAGCCCTTGCCAACTGCATATGAAGTTGTCTCACCTCCTCTCTGCTAGCATTTGGCGGCTTATAGCAGACACCAACAATGACATTACCCCCTTTCCTTTTGCCTAATTCCACCCATATTGCCTCCATTTTATCATCCATATCACCAGTTATCTCTTCTTTTAAATTTGGCTTCAATTCTTTTTTAACATAAACACATACTCCTCCCCCTTTCCTTTTTTTCTGTCCTGCCTAAACAAGGCATATCCTTCTATATTTACAGCCCAGTCGTGAGAACTGTTCAACCACGTTTCTGCTATACCTATTACATCATACTTTTCATTCAATGCCATAATTTCCAATTCACCCATTTTGTCAGCCAGGCTTCTCGCATTTGCAAACATACCTATGCTAGCCCCACCCCCCTTACCGCCCACCACTGACCTATCTACAGGAAAAAAGGCAATAGAGGGTCGCACTCCAAGAAATTAGAACAATTTTATTGTGATCCACACATCACACGTCACAACGTTTCGGGGGAATACCCCCTTCTTCAGGTAATAAAGTGCAACTGTGCTCAGGGAAAATTTAAAGACTGTGACTCCATTTGGTCCCACCCACCAATCTGGGGGGAACCAGTAGCAGGTGTCTGTACAATCAATACAATTTGTGTCATACATAACTTGTAATTAACCAAACATTATAAATATCTAGTGTCACATTGTGTACAATAAAAAAACAATCCTTAAGTATACACTCTATATAAGTGATATATGACTAAATAAATAAATAAATAAATATAATACTCATATATATATAAAATCCCTTGGGTAAACAAGTGTATAAAGTGCTAATCACGTGCAAATAAAGTGCTGTTTAAGAACCCTGTCTTCCATCCTTGTCTCTAAAATCATCTGTGATATAAAAATATGTGAAAGAAGAATAAAAAGAGTAATAATACACAATAAGTCATAATAAAACATGGGCCTGGCTGTAAGATAATATTCCCAAAATATTTTTTCTTATCTATATATCGAGGAGACATGTATTTCAATCAATCCTCAAGATGGCGCCAGTGTCCACAGAATCTTCAATCTAAAAGAAATTATCATATGTCTAAGATGAGACAGTAAATAGAAGCTCTAGATGCTAGTGAAAAGGCAATACTTAGTTACTAATCATTACAAGAAGCAGGACAAATTGAAATCTTCATTAAGACCATGAGGGGCCAAGGTTCCAAGCTTGTCTATCCAAACTATTTCTTTTTGTAATAGTTTTCTATTAAAGTCTCCTCCCCTCATGTCTTTTTCAACGACCTCCAGTACCATCCATTTTAGTTGAGCCGCCCTGTGCTTTTTTTCTAAGAAGTGCCTGGTTATTGGGGTCTCATATTTCTTATTTATCCCATCAAAATTGGAAACATCCCGTTTGTGTTCACAAATTCTTGTGCGCACTTCTCTCTTGGATTTGCCTACATAGGCCCATCCACATGGACATTTGAGCATATAAATTATACCTGCCGTCCTGCATGTGGCATACTGCTTAAGCTTAATCTCAAAACCTTTCCTAGGATGGTTAACCACACTTCCTCTGATAATGGCATTACAAACTGAGCAGTTACGACAGGGAAAAGTACCTTTTAATTGCTCACTGAAATATGTCTGTCTGGGCCCTTTCTCAGTTAGAATATCCGTCCATATTAGTTCGTCTCCAAAATTTTTTGATCTCTTGTAAGAAAAAAGTGGGGAATTAGTAAAGAGAGACCCATACTGTTGGTCCATTTGTAGGATGTGCCAATTTTTCTTAATTATCTGCTGAATATTATTGGACAGTGCATTGTATGTCGATACAAATGGTAACCTATCACATTCTTTTTTCTGTTTGGTATTTTTTAAAAGATCATTCCGTTTTAGGTGAAGGGCTTTATCTGCGTCTCTCTCTCTAAGTTATTTTTATTATATCCTCTGGTGACAAATTTGGCTATTAGTTCATTAATTCTTTGTCTACATAGTACTTCATCATCTACAATTCTCCTGATTCTTAGAAATTGGCTATAGGGTAATCCAGTTATTACGCTCTTAGGATGGAAGCTGCTAGCTAGTAATAGATTGTTCCTATCTGTGCTTTTTACAAATAAGTCTGTCAAAATTTTACCCTCATGCTTAATTACCATTACATCTAGATAGTTTATCTTATAGAAGTCATAGGTAAGAGTAAATTTAAGAGTAGAGTGTAATGAATTAAACTAAGTACCAAATTCTATCAGACCAGCCTCATCTCCATCCCAAATAAAAAACACATTGTCTACAAATCTTACGTAATGTTGAACATGCGTCAGAAAAATATCATTATTATATAAATGCATTTTCTCAAAGTAAGCAACAAATAAATTAGCGTATGCAGGCGCAAAATTTGCGCCCATACTAGTCCCTTGCCTTTGTAAGTACCAGTCTTTATTGAAACGGAAAAAGTTTTTCTTCAGACAGATTGTCATTAATTCCATAATAAAAAAAAAAAGTTTGTGTTCATAACCAAATTCAAGGAGGAATTCCTCCATTATGGTCAGTCCTTCATCATGCGGAATGGACGTGTATAATGATTCAATGTCTAATGTACACAGAAATTTAGTATCATTTCTGTCCAAACAGTTTAGGAATGCAGTAGTATCCTTTAAACACGTCTTATAACATTTCACCAATGGCTGCAGGAAAGAATCAATATAAATTCCTAGGGGTTGAAGTAAAGATTCCACCCCTGACACAATTGGCCGCCCTGGAGGATTCGTTAAGTTCTTATGGATTTTAGGTAAGATGTATAATACCGGGACTCGAGGATTTTCACAATATAGGGAAATTCTTAGTATTTAAATCTATGACTCCATGAGTGTGTGCTTCATCCAATAAAGTATCGATTTCCTTTTTAATGGAGGGAGTGGGATCTGTTTGTAACTTTAAGTAGTGTGTATTCACGTTTAGTTGTCTATTACACTCTTCCATATACAACTCCTTGTCCATAATCACCACCGCCGCTCCTTTATCAGCTTTTTTGAGTACAACATTTTTGTTCATTTTTAATGACTGAAAAAGCCTGTATTCATGTTTCGAAAGGTTAAAGCGGGATCGGGGATTTTTCCATGGAAGCGCATTAACCTGTGATGTTACAATGTTGTTAAATGTCTCTAATGAAGCATTATTAATTTCCGGGGTGAAATACGATTTTTTCCTGAAACCGCAGGATAGAATTGGTAACATTAGTGTCATTAATGGCATTAAATGGAAAGAGTACAGTACCTTGCTCTATCTCCTCTGCTGTGGCCGCTTCTTTACTCTGGTACCGGCTTCTTCGTTCCTTCCTGTACCTCTGACTCCTTCTTGTCTTGCGGATCTTCTTGTCTTGCACCTAACCCCACAAATGCTAGTAAAGAAGTTTGGTAGTTAATATTTCCAAACATCTTTCACCAAGAACAGGAAGCTTTAATTAATAAAGGGATGGATTGGTACCCACTTATAAGGAATTGTTGAATTTAAAGACTGGTTCAGATTCACCCGTAGCATTAAACTAAGAATGCACTTTGGACATACTGGCCCTCCATCCTGCGGTTTCAGGAAAAAATCGTATTTCACCCCGGAAATTAATAATGCTTCATTAGAGACATTTAACAACATTGTAACATCACAGGTTAATGCGCTTCCATGGAAAAATCCCTGATCCCGCTTTAACCTTTCGAAACATGATACAGGCTTTTTCAGTCATTAAAATGAACAAAAATGTGTTAATCAAAAAGCTGATAAAGGAGGGGCGGTGGTGATTATGGACAAGGAGTTGTTATGGAAGAGTGTATAGACAACTAAACTTGAATACACACTATAAAGTTACAAACAGATCCCACTCCCTCCATTAAAAAGGAAATCGATACTTTATTGATGAAGCACACCACATGGAGTCATGATTTTAAATACTAAGATTTCCTATATTGTGAAAATCCTCGAGTCCCGTTTTTATACATCTACCTAAAACCATAAAACTTAACGAATCCTCCAGGGCGGCCAATTGTGTCAGGGTGGAATCTTTACTTCAACCCTAGGAATTTATATGATTCTTTCCTGCAGCCATTGGTGAAATGTTATAAGACGTGTTTAAAGGATACTACTGCATTCCTAAACTGTTTGGACAGAATGATACTAAATTCTGTTACATTAGACATTGAATCATTATACACGTCCATCCGCATGATGAAGGACTGACCATAATGGAGGAATTCCTCCTTGAATTTGGTTATAACACAACTTGTTTTTTTATTATGGAACTAATGACACTGTCTGAAGAAAAACTTTTTCGTTTCAATAAAGACTGGTACTTACAAAGGCAAGGGACTAGTATGGGCGCAAATTTTGCCTGCGTACGCTAATTTTTTGTTGCTCTTTGAGAAATGCATTTATATAATAATGATATTTTTCTGACGCATGTTCAACATTACGTAAGATTTGTAGACAATGTGTTTTTTATTTGGGATGGAGATGAGGCTGGTCTGATAGAATTTGGTACTTACCTAATTCATTACACTCACTCTTAAATTTACTCTTACCTATGACTTCTATAAGATAAACTATCTACGCAATGGTAATTAACATGAGGGTAAAATTTTTGACAGACTTATTTGTAAAAAGCCCAGATAGGAACAATCTATTACTACTCAGCAGCTTCCATCCTAAGAGCGTAATAACTGGATTACCCTATAGCCAATTTCTAAGAATCAGGAGATTGTAGATGATGAAGTACTATGTAGACAAAGAATGAATGAACTAATAGCCAAATTTGTCACCAGAGGATATATAAAAATAACTTAGAAGAGACCAGATAAAGCCCGGCCTATGTAGGCAAATCCAAGAGAGAAGTGCGCACAAGAATTTGTGAACACAAACGGGATGTTTCCAATTTTGATGGGATAAAAAGAATATAGAACCCCAATAAGCAGGTACTTCTTAGAAAAAAAGCACAGGGCGGCTCAACTAAATGGATGGTACTGGAGGTCGTTGAAAAAGACATGAGGGGAGAGACTTTAATAGAAAACTATTACAAAAAGAATAGTTGGTAGACAAGCTTGGAACCTTGGCCCCTCATGGTCTTAATGAAGATTTCAATTTGTCCTGCTTCTTGTAATGATTAGTAACTAAGTATTGCCTTTTCACTAGCATCTAGAGCTTCTATTTACTGTCTCATCTTAGCATATGATAATTTCTTTTAGATTGAAGATTCTGTGGACACTGGCGCCATCTTGAGGATTGATTGAAATACATGTCTCCTCGATATATAGATAAGAAAAAATATTTTGGAATATTATCTTACAGCCAGGCCCATGTTTTATTATACTTATTGTGTATTATTACTCTTTTTATTCTTCTTTCACAATTTTTTTATCACAGATGATTTTAGAGACAAGGATGGAAGACGGGTTCTTAAACAGCACTTTATTTGCACGTGATTAGCACTTTATACACTTGTTTACCCAAGGGATTTTATATATATATGAGTATTATTTTATTTATTTATTTATTTAGTCATATATCACTTATATAGAGTGTATACTTAAGATTGTTTTTTATGTACACAATGTGACACTAGATATTTATAATGTTTGTGTTAATACACATTTATGTAGACACAAATTGTATTGATTGTAACACACCGCTACTGTTCCCCCAGATTGGTGGGTGGACGCAATGGAGTCACAGTCTTTAAATTTTCCCTGAGCACAGTTGCACTTTATTACCTGAAGAAGGGGGTATTCCCCCGAAACGTTGTGACGTGTGATGTGTGGATCACAATAAAATTGTTGATGTGTGGATCACAATAAAATTGTTCTAATTTCTTGGAGTGCGACCTTCTATTGCCTTTTTTCCTGCGAAGCTACTGGTTCCAAAGGGAAGAACCCACGAGGTGTCTGCACCCACAGTTGGACAGAGTGCACCTCCACCATTGTTTATCTATTTGGACTGACCTATCAACACCCTGCTTTCCTCCTGGGCTATCTATCCCAGTGAGACTGCTAATACCCCCCCCAACCCTAGTTTAAAATCTCCTCCAACCCCCTAGCCATCTTCTCCCCTAAAACAGCTGCACCGCCATCAGTGAGGTGCAACCCATCCCTACTAAAGAGCCTGTAGCCGACAGCAAAGTCTGCCCAGTTCTCAATAAACCCAAACCCTTCTTCCTTACACTACTCTCTTAGCCATGCATTAATGCTCCTAAGCTTCCGCTGTCTCCCTGGCTTAGCACGTGGCTGCGGTAGTATTTCTGAAATCACTACCCTTGATGTCCTTGCTTTTAACTTGGCCCCTAGCTCTCGGAAATCATGTTTAAGGACCTCACCTCCTCCTCTAACTTTGTCATTGGCATCAATGTGAACCAAGACCGCCGGGTTACACCCGGCCCCACCCAATAATCTGTTTACACGATCCACCACATGCCGAACCCTAGCAGGCAGGCAACACACAGTTCGGCATGTAGGGTCTTGGCGGCAGATTACCCTATGTACCTTCCTTATAAAGGAGTCCCCTACCACTACCACCTGCCTTGCATTCCTGACCCTTCGTTCCTCCTCCCTTGTATCAGAGATGGCAGTCCCCTGGGTGCTCAAGGAACTAGCCCCCTCCATACATGCTAATTCCGAGGTGTCCTCCTCCACTTCATTACCTAAGGCGGCAAATCTGTTGGGATGGACAATCTGGGAAGAAGCCCCCCTACTCTGCCGTCCCCCACT
This sequence comes from Hymenochirus boettgeri, assembly GCA_019447015.1. Taxonomy (NCBI): domain Eukaryota; kingdom Metazoa; phylum Chordata; class Amphibia; order Anura; family Pipidae; genus Hymenochirus; species Hymenochirus boettgeri. The sequence continues at coordinate 57,025,690 of CM033471.1, read as the reverse complement.
TCCCCTAGTAACCCTAACAAAACTACCTCCTCCTTCAACCTCCTCCTTCCATTGACCTCTGTTCTCTGTTTGCAACCCCATTCTCTATGTACAAATGTTTTTTTCTAGGACAACAGTCCTCAGTTTTTAAATTAGTTGCCAAAGTGGCACAGTATCAAAAGAAGGTTTAGCCCTCGAAAGCTTGTCTACTAAATAAACTGTTAGTCCATAGAAAAAAGTATCACAGTACATCTATATATTGGACTAATACGATACTACAATATTTTTCTATACTAAAATCATACACACACATAGAAACCAAGTAGATTTATCTGGCACAATCTATTTCTCATACATCCATGCTGACTACTACTAATAAGATCAGTTCTAGAGACAAAGTCAAGGATATGACCTTCTCTACCACTAATGTTAGGCTTACAGGTCTATAGTCACCAGGCTGTGAACGGGTACACTTTTTGAATATTGGTATTATATTGGCTGTTTTCCAATCCAACGACACATCACCAGACTAAAGTGAATCTGAAAAGATAAGAAACCGTGGTCCAGACAAAACTCTACAGTACTAAGGTCTCTTAAAGGACATGTCCACCCTCAAAACAAAAAAATAACCCACTACTGCGTAGTGTTAAAAAATCCTTACCTTAAACCTCATCTCCTTATGGTTCTCCTGAAGTGCCTGTCCAAACTTTCAAAAAGTGAAGACGAGGAGCTGTCTGTGTGTCATCCGGTTCTGCTATTTCCTTGTCTTCCTGGAGTACTCTGGCATGCACAGGGGAGTGCCCCCCCCCCCCTTCCTCCGGATCCCTTCTGGCTGCTTCTTCCCCTAGCTATATAACCCATTTCTGTAGTGCAGTGTACCCCAGCACCCCCCCAACGACCATGTTAATTTTTTAAAACAAGCCCCAGAAATAGACTTACGATCATTTGTTCCCTCAGCTCCCTGCATAGCCATCAGCCGCATCTGTGATTGGCTGACTCTCAGCCAATCACAGATGCAGTTCTGGTCTGGCCCCTATTTGCAACTTCCGGCAAGTAAGAGAGATAGAAGCAGAGAGCCGAGGGAACGAACACTGGTAAGTCTATTTATTTCTGTTTTTTTTTTTTAAATAACTGGGGTACCCTATGCTACAGAGAAAGTTAGTTTAGGGGTGGAGATACCCGGTACTGGGGCTTTATTGATATTAACTTTGTCTAATTGTTTCCATACCATATCCTCTCTCAGCCAGAGTAAAGCCTCGTACACATGTTGTATAATTTTCGTACGGTGCAGCCGACGAACGTTTAACAACATTATTGTTAATCCTCATAATTGAAACGACATCTGTACACACAGCAACAATTGTCACCACGATAGTCGTTAGATATAGACGTTCGTACGTAACATAATGTTCATATCTTCACGCAATTACGAAAGCAGAGTGTAAACCTTTTATATATTTTTCAGGTGAACGTTAACGATAATCTGCCGCCCATGTACAAATATACAATAATCTGCAGAGCAAATCCATTAGGCTGATTGTCGGAAAAAGCCGACAATAGTCGACGGTCGTTGGTCTTTGACGATCGTTGATGCTATATTTTCGTATGAATATCGTGCGATTGCTCGTTCGTCGGCTGCATCGTATGACAATTATCCAACGTGTGTATGAGGCTTAAATATTTATAACCTGCATGTTCTTACAGTCCCTGCTACCAGGACTAGGTTTCACTATAGTGAATACAGAGGGGGGGAAAGGTATAGCATTTTAGCCTTTTTGCCATCCCCTATTTTAGCCCCATTATTTAGTGGTCCCACATTCTCAGTTCTTATCTTTTTTACTATTGATATACCTAAAAAACTTTTTGGGTTTGGACTTGCTTTGTTCTGCTACATTGCTTTTGTTTACCCAGTGCACATTTGTTTTTTGCAACCTTTATTAAATGATGACTATATCATGATCACTATTCCCCAAGTTTCCCATCATCTCCAAAAGGTTCTCAGAGTTATTACTTTCATCTCCAAAATAAGATCAGGGTTATTAGATATTACCAGATCCCTGTCTAGTAGGAACTTCTACTATTTATGAAAGAAAATGCTGATATAGAAAATTTAAGAAATTTATAGCTTTAGAGGTGCTGACAGTTCCTTTACTCCAATCTTAGTCAGGGTAAATGAAATCCCCCACAACCAGAACATGCCCCATACCAGCAGCCTTCACCAACTGGATATGGAGATTTATCCTCATAGCCTCACTGGCATTTGGTGGCTTTTAACAGACACCAACAATTAATTTACTCTCCTTCTTGCTTCCTGTACACAGCTCCACCCCTATTGTTTCTGCCTTATAATTTATACCCCCATCTATTCCATCTTTTAGATTTGGTTTTAATCCCTAGACCTACTTTATCTTATGGCCTTTTAAAATCATAATCACACTTACCTGAAAATTTTATAATAAACTGGATCAATTACATGTAGTGACTATTATATGGATAAATTACTTTACACAAAAACCTTTTATTTGAATTAAAACACTGATACAGATAATGTGATTTTAGTAATATACTAGTCTTAAGCCTGTTACATAAATGGATGCTAGAAGCCCAGACCCCCCCTCAGTGTCCCAAAGCCAGAGTCCAGTGTCCCCCCCTCAGCATCCAGTGTCCCAAGGCCAATCCACCTTCTGTGTCTCAAGGCCAGTATCTACCATAACTGCTGTGTCCTCACTCTTCTGTGTAACTGCTGTGTCCGTGCCCCTATGTGTGTCTCCCTCTAGACTCCTTTTTCAGTGTCCCAAGCACAGTCACCCCTCTGTACCCAGTGTTCCAAGGCAAGTGTCTCCCCTCAGTGTCCAGTGTCCCAAGGCCAGAGTCCCTACCCTCAGTGACCCAAGACCAAAGTCCATCACCTCAGTGACCCAAGACCAGAAGGCCAATCTCCCCTCAGTGTCCCAAAGCCAATCCCCCCTCTGTGTCTCAAGCCCAGTATCTACTTTAACTGCTGTGTCATCACTCTTTTGTGTAACTGCTGTGTCAGTGCCTCCGTGTGTGTGTGAATCAATTGATTCACCCTCTAGTGGTGAATCAATTGAAATTCAGAGACAATCTCAACCATGCGCAGTGAGAGCTGTTGGAGCACATAGGGATGCAGGTAAGGGTTTTATTATATAGGATTACGTTAATTAATTAATTAATAAATTATTGGATTGTTTTTTATATGATTACTGACAGAAACCACTGGAGGTATGACCAGCCTTGCTGTGTGAAACCTTATTTAAATTCAACAACCAAGTAGATTATTACACCTCAGGAAAGGGGGTGAGAGTATATCTTTACCAGACACAGGATAGGCAGTTAAGCATCTAAAAAGTTCCTGACTTCTACTGGCTTGAATGGTTTGTTGGTAGGAGATAGCAGATTGATATTTTTAGCAAGAGATTTTTTAAATATTCTTCAATAAAAAAACATATATTAGTGTTTTCCAAGGAGGAATGTGAGGGGATCTAATGGCAGTGCGGTGTGGAAAAAAAATTGGAGTAGCTGTTGGGTATCATACCATAGTGGAGTTACTGATTGGCATGTCCACCACATATATTCTGTGCATATAATTTCCCCTTGCACTCCTTATTATCTGTGAAATATGGACGGTGCTATATCTCACCAAACTGCCGGCCTCTAGCAGTTTTCCAAATATAGATAGTGAGACGCACTTCTTCCAGTTATAACTATATTGTGACATGCGGTGTACACAACGTTTCAGGGTCTCCCCTTCCTCAGATGTATAATTCAGCATACCATGTGCTCTGTTAAATATTGTGGTTCCTCCCTTTAGCCGGTGGGATTAACAAATTCTTTACTAGTGATTGGTCACATTAAACAGTGTTTTAAGTGGTAAAAACATTACATTTTCTAAAAAAATACACACAAGTGCTGTTTTTTGTTATATTTTTAATACTGTCATTTTACTCTCTTTTCTTTCTTTCTTTTCAGGATTTCTTCACTTTAATTTGGTCTGTGTAGTGAATGAATTAGGTAAGTATTAAAACAGACCTGGTTTCATGATTCATTACATAAGATATAAGTTACAGAAAACACTTAAATTATCCAATATATCTCCCTCTGCAGGAGTCTTTTTTCTTAATTCCCACCTCTTTGTGGTTTTGTAACCACCTCAAACACCATCCATCTAACTTGTGCTGCATTGTGTCCCTGTTGTAAAATGTAGACTGACATAACTCTTTCATTTTTTTCTAAATTGCATTTTGTTATGCCCCGTTTATGTTCTCCTATACGGGTCCTGACCTGTCTCTTTGTTTTCCCTACATATGCTAGTCCGCAAGGGCAAAATGTGCAAAACATAGAGCGTATTGTTAATAAGTACTGGAATGTATTGAGCAATGATGAAAAGGTGGGAATCCTATTTAAAGGGCATGTCCACCCCCAAAACTATAATCCCCCCCAGTAATGGCCCCACCATGTAGTGTAGTGTAATCCTTACCTCACATCCCAGCTCCATAGGGTTCTCCTGTAGACCCCCCCTAAAGTCCCAAAAACTGTCCACCAGGAGGCTAGCAGGGCTCTGCCTGCTACCTTGCCTCCGGCAGATATTTGTCATGCGTACTGCAGCCCTTCTCCCCCCCCCCTCCCCCTCCCTCTCCCTCCCGTTCTACTATCCCTCCCCCTAGCGTAAAACCCCCTTAATATGCTGCTCCCCCATGTCTGGCAGCCCCAACCGCATGGTTTGTATTTTCCAAAAGCTCCCCAAACTCTTACTTACCTCTCCTCTTTCCTCCGCTGCACTGAATGACCGGCAGCCGCGTCCGTGGTTGGCTGCCGCTCAGCCAATCACAGACGCGACTGCTGGTCCCGCCCCTCTGCTTGCATTCTCGCAAGCAGAGGGCTGGCAGTGCAGCGGAGGAACGAGGGGAGGTAAGTAAGAGTTTGGGGAGCTTTTGGAAAATACAAACCATGCGGTTGGGGCTACCAGACATGGGGGAGCAGCATATCAAAAACTATTTTTAAGGGTGGACATGCCCTTTAAACAAAAAACTTTATTCTCATGCAAGAGAAGTAACAATTTGGGATGCCAAATAGTACACTCAGGCTACAAATGCAAAAAAAGCACTCAAAGTATATTAGGAACTAGAAAAACAGGTACATTTCCCTGCCTAAATTGTCACGTTTGCTCAGCTATCATTAAAGGGGAGAATATGTCACATCCTTCACAAAGTACCCTAATAAAACTGAGGAGGTTTGCAAGCTGTACCACAATGGGGATCATATATATGTTAAAGTGCCTTTGCGGACTAACATATGTAGGGAAAACAAACAGACAGTTCAGGACCTGTATAGAAGAACATAAATTGGACATAACAAAATGCAATTTAGAAAAAGTTACGTCAGTCTCCAAACATTTTAAACAACAGGGACACAATGTAGCACAAGTTAGATGGATGGTGTTGGAGGTGGTTACAAAACCACAATGAGGTGGGAATTATGAAAAAAAAACTTCTGCAGAGGGAGATATATTGGATACATCACCTCAACACCATGAATCCAAAGGGATTAAATGAACAAATGAACTTATGCGGGGCAATTCCCCTTAACATCATGCTAACCGATTTCCGATCGGCTAGCGCAACGTTAAGTCTCGTTTTGCGGTGGCTGTGCGAGTCCAGGAAGAGGCACTCGTGCAGACAGAACAAAGCGATTTACCAGAGGCTGCACGGGTGTTACCACGTAAGTATTTAATTCCAGCTCTAGCTGCCGTTAAATACTTACTTGCGGGTGAGATTCTCCCAGAGAAGCCTCTGGTAAATCCCGTTTGTGAGATTTGCCCAGAGAATTTGCGGCTCTGGGTGAATCTCCCTATAAGTAATTTCTGTAAGTAATATCTTATGTAATGAATCATGAAAACAGGTCCGTTTTAATACTTACCTAATCCATTCACTCCACAGGCCAACCTAAAGTGAAGAAATCCTGAAAAGAAAGAATAAAACAACAGTATTAAAAATAGAACAGCACTTTAAAATGATTAGACTTTAGAAGTCTTTATTAGGTATTAACCCTAAGGTATTTTTTAACTGGTTCTTAAATAGCACTTAGCACTTTTCACAAATTCAATTATTTATAAAAGAAAGATGATGAAGGTAGTTGATGTTTCCTTCTGAATGTGTCTCATGAAAGGATGGTATTGTCTGTATGGAGAATTTGAGTTCAATTAAAGACACATTAAAGATTAATTAGTTTTTTTTTTTTTTTTTACATTAGTTACCCTTTACGTATGGCTGCCATAGTAATGGATAAGTAGATCAGTAGTACCTGTGTCGGGATGGGGGTTAAAAAAAAAAAACTTTTTTGATGATTGGTCAAAATTAGTTTTTATGACTTTAATTACCCTTTAAGTATGGCTGCAACAGTAATGGAGGGGTAGGTCAGTACGTGTGTCTGTATCACGTTGGGGGTTAAAAAAACAAACTTTTTTGATTATTGATCAAAATTTGCTTTTTTGACTTTAGTTACCCTTTTTTAAGTATGGCTGCCACAGAATGGATAAGTAAGTATGTGTGTCTGGTTAAGGGGGTATGTCTTTTTTTGTGTTTACAACCATAAAACTATCTTTTATTGAGGATAAATCTATTTTTTTTTACTTTAGTTACCCTTTAAGTATGGCTTCCATTGGAATGGAAAGGTAGGTCAGTAGGTGGGTGTACCTGGGTCTGTGTGGGGGGTTGGGGGTATCACCATTTGTATCTATGACCATGAAACAAGCTGTTTTGAAATATCCACATTTGAGGATTGTTACCATTATAGTCTAAGGGAAAAATGTCCAGAAATTCACAGATAACGCCGTAACGCTTCCGTGGATTCCTTAGCTAGAATATCGCACACTTCTCCTATATGCCATGCAGGTCTGTACTGAATTTCATGTCTCTAGCTCAAAAACTGTGGGAGGAGATACAGTCCAAAAAAGCGGAAGAATAAAACGGAAGAAGAAAAAGAAAAAGAAGAAGAAATAGAAAGAACAGTAATTTGGCTTTTTCAAGCCAAATTAATGAAGCCCATAAGTGGAGAGAGGTGGTTAGATTTGTTTGCTTTTTACATAGTAACATAGTAATTGAGGTTGAATAAAGACAATACGTCCATCAAGTCCAACCTATTCACTTATTTTTTAACCCTTCCTAACAGTTGATCCAGAGGAAGGCAAAAAACCCCAGCTAAAAACAAAGGGGGGGATTCCTTCCTGACTGACTCCAAACGGCAATCGGAAAGTATCCCTGGATCAACCAGATCTACAGTAAATGTATTAATAACAGTAATTCTCAATATTTTTTAGTTTTAGAAACTTATCCAGGCCATTTTTAAAGCTATTCAATGAACTTGCCATTTACCCCTTCTGCTCGAAGACCGTTCCACAGTTTCACCGTTCTCAATGTAAAGAAACCTTTCCTAACCTGAAGCTGAAACTTCTTTTTTTCCAACATTAACCCTTTCAGTGCCAGCAGATTTTCATTTTTTTTTGCGTTAAGTGCCAGAAGAATTTTCAGGATTTTGCCCTTAATCGCTTTAGACTAATTTTAAAGTAGGCAACCTTGCAGTAAATAGGGAATATTATACATTGTTTTTTTCCGACAAAGTGTACTTTAACACGGTAACAGAATTTTGTAACTTTTCTGGAAATTTTACTGGAATTATGGGTAAAATATGTAAAAAAAAAAAAAAAAATTTGCAAATTTTCATGGATTTTTCCCATTTTTATTTATAGTTATCTTAAGGTTACGCACAAAAATCTTGCCGTTTCTAAATGCTCATATACTCCTGAGTACAACGATACCAGACTCCAAAACTAAAACTGCACCTTCAAAAATATTATGTATAACCACTACTGACAGTTAACATAGAATATCTACCAAATTAACTAAAATATCCCACAAGTGAGATTTTTTAGAAAACTACACACCGAGGATTTTACGAGTGAGGTAAGTTTCGATCAAAATGGTCAGATACCTGGGCACAGCTCTTCTTCCAATTGCAAGTTATTTTCTCACTTTTCCCAAATTTTTCTCAAATGCGAATTTCAGCTAAAAACTGTGGAGGAAAGTTCAAACACATCTCAAATATGAAAGCCTAACCCCTCCCGAATAAAACAGTATGCCACATTCATGGATATACCCAGAGACATGGCTACCAACTAACCCACCAGTGCCAAATGTCAGTAGCAGCAAAAAAAAAATAAGCCAGTTTTGTATTTGAACAGTCTTTCCACAAAACACCCCCCCCACTCAGAAATACCCTCCACAAACTATATATTCCTGAAATCTACACACCTTCAGCTATGTAACGCTGCAGTTCGTTCGTTCATACCATCAATGGTGTGGGAGCAGTTCTTCATAGATGTTTGTTACCAGATTTTCAAAAAATTTTTACATCAAACAACATTCAAAAAGGTAGAAATCATGCCAAAACCTCATGGAATGTAAAAAAAAGTTACCAAATATCAATCTCCCAAATGTCCTGAATCAAACTGTATGCCATATGTGTGGTGAGACAATGCACGATGGCTCACAATAAGCTAAAATATTTAGCCAACTCCGAATTTGAACAGTCTGCAGTTTTTTCCACAAAACACCTCCGTAACTCAGAAATACCCCACACAAACTATATATTCCTGAAATTAACACACCTTCAGCTATGTAACGCTGTAGTTTGTTCATTCATACTATCAATGGTGTGGGCGCAGTTCTTCCTAGAAGTTCACATTGGTCTGAAAAAATGAACAAAAAACAACTTCAAAAGGTAGAAATCATGCCAAAATCCCAAGTAATGTAAAAAAAAGTTACCAAATATCACATCCCCAAATGTCCTGAATCAAACAGTATGCCATATGCGTGGTTACATACGGACGTGAAACGAATAGCCACGAAGTGAGACAATGCACAATGGGTCAGAAACCGCCATAATATTCAGCCAAATCGAATTTAACAGTCTGCAGTTTTTCCCCACAAACAAACCCCCACAAACCATATATTTCTCGAAGCTACACACCTTATCTACGTAATTCTGTAGTTTGTTCATTTACCATCAATGCTGTGGGCGCAGTCTTCGTAGAAGTTCGCAGTTTTAGCAGATTTTTAAAAAAATAGAAAAAAATACTCTCAAAGGTAGAGAAATCATTCCAAAATCCAAGTAATGTAAAAAAAAGTTACCAAATATCAATCTCCCAAATGTCCTGAATCAAACGGTATGCCCTATGTATGGTTACACACACAGACGTGAATCAACTAGCCACAAAGTGAGCCAATGAACAATGGCCCAATTACAGCAACTTTTCAGATTGTCAGACTAAACACCCCTCTATATTAGAAATACCTCCCAAAACTATATATTCTTGGAATCTACACACCTTCAGCTACACATTGGTGTGTGATCCTTTATGCATACCACCAATGGTGTGGCGCAGTTTCGTGTAAAATTTCGCTTTTTTACCAGATTTTCAGGAAAAATGTATAAAAATACAATTCAAAGTAAAAATCACTGGCAAATTCCATGTCATGTAAAAAAAACTTGTCAATTATCAATCTTCAAATGCCCTGAATCAACGGTATGCCATATGCATGGTTAACACACAGGACATGGAAGCAACTAGTCACAAAGTGAGCCAATGCGTCGTAGTGGCCCAATAACAGCAACTTTTTAGATTTTACAATCTAAACACCCCTCTAACTCAAAAAACCCCCCAAAAATATAATTTTCAGAATCTACATACCTTCAGCTAAGCAACGGTGCCATTTTTCATTCACACCATCAATTGTGTGTGCGCAGATCTTTGTAGAATTTTGCACTTTTTAAAAAAAATAAAGAAACAACAAGTTTCAAAGTTAAAAACCCTGCCAAAACCCCAAGCAATGAAAAAAGTTACCAAATATCAATCTCCCAAATGTCCTGAATCAACCAGTATGCCATATGCGTGGGTGCACACAGATACATGGCCACCAACTAACTCGAATGGGAAGCAAGCATAAGTGCAAATACAAGAAAAAAAATCAAAGTGCTCTGTAATTTCAAACAGCCCCAAAACTTGGAAATGCCCCACAATAAACCCCCCATAAATATCAATCTCCCACATGTCATAAATCAAACGGTATGCCATATGCGTGGATGCACACAGAGACGTGGCAACCAACTAGCTCAAATTGGACGCATGCACAATGCAATTACAAGAAAAAATCAAAGTGCTCTGTAATTTGAACAGCCTACCTTTTTTCTAAGGAAACAGTCCTGAAACTTGGAAATTCCCCACAAACTATATATTTTTCGGAATTTACACACCTTCAGCTACATACCAGTGCCATGATTTCATGCATACATGAAGAATTCAGACGCTGTCACCATAGAACCCGTGCTTTTAGAAGATTTTGTGAAAATAAAATAAGATGATTCAGGGTGAAAATCTACCTAAACCCACTTGACAAGCAAAAAACCCCACTAATTAGCAATCTCCCACATGTCCTGAATCAAACGGTATGCCATTTGCGTGGGTGCAAATAGAGACGAGGCCACCAACTAGCTCAAATGGAACTCATGTAGAAGTGCAGTTACAAGAAAAAAATTTAAAAACGCCACAACCCCCCCCACACACTCTCCCCCTTTTAGTGGTATTTTAGTGGAAACCGGTTAGTACGGAGAGTCACACACGTTTTTGACACTCTTACTGATCCTAAAAATTCAATCCGGTCTTTTTTTGGTACCTCTGCAAAATTTCCTTATAAATAGGCTTAGTTTCCCATGAAATCGTACAAATAACTATCTGCGTTTACTTTACCGATATCGCTGGGGACATTGGGAAGCTTGGAGAAGACAAAGTTTTTTGCTAATTTATGGCTTTAGTTAAAAAAAAAAAAAGGTGTGTGTATCACTTTAAGAATTTTTTTGTGTGCATTTCCACTTTTTTTTTTTTGATCTTTCCCAAAGATAATCATCAGATCATCTTAGGGAATGATAGCGAACTTGGAATACGGGCATAAATGCCTGTTTTACAATTCGAAATCCGATCGGAAAAATCACTTCCCGGAAATCATTTTCCAGAAAGTGATTTTTCATTCATTGGCAAAGATCAATAATTTGGTGATCAGAAGTTATCTACCAGAACCCCCAAATCTTTTTCCATTACAGATGCACTTAACACAAAGTTATTTATGGTGTAGGTGGCACAGGGATTATTAAATCCTAAATGTATCCCCTTACATTTATCAACAATGTCATCTGCCATTCTGCTGCCCATTTTGATAATCTAAGTCTGCTTGCAGCACTTGCACATCATCTGAAGTTTCCAAAGCTCTGCATAGTTTAGTGTCATCAGCAAACACTGAGACCTTGCTCTCAATGTCCCCTTCTAAGTCATTTATAAACAGATTAAACACAAGCGACCCCAGTACAGAACCCTGAGGCACTCCGCTTAGAACTTTAGCCCACATAGATGTAGCTCCATTAACCACCACTCTCTGTTTGCGATCCAATAACCAGTTCTCTATCTATGAACAAATGTTTTCTTCAAGGCCAACTATCCTCAGTTTATACATTAGTCACCTATGTGGCACAGTATCAAAAGCTTTCACAAAATCCAAGTATACCACATCCACTGCTGTGCCTGAATCTAACTTCTTACTCGCTTCTTCAAAAAAAACAATTAAATTTGTCTGGCATGATCTATTTCTCATAAATCCATGCTGACTACTACTAATAAGATGAGCTCTGGAGACAAAGTCAAGGATATGATCCCGTAAAAAAGTTTCCAGCACCTTCCCTACCTTCCCTGATGTTAGGCTTACAGGTCTATTGTTACCAGGCTGTGAACGACTACCTTTTTTGAATATTGGTATTACAATTAGTATATAAAGTGACAGTGACAGTGCTAAAGTGACTAGTGAAACAAAAATACCAATGTCAAAAAATAAAAATATTAATGAAAAACATCTAAATATACCCAGTGTGTGTATGTGTGTGTGTGTGTGTGTATATATATATATATATATATATATATATATATATATATATATATATACATAAAATATTTTTTACACTAAAGCCATAAATTAGCAAAAAATGTTGTCTTCTCCAAGCTTCCCAATGTCCCAGGTGATATCGGTAAAGTAAACGCAGATAGTTATTTGTACGATTTCAAGGGAATAATAACTATTAATATAAATATGACAATCAATATCTAAAGACACATATATGCATGAATCTTTTTAAAAAACAGCACATTTCTCTAATGGTCCATCCCAATAAGTGAATTGTATTATAGTAACTTAAATACTTATATCGTAGATTAATATAACATCATATAAACAAAAGACAATCGGGGAGATTCAATATCGCTTCTCCCGTTACTTACCATAGCCCGATCCTGCGATACAATAACTGACGTAAGCGAGATTACGTCAGTTATTGCATCGCGGGATCGGGCAAAGGTAAGGAGCGGGACTTTAACGCTCCACAACCCGTATCGTTAAGTTTCACGCTACAAAGCAGCGCAAAACTTAACACTACGGGTTTTGGATCGTTAGCACAGCGCTATTTCCAAAAACATTCGGAAATGGCGCTGTGCTCGAAAATCCGTCCAAAACCCAATTTTTTTTAGGGTTAATGTAAGTTTTAGACGGAAAAGGGCCATATTGAATCTCCCCCAATGTATTTAAAACATATCAAAACATTAAAACATGTTAAAAAGCTCAAATGACAAATTCCTCTGGAAACGCACCAATTTTTTACCTGTGCCAAAATGTTTTTTGGGACTATTGTTATCCATATTTTTATTAAAATCATGTGCATGGCATGATTCCTACGTTTAATATTAGGGTTAACACTATTATTCTGAGGGTCTCTCCTAGTTTGTATAAAAATGAACAAAGTGTGAAAATTGAACCATGGCTAAAGGGCTGTTTTAAGTGTGGACAAAATAGATGTAATTTATGTCAATATCTATTGGTCTCTAGAAATTTTTAAACTACTATTACAAATAAATCGTTTTGTATAACACGATATGTGAACTGTAAATCTACTTATATAGTGTACTTAGCCAGTGTACAGTTATGCTAAACAATATGTAGGGGGAAAAAATGAACGGTCAGAGCAATGGAACATATTAATGAAATAAGAAAGAAAGACAAAAAAAACATATCTCTACCCACATGATAGAATGTCATGATAATAGCCTTAAAATTAATTTTCAGATTATAGAAAAATTTGTGGTAATGCACGTAAAGGTGATCTATATAAAGTCTTATTAAGAAGGGAAGCCTTCTGGATATTTAGGTTAAAAACTTTGACTCCCCTTGGTCTAAATATGGAATGTGAGCTTAATTGTTATGTCCCAGTGTCTGATAAACTTTTACAGCTAAAAACCGGAAATCCGTAAGAGAATCTGCAGGCTTTAGGACCCTGTAGTGAGATCAGTCAGTAAGACGCAATTCCTGCCTGCTGGGACGGGGCTATTTCAGAACAGAGCTGCTGGGGACTCACTGTGCCCACTGTGCTGCAAGTTTAGGTCAGTAGGTTTGGGAGACACTGAATTCCTGCCCTGTTTAAAGTTTATATGCTGTCTGGGGAAGGAGGGAATCCCACAAACCAGCCTTCCAGCCAATGTAAAGTCAGTCCTCCTAAAAACCAGTGTCTGTGAGTCCTCCTGTTCAAAATCCAGTGTCTATCAGTCCTCCTGTTCAAAAAACAGTGTCTGTCAGTCTTTCTGTTCAAAATCCAGGGTCTGTCAGTCCTCCTGTTTAAAATCCAGTGTCTGTCAGTCCTCCTGTTCAAAATCCAGTGTTTGTCAGTCCTCCTGTTCTAAATCCAGTGTCTGTCAGTCCTCCTGTTCAAAAATAAGTCTGTCAGTCCTTCTGTTCAAAATCCAGTGTCTATCAATCCTGTTCAAATTCCAGTATCTGTCAGTCCTCCTGTTCAAAACCAGTGCCCGTCAGTCCTTCTGTTCAAAAATCCAGTGTCTGTCAGTCCTCCTGTTTAAAATCCAGTGTCTGTCAGTCCTCCTGTTCAAAATCCAGTGTCTGTCAGTCCTCCTGTTCAAAATCCAGTGTCTTTCAGTCCTCCTGTTCAAAATCCAGTGTCTTTCAGTCCTCCTGTTCAAAAACCAGTGTCTGTCAGTCTTCCTGTTCAAAAATAAGTGTCTGTCAGTCCTTCTGTTCAAAATCCAGTATCTGTCAGTCCTCCTTTTTAGAAACCAGTGTCTGTCAGTCCTTCTGTTCGAAATTCAGTGTCTGTCAGTCCTCCTGTTCAAAATCCAGCGTCTGACAGTCCATCTGTTGAAAATCCAATGTTTGTCAGTCCTCCTGTTCAAAAAACAGTGTCTGTCAGTCCTCCTGTTCAAGATTTTGTGTCTGTCAGTCAACCTGTTCAAAATCCAGTGTGTCAGTCCTCCTGTTCAAAAACCAGTGTCTGTTAGTCCTCCTGTTCAAAAACCAGTATCTTTCAGTTCTCCTGTTCAAAAACCAGTATCTGTTAGTCCTCCTTTTCAGAAACCAGTGTCTGTCAGTCCTCCTGTTCAAAATCCAGTGTCTGCCAGTCCACCTGTTCAAAATCCAGTGTCAGTCCTCCTGTTCCAAATTTTTTTTTAATCCCCTCCTTGAGGAGGGGTTTTATTGAAACAATAAAAGCAATTTTAACATACAAATTTGCATAGTATAGCATTGTATAACAGTAGAAAACAAAGAGGATTGCTTCATACACCTTATGATTTAGCCTTATCCATTTTGTTTAGGAACGGTATAAATACGTATACTGTGTAGCGCTGGGTTGCCTAAGACATTGAATTGTTCATTTGGCGGGTTATTATTTAACATTTTTTATCATACAATAAACTATACATTGAAAAGAAAAAAACAGCACAAAAGAAAAAGAAAAAAACAGTTTTTTTGCTATCATTGCTTCATTAATTTTAACATATTCAGAATTTTCTAGAGGGGTATGTAATTAGTATAGTGCTATGATTTAACTACATTAACTTTAACTTTTGCTACCCATTTTTTAATATTTCCATTGTAGCTATTAAGGTGTTGGATGTGTTGCTCGATGTGTCTTTGAGTCTGTGTCCTCCCCAGGGTCCAGCCCTGCCCACAGCCCATTTTATTCGTTAGTTGTCGCATGTAGCGGATGAAGATTCCCATCTGTTCCATACTTTATCATAGTTGGATGGGCAGCCTCTGCTCGTGTACATTAATTTTTTATAAGGAAGGGTTGATCTCTGTTTTCCATTGGGAGATTGTGGGTATAGAGGCTTGTATCCAAGTTTTGGCGATTAATTTCCTAGCCGTGAAAAGGGTTTTGCATTAAAAAGATTTGTAGGAATTTACCTACAAGCAAGTGGTGAAAGAAGGTCCCAGGAGAGGATCAACATTTAGGACACAAAGGACTCCTGTTTTGTTTGAATTTAGCTAATCTGATAGGTGTCAGATATGTTCTATGAAGGATGTATAGCTGGGACATCTTTTCTGATGCTTTTGGGGTGGCAGCTTTTGGTGCTTTCAGAGCCTCTTACCATTCCTCCCTCTCTATTGGTCCGATGTCTCTTTCCCATGTTGTCTTTTTGTGTAAGACCTGTGTTTCGGATTGAGAGCATAATAGATAAGTATATACATTTCATATCATTTTCGTGGGTTTGGGTGATGCTATCAGTCCCACTATTGGATTACTCTCCAAGTCGAGGTGTTGGTTTCCAAATTGGGTTTGGAAAGCGTGGCGTACCTGGAGGTATCTGAATAGATGGGAGTTTGGCAGTTTAAACTCCTGCTTCAACTGATCAAACACCTTAATTTGACCATCATACACAATGTGTGATATTCTAGTTACACCGTATTTACACCAGATTTTAGGCTGTTGTATAGAAAGGAATTCTGGAAGACTTTTGTTGAACCAAAGTGGGGTGTGTTTGTTTATAAGGGGGATCTTCATTTCCTCCATTGCTAAGTCCCATATTTTTAGTACTTGCAGTAGTAAAGGAGGTGTGTAGCTGGGTAGTGGTGTACCGGCTAGCCCTCATGTAATCAGGTATATGGAGCTGAGGGTTGTAGGTAATTCTTGTGTTTCAAGGAGGTTTATAAGTTTATGGGTTTTATCCTGGGCCCAGTGATATATATGTGAAATCTGAGAGGCCAAGTAATACAGCCGAAAATCTGGGACAGCCATGCCACCCATTTCGTTTGGCGTTTAAGTATTTGCCAGTTTAATTTCGATCTACTCGATCTCCCTATGAATGGTCTGATTATTGAATCTAGTATTTTGAAGTATAGTAAGGGGATGAGAATTGGGGAGTGCCATACAATATAAAGAATTTTAGGTAGTAAGATCATTTTTGTAAGGTTGGCACGTCCTGCTACTCCCACTGGCAGTTTGGACCATATTTGCGTTTTGTGTTTAACTAGTTGTATAAGGGGTTTTATGTTTAAGGCTAGGTATTCCTTTGAACATTCCTTTGGGATAACGGGTTTCTGATTTCCATTTTGGTAATGGGTTCTTCTAGTAGGTTACGGCTGTCCTGTGGGAGATATCGTAGGGGGGTTTGTTGAATATAGCTTTTAAGCTCTTCTGGTGTGTGTTGTGTTTGGGTGGAATATAGGTTTTTATAATACTCTAGGAGGTAGTCTGCTACCTCTTCTGGTTTGATAAGGAGTTGTCCTGTCTGATTCTTCAGCGTAATGATTATGGGGGGTTTGTGTTAGTGGTTAGCCAGGTATGCAAGTAATTTACCACACTTTTCACAGTGTTTGTATAATCTTTGTGTTCTGAAAAACAGTTGTTTTTTTTGGTTTCGTGTATATTATTGGTTAGTCTAGATTGGAGTTGTCATATTCACATTTTGCATGAGTTTTGCAAATCTGATTTCGGGGTTCCTGGGGGGTTGCCAGCCTGTAGGGTGCAGTCTGTCTTGGCAGATGTTTAGAGTTGTATTGAATTCTCCTAACCATATAGCTGGTATCCCTGGGTATTCAGCTAGGAATTGTAGACCTGTTTTAAGTGAGGACATTGTGAATGGTGGGGCGATGTAAGAGGCAAGTAAAAGAAGGGGGGCATTCTGTATCTTAACATTTAAAAACACAAAAGTATCTGACCGGTCTAGCCTTAGCTCCACAAGCTCAAACTGTGTGGGTTTGGTTACTAATACCTCTACTCCTCTAGAGTAGGATGTGAGTTGGGCGTGGTATGCCCAACCCACCCAGGGTCTTTTAAGTGCAGTTTGTTGTTGGCCTTCCAGGTGAGTCTCTAGAAGGATTATTATATTCACTTTTAGTTTCTTGCAGTATTGTAGAATTGTTGACCGTTTAATCTCATTTTGGAGGCCTCTAACGTTCCATGCTAAGACCCTGAATGTGGTTTGTCGGTCGCATTATCGAGCCGGTGGGCCAGGCTAGACCGGGGGAGAAGACATTTTTGCATAAATCATTGTATTCCTAGAAAAAAGGAGATGATTTAAACTTACATCAACACAGTGTTTTTTATACATAACATAATACATTTTTGCATGGGTAGTAGTAAACTCTGCCAACTCCCGACATTGCACTGTGGAACTAGGGCAAGCATTGTTCCCTGAACCTTCGGAAAGGACAGGTTGGACTCTCAATCTGATTAGTACGGTTTGTACTTGTATATAGTTGTTTCTCTCTGGGGGCGACTGGTTGGTCGCTGTGTTTAGGCTTTGAGTAGTGAGTGAAAGTGTCTTTTCCATTATTTTTCCACTCAAGCATTAGAGGGGGGTGATAGAGTGATCAGGATTGTGTCCAGGAGGGAGAATATAAAATGTATTGAGGGGGGAGAAAGAAAGAGAAGGGAAGGATCGTTGTTTCAAGGCATGACTTACTTCCGGAAAGGTTTTATCGGAGTTTTATGGTTGTCATTGTTTGTAGGGGTCTTTAGGCAGTGTCTGCCCATCATATTTGCTGCCACTATAGTATGTGAGGCCATGTGTTTTATCTGACTGTAAAGTTATAAATGCGGCCTTACCAGTTTGGTGAGTTGTGCAGCGTTGTTGTTAGTCCCATCCTGGTAGGTATTTAAGAGTTGCATCTTTCTTGGGGAGGGCCTCATGCACGGTCATGATTGGAGTCCAGCTATGTTGAAGCCTCTGCAGCCGATGTAAAGAAGTGTACTTTGTCTCCTTTTGTGACTCGGAGGTGGGTTAGATACAGTATAGCGTATTTTAAATTGGCGGAGCGCAAATTGAGCAATTTTCGTGACCGCGACACCATACTCCGGTTACGGAAATTGAGCAATTTTGAAATGAATGTTCTTGGGGGGGCCCCAGGGGGGGTGTCTTGTGGGTATTCTGTGTGCACGTTCCAGCACAAATGTGTGGGAGAAGCTATTTCTCCCGAATGTAGTGATTAGTAGGTCTTCCAGGAATCCGGCTGGGTCTGAGCCCTCCACCCTTTCTGGCAGCCCCACCAGTCTGATATTATTTCGTCTGTGTCTATTTTCCAGGTCTTCTTGATGCTGGTATAAAGTGTTTATTGTGGCTTGTTGGGCCTCTATCATATGTTGCATGGGGGAAACCCTGTCCTCCACCGTGCTTATGCGTTGTTCGGCCTCCGTGACCCTGTTGCATTAATTGTGGAGGTCCTGCCGGACCAGGGAGATATCAACTTTGACCTCTTCCGGTTTAGTTGACATTGTTGTCTGGCAGGTAGCGATCGCCTCTAGGAGTTTAGCCGCCACCTCTGATTGTATGGTGTTGGTGCTCGGTGTGGTTGGGTCGTTTGGGCCTATAACGTGTTCCCCCTTGTTTTGGTGCCGGAACCTGTCTAGCCTTCCAGACATGTCTTGGGCTTTTTTGGGGGGGACATCTTAGCTGCGTTTACAGTGCCTCTTTTGTGAGAGTGATTTTGAGAAATAACTTGATTGTTAGCTTTTGTCCAACAGTGATATCTGATAGAGAGATAAGTGTTAGAATAAATATCCTGCACTAGTCACGCCGGACCCTGATGCCTGTCTTAGACCCAGTAAAAGACCCTTACAATGCCGGGAGAAAGAATTACACCACACACCAGATGTAGTAGAACTCTAACTCACTTTATTCAGTTGGTACATTGGATTATCACAAGGAGAAAAGGGGGCACGGCCAGACACCGTGTCTACAGATGAGGTAGTAAAACATCCCTTGGAATCCAAGGAGGGAGTCAGGTTGACATAAGATATGGGAAGCAAAGACCTTGAGATCAAATGTTATCTAGACCATGGAATAAGAGAGAGAACATTTGAGAACAACAACATCTGCTAATAAGACAAAATAATATGAACACAAAATGGAGTTAAAGAACAAAATGGCTGCTATTAGGCAGTGATTATAAGTGATTATAGAGAATATATCAAAACCTAACAATAAGTATTGCCAGAGTCTCTGTTTGGGGCCAGACTGGATTGTTGGTTGATTACCTTTGTTGTATATTCTTAGGTGGGAGCCGAGTTTGGCCTTTTATGCCAGTTGAGGTAGTCTGGGAGTTTGAGTGTCAGCCGATGGGGGGCTGGTATTATCAGTTAGGGCGGTATGGGTTTGCTTCTGTCCTCCTGGTTTTGTGGGTACAGGGATTATTGGTTTATGTTTTAAATTGGTCCTGCAGTGGGGTCCCAGGGTTTACCAAGAGTTCCCTGTGTCCTTGTACCTAAATATAGACACATAATTCCTCAGTGACGTCTAATATCCTTATAATTTACAGTAGGGGATACATTATCCCTTATAATACATGAGGTACCCAGAGTTCCCTGTATAACTCAGTCTGTGTCCTTGTACCTTTATATGGACACAGAACTCCTCAGTGACATCTAATATTCTTATAATTTACAGTAGGGATACATTATCGCTTATAATACATGAGTGCTACCCAGAGTTCCCTGTATAACTCAGTCTGTGTCCTTGTACCTTTATATGGACACAGAACTCCTCAGTGACTTCTAATATCCTTATAATTTACAGTAGGGGATACATCCTTTATAATACATGAGAGGTACCCAGAGTTTCCTGTATAACTCAGTCTGTGTCCTTGTACCTAAATATAGACAAATAATGCCTCAGTGACTTCTAATATCCTTATAATTTACAGTAGGGGATATATTATCGCTTATAATACATGAGTGGTACCCAGAGTTCCCTGTATAACTCAGTCTGTGTCCTTGTACCTTTATATGGATGCAGAACTCCTCAGTGACTTCTAATATCCTTATAATTTACAGTAGGGGATACATTATCCCTTAAAATACACGAGTGGTACCCAGAGTTCCCTGACCTGTATAACTCAGACTAAATATCTGTTGTATATGCTTGTGAAGGTTCTCATTCATCCAGGTCGTGGTATATCTGTTGTATTCAATTAGATCAACTGGACTTGAAGTTTAGTTCTTGAAGACGTTTCGCTAGTCATCCGACTGGTTTCTCAATTCAGAATGACTTGTACAAGAATCTGTGGCAATTATGTACCCTGGAAAATCCCAATTAGCATATCACAGATTTGCCACAGATTTTCCAGGGTACATAATTGCCACAGATTCTTGTACAAGTCACTCTGAATTGAGAAAGCCAGTCGGATGACTAGCGATAAAGTCTTCAAGAACTAAACTTTAAGTCCAGTTGATCTAATTGAATACAACAGATATACCATGACCTGGATGAATGAGAACCATCACAAGCATAACTCAGACTAAAAGAAGTTTATTTTAAAGCAGCTTAAATTAATGCTTAAGACTGAAACACATTTCTCATATAATCTAACCAAAATACTAAAAGTGATCTTTTGCTATTACGCTGTAATCATACTCCTCCCACGCCCTGCCCACTTGACCACACCCACTCAAGTGACCACACCCACTCCCCCCCCCCGGCAATTTTACGGAATGTGTCCCTCTTTAGGATTTTCAGATGTTGGGAGGTATGAACTTATCCTTTAAAGGGGAAATATGGTCTCCATAAAAGCACCATTGCAAAGAGCTCTATCATATCTTTTAAACAAGCCTGGGCTAATGGCTCTAGCTAGTGTAAATTTAATGTTTCTGAAGGGCCTATGGAGAGAGAGAAACTTCCTTTTTCAGGCTTGTGCCTAGCTTTAAAAAGATTTTGATGCAGCTGATAATGCTTTGCATAAATTCCTGTTTACCAAGTTGAAATCCCATTTGAAATATCATTTTCAGGAAAGCATTTAAATTTTAAAATCTCTTTTTGTGAATGGATCTCTTGATTCATTTATAAATACTATTGTAACTTGATATATATATGTACTGAACTATCTATGTATTTATCCCCCTTGCATGACTTTATTGTATTTTATTACTGTACAGAGCTGCGTCCCCAAGTGGCGCTATATAAATAAACATATACATACATAACTGACAACTTACTATAACAGGTCCTGAACTGTGATCAGAAAGCTGAAAGTTCAGTACCTCCACTTGACCACCAGGGTAGTTTTATACTGTATGTGGATGGATCTCTTTTATTCATTCACAAACACTATAGGTGGAACAATAGTACTGGTGATGGCATAGCTTGAAGTGCTGTAAGTTTGGAAAGATTGCAGCTAGAAGCATGATCCTGGATTAATTTTAAAGGTGGTTCTTTCTAATAGTTATCATTTAAAGGCAATTGTTAGAGTGCATGTTTTAGCCAATGACATAAAAGAAGACCTGTAAGATTCCCAAGCGCTTTGTCAGACATTCCACCCTGTATGTGTTTAGCATGTTATTAGTTTATGTAAATATACTAATTTACTGTTAAGCTTATCAAAGGTCCTGTCTTGTTTCATGTACAAAAAATTCTTTTACTCATTAACTGGGTAATAAGACTATATTTTTTGTTTTTAGAAAGCATGCAGCATAACGTGAATCTGCTGGAAAGTATTTTTGAAAACTTAGAAGAACATGTCAATATTACAAGTAAAAGAATTCGGAGACATTCAGATGATGATGATTATAATATTGAAGTTCTTCTTGGAGTTGATGATTCTGTTGTACAATTCCACGGAAAGGAATATGTGCAGGAATATCTTTTGACCCTTCTGAATATTGTAAGTTATCTGTAAAAATATCTGCATAGTTGAATGAATGTATAATTTTATTAATATGGAGCAATTGTTGAAGGGCAGTCTAGGATTTAACCCCAGTGAAATGCAAATTATTAGATGAATATGATGTGTAGCTTACCTGGATATTCCAATCCTTTTGTGAGACACAGAGATTCAAACTTTTAAAAAGTAACATCTTGGGAGAGAAAGTTCCTTTAGTACAGACCCAGTTGTGCATATCAGCACACTGATAAGAAATGCATTGCACGGAGTTATTCAAATATCAGGTTTCCTTCTATCCTTCAGAGAAAATAAAAGTTAGCACTCCCACCACTACTTGCAGTGCAAGTCCCAGATGCCTGTCCACGTCATACAATATGTAATAAAATAAAAAAGAGTGACAGCATCATTCCAACACCATTCAGAATACTGCATAACCCATTTATTTAGCCAAATATCACAGCACACAACTATGTATACAAATATCACAGCACACAACTATGTATACATGACAAAGGGAGGGTGACCCCATTTTTTTTTTGTGTTAACTGCCAGAAGAATTTTCAGGATTTTGCCCTTAATCGCTTTAGACTAATTTTACAGTAGGAAACCTTGCAGTAAATCAGGAATATTATACATTGTTTTTTTCAGCACAAAGTGTACTTTAACATGGTAACAAAATTTTGTAACTTTTCTGGAAATTTTACTGGAATTATGGGTAAAATATGTAAAAAAAATGAAAAATTTGCAAATTTTCATGGATTTTTCCCATTTTTACTTATAGTTATCTTAGGGGTAAAAACACAAAAATCTTACTGTTTCTAAAAGCTCTGATACTCCCGAGTACAACTATACCAGATATATGTAGGTACCCGACTTTTTCTGTACAGGAGACTCCCCCAAACTAAAACTGCACCTTCTAGAATATTACACCAATTTAAAATGTATAACCACTACTGACAGTTAACATAGAATATCTACCAAATTAACTAAAATATTCCCACAAGTGAGATACTTTTAGAAACTACACACCCGTAGGATATTGTCCAATTGTAAGTTATTTTCTCACATTTTCCTTTTTTTCCTCAACTGTAAAATCAGAGACAAAATCAAATGCGAATTTCAGCTAAAAACTGTGGAGGAAAGTTCAAACGCATCTCAAATATGAAAGCCTAACCCCTCCCGAATAAAACGGTATGCCATATTCATGGGTGTACCCAGAGACATGGCTACCAACTAACCCAGAGCGTGACCAGTGCCAAATGTCAGTAGCAGCAAAAAAAAATTAGCCAGTTTTGTATTTGAACAGTCTGCAGTTTTTCCACAAAACGCCCCCCCAACTCAGAAATACCCCCCACAAACTATATATTCCTGAAATCTACACACCTTCAGCTATGTAACGCTGTAGTTCGTTCATTCATACCATCAATGGTGTGGGCGCAGTAGAAGATTTTCTTTTTTTACCAGATTTTCCAAAAAAATTAACATCAAACAACATTCAAAAAGGTAGAAATCATGCCAAAACCCCATGGAATGTAAAAAAAAGTTACTAAATATCAATCTCCCAAATGTCCTGAATCAAACGGTATGCCATATGTGTGGTTATACACGCGGACGTGGAAGCGAAAAAGCCACAAAGTGAGACAATGCACGATGGCTCAGAAACGGCAAAAATATTTAGCCAACTCCGAATTTGGACAGTCTGCAGTTTTTTCAACAAAACACCCCCTTAATTTAGAAATAACCCCCACAAACTATATATACCTCATAGAATGTAAAAAAATGTTACCAAATATCAGTCTCCCAAATGTCCTGAATCAAACGGTATGCCCTATGTATGGTTATAAGGGATAAGACATGCTAGGCACACCAGTCTTGATAGTGTAACATATCCATTTAATGGTGACGTTTCGGAACCAGTGCGGCTCCTTCCTCAGACCAAACAAAACTGAATAACATAAGTGCATGGTGCTATATATAGAGTATCACACGGTACAAGATGGCCATCTAGTGGTCAAAGTAAAGAGTATATAATACATACAATGCCAGATATAAAGTGCTAAGTTAAAGTGCCAAGTGCTACATGTGATATACATGTAAAGTGACATATAGTGTAAAATATCATAAAACTATTAAAATACAAACTGTAAGTACCACGTGTAGAAAAAATACAGTAATATATTTAAAAATTCTTAAATAGTACTAAACTGCTGAAAGATCCTAGGACAATAAATACTAAAAGGACATATATCAAAAAATTCCATATAACAGGGTAGACAGATAGTTAAACATACTCCTGGTCCTCAATATCATATTTGCCTAATGACCAGGTATAATGGACAGTGTATAAATAGAAAGAGACACAAAGTTCTAATATACCGTATAATCAGAGAGAGAGACAATGATAGTATAAAAGGTAATAAGCAAGGTTATCCAAAAAAGGCAAAGTTATCGTTTTGGTAACAAACACGTGAGTCCTAAATTTTATATTAAGACCTCTGGGTTGTACAGCATCTAGTTTGAATATCCACATGGCTTCTCTACATAGTAGGCTGTTATTTCTGTCACCACCCCTGCTGTCCATGGGTACCTGATCAATCACCATGGCTTTGGTTCGGATACTTGGTGTTTCATGGTGCAAAAATGTGCAGCCACCGGAGGTATTTCTCCTCTGAGCATATCCTCATTATTAAACTTATTGAGTGCTATTCTAATGTCGCTCTTGTGTTTTTGGAGTCTGCGTTTAAATGGGCCTGTAGTTTTCCCTACATAAATCAGGGAACAAGGGCATTTCAACATATACACGCAATATTCCGTATTACAATTAAAGTATCCCTGTATCTCAAATTTTTTGCCAGAGTATGGATGGTGAAAGTTGTTGCCAACTATCATGGAATTGCATATGTTGCAATTGTGACACTTGTAGCAACCCATTTTTTGTGAAATCTTAAAGCCCTTTTGTTTATATTTTGATGTCGGGTCTGCTTGTATGAGGGAATTATATAAGGTTTTGCCCTTTTTATATACCATCAGTGGTTTGCGTCTAGTGATGGGGTCTAGAGTGTTGTCATCAGCTATGATGGGCCAATATTTATTCATATTATGCTTGATATGGTCAGAACTGGTATTGTAACTTTGGACAAAAGGAACTCCCTTGTCTCTGGTTACTTTAGGGGACATATTATCCGCTTCTATCCTAGCCCTTTCCAAATCGTGGGATTGATGTCCCCTTACCTTGAATTTGTTCATCATCCGATCAAGCTGTAAGGCCCTGTCCTCATCGTTGGAGCAGATCCTATTAACCCTCATAAATTGAGACTTCGGTAATCCCAATAAGGTATGTCTGGGATGGAAACTTTTGCCATGCAGTAACGAGTTGCGGTCTGTGGATTTAGAATAAATAGATGTGCAAATCCCCAGTGTCGTAATGTTCACTTGTACATCCAAATATTGTGCCTGTGTAGGAGAAAAAGAAGCGTTATACACAATTTTATCATCCAAGGTATTACAATACTGTATAAATTCTTGTGCCTGTGACAAATTTCCTTGCCAAATAATAAATACATCGTCTATGTATCGCCATAATCTCACACCATGTTTTTTGAAAGGTTCATGGTTATAGATGAATTTTTCTTCCAGAAATCCCATGTATAAATTGGCATACGAGGGTGCTGCGGGACTGCCCATTGCAGTCCCTACCTGTTGTATATAATACTCGTTTTCAAATTTAAAGTAATTATTAACCAAAATAAATCGCATACAGTCAATGAGAAATGTACTGGGAAGATTTTTGTCGTTTCTAGATGTTAGAAAATGTTCAATGGCGTTCAAACCTTTCACATGGTCAATATTGGTGTATAGTGAGGAAATGTCTGCTGTAATGATAATCCACTCTCCAACGGTTCGAAGTTTTTGAAGAAAGTCCGCTGTGTCCTTGATATATGAAGGAAGGTTGTATACTAGAGGCTTTAGATGAAAATCTACAAATTGTGATAACGGGCTAGTAATCGATCCTATAGCCGATACAATCGGTCTAAACGGTGGATTATATATGTTTTTATGAATTTTGGGTAATCCATACATTACAGGTTTCCGTGGGTGTTCTTCCAAAATATAATCGTACATGTTTTCATCGATCCAACCAGCAGTCAATGCTGTTTGTAATAAGGTTTTCAATTGTGATATTATTCCTGATGTGTGGTCTTGGTGTATACGCATGTATGTTCCTGCTGATTCGAGATGTTCTCTCATACTATTGCTGTAAAAGGTGTAGTCCATTAAAACTATGGATCCACCCTTGTCAGCGGGTTTTATGATGATCGAGGGATCAAGTTGTAAAGACTTCAAAGCTTGTGTCTCAGCTTCGGTAAGGTTGGACTGTATTTTTCTATTAGTATGTATATTACAGTTCATCCTCATCAGTCGTATAAACTGATCTATACCTCGAAAAGACCCTTGTGGAATGTATTTACTTTTACACTTAAAAGGAGAGCTGGTCATCTCTGGATAGTGTTTGAAATGTTCTTTTAGTTTTAAAGATCTATCAAGTTTGAATAGATCGATTTCAAACTTAAATTTGTCAAAGTTATGTGTAGGTTGGAACGATAAACCCTTGTTTAAAAGCATGGTTTCACTCACCGTTAGTTGCCGTGTAGATAGATTGAAAATCAGGTTCTCCATAGGTTGGGGAGATTGGGGCGCTTTATGCCGCCTCCCTCGTCGGATCCTGCGGCCTCTCCTAAAAAAGGCTGTTTGGCTACAACAGATCTTGTCAGCATTTTTTATGGGTCATTACTTAAGTTGCCGGTACCTATGTTCTCCGTGTCTGTACCGGACGAATCTTCCGTTAGTTCATCTGAACCGGAAGCACCTGTGGGAAGCCGGGTTGACTTCCGGTTGAGTCGACCACGTGGTCTCTGGCGTTTCCATGGCAGCCGCGTAAACTCTCGTTTGTTATTGCCGGATAGCCATCCATAAACAGTCCCATCTACATAATCGGTACACACTTTTTAAAATTTCGATCTTTTGTATTGACGTAGATCATTGGTAAATTTGTCAATTTGTGTTTGTAAAGTATTGAGTTGTATCTCTTTATCTGCATCAGGTTCTTTAGTGACAATATCGAGTATCTTGGTGATTTCCAACTCTACACGGCCCATTTGTTGGCGTACCTCATCGATCACCAGTAGGATCAAATCAAAGGAGCATTTGTTCAGGATTGAACACCACTTCTCACAGAAAACTTTATTGCCTCGTCCAATTGTTGGTTGGTTATGAATTCTAAAGCCTCTAGGAATCCTACGAACTTTGTAATATTCTGAAAGGGTAAGTCCATGTAGTTGTAATTCTGCATGTTTGCGTTTCAATCTTTTAAGCTCCAGGATGTAATCCTTTAATGTGTCTTGTCCAAACGTGGTAGATGTCTCAGTAGTGAATAATATGCGTTGGGCTTCATCATCAGTAAAGGTAAATGTGGAAACAGGTATGGTGGCATCAACCTCCAAACCCACAAACGGATCCATCTTCACAGGTGAAGAAAAATAGAAAGGTTGGGTGCAATAGATCCTGGTAGCTAACCAATAATATGCAACAGGGAAGGGTAGGATCCTGCACACCTTAACATCAGGAAGATAAGTACTTATACAATGCTGGGTGCTCTAAGCTCTGTAGCTAACAGACATAATCATAAGGGATAAGACATGCTAGGCACACCAGTCTTGATAGTGGAACATATCCATTTAATGGTGACGTTTCGGAACCAGTGCGGCTCCTTCCTCAGACCAAACAAAACTGAATAACATAAGTGCATGGTGCTATATATAGAGTATCACACGGTACAAGATGGCCATCTAGTGGTCAAAGTAAAGAGTATATAATACATACAATGCCAGATATAAAGTGCTAAGTTAAAGTGCCAAGTGCTACATGTGATATACATGTAAAGTGACATATAGTGTAAAATATCATAAAACTATTAAAATACATAACTGTAAGTACCACGTGTAGAAAAATACAATCTAAAATAAGTAATATATTTAAAAATTCTATAAATAGTACTAAACTGCTGAAAGATCCTAGGACAATATAAATACTAAAAGGACATATATCAAAAAATTCCATATAACAGGGTAGACAGATAGTTAAACATACTCCTGGTCCTCAATATCATATTTGCCTAATGACCAGGTATAATGGACAGTGTATAAATAGAAAGAGACACAAAGTTCTAATATACCGTATAATCAGAGAGAGAGACAATGATAGTATAAAAGGTAATAAGCGAGGTTATCCAAAAAAGGCAAAGTTATCGTTTTGGTAAGAAACACGTGAGTCCTAAATTTATATTAAGACCTCTGGGTTGTACAGCATCTAGTTTGAATATCCACATGGCTTCTCTACGTAGTAGGTATATCAAAATATAAACAAAAGGGCTTTAGATTTCACAAAAAATGGGTTGCTACAGGTGTCACAATTGCAACATATGCAATTCCATGATAGGTGGCAACAACTTTCACCATCCATACTCTGGCAAAAAATTTGAGATACAGGGATACTTTATTGTAATACGGAATATTGCGTGTATATGTTGAAATGCCCTTGTTCCTGATTTATGTAGGGAAAATACCGGCCCATTTAAACGCAGACTCCAAAAACACAAGAGCGACATTAGAATAGCACTCAATAAGTTTAATAATGAGGATGCGCTTAGAGGAGAAATACCTCCCGGTGGCTGCACATTTTTGCACCGAACTCAAAGCCATGGTGATTGATCAGGTACCCATGGACAGCAGGGGTGGTGACAGAAATAACAGCCTACTACGTAGAGAAGCCATGTGGATATTCAAACTAGATGCTGTACAACCCAGAGGTCTTAATATAATTTAGGACTCAAGTGTTTGTTACCAAAACGATAACTTGCTTTTTTGGATAACCTCGCTTATTACCTTTTATACTATCATTGTCTCTCTCTCTGATTATACGGTATATTAGAACTTTGGTCTCTTTCTATTTATACACTGTCCATTATACCTGGTCATTAGGCAATATTATATTGAGGACCAGGAGTATGTTAACTATGTCACCCTGTTATATGGAATTTTTGATATATGTCCTTTTAGTATTTATATGTCCTAGGATCTTTCAGCAGTTTAGTACTATTTATAGAATTTTTAAATATATTACTATTTTAGATTGTATTTTTCTACACGTGGTACTTACAGTTATGTATTAATAGTTTTATGATATTTTACACTATATGTCACTTTACATGTATATCACATGTAGCACTTGGCACTTTAATTAGCACTTTATATCTGGCATTGTATGTATTATATACTCTTTACTTTGACCACTAGATGGCCATCTTGTACCGTGTGATACTCTATATATAGCACCATGCACTTATTATTCAGTTTTGTTTGGTCTGAGGAAGGAGCCGCACTGGGTCCGAAACGTCACCATTAATGGATATGTTCCACTATCAAGACTGGTGTGCCTAGCATGTCTTATCCCTTATGATTATGGTGTTAGCTACAGAGCTTAGAGCCCAGCATTGTATAAGTACTTATCTTCCTGATGTTAAGGTGTGCAGGATCCTACCCTTCCCTGTTGCATATTATTGGTTAGCTACCAGGATCTATTGCACCAACCTTTCTTTTTTCTTCACCTGTGAAGATGGATCGTTTGGGGTTTGGAGGTTGATGCCACCATACCTGTTTCCACATTTACCTTTACTGATGATGAAGCCAGCATATTATTCACTACTGAGACACTTACCACGTTTGGACAGACACATTAAAGGATTATCCTGGAGCTTAAAAGATTGAAACGCAAACATGCAGAATTACCACACATGGACTTACCCTTTCAGAATATTACAAAGTTCGTAGGATTCCTAGAGGCTTTAGAATTATAACCAACCCACAATTGGACGAGGCAATAAAGTTTTCTGTGAGAAGTGGTTTCAATCCTGAACAAATGCTCCTTTGATTTGATCCTACTGGTGATCGATGAGGTACGCCAACAATGGGCCGTGTAGAGTTGGAAATCACCAAGATACTCGATATTGTCACTAAAGAACCTGATGCAGATAAAGGATACAACTCAATACTTTACAAACACAAATTGACAAATTTACCAATGTCTACGTCAAACAAAGATCGAAATTTTAAAAAGTGTGTACGATTATGTAGATGGGACTGTTTAGGATGGCTATCCGGCAATAACAAACGAGAGTTTACGCGGCGCTGCCATGGAAACGCCAGAGACCACGTGGTCGACTCAACCGGAAGTCAACCCGGCTTCCCACAGGCGCTTCCAGTTCAGTGAACTAACGGAAGATACAGACACGGAGAACATGGGTACCGAACTAAGTAATGACCCTAAAAAAAATGCTGACAAGATGCTGTAGCCATGCGCTCAGAGGAGGATGCGCTCAGAGGAGAAATACCTCGGTGGCTGCACATTTTTGCACCATGAAACAACCAAGTATCCGAAACAAAGCCATGGTGATTGATCAGGTACCCATGGACAGCAGGGTGGTGGTGACAGAAATAAAACGCCTACTACGTAGAGAAGCCATGTGGATATTCAAACTAGATGCTGTACAACCCAGAGGTCTTATATAAATTTAGGACTCACGTGTTTGTTACCGAAACTATAACTTTGCCTTTTGGATAACCTCGCTTATTACCTTTTATACTATCATTGTCTCTTCTTGATTATACGGTATATTAGAACTTTGGTCTCTTTCTATTTATACACTGTCCATTATACCTGGTCATTAGGCAAATATGATATTGAGGACCAGGAGTATGTTTAACTATCGTCTACCCTGTTATATGGAATTTTTTGATATATGTCCTTTAGTATTTTATATGTCCTAGGATCTTTCAGCACGTTTAGTACTATTTATAGAATTTTAAATATTACTTATTTTAGATTGTATTTTTCTACACGTGGTACTTACCGTTATGTATTTTAATAGTTTTATGATATTTTACACTATATGTCACCTTACATGTATATCACATGTAGCACTGGCACTTAACTAGCACTTTATATCTGGCATTGTATGTATTATATACTCTTACTTTGACCACTAGATGGCCATCTTGTTACCGTGTGGATACTCTATATATAGCACCATGCACTTATGTTATTCAGTTTTGTTTGGTTGAGGAAGGAGCGCACTGGTTCCGAAACGTCACCATTAAATGGATATGTTCCACTATCAAACTGGTGTGCCTAGCATGTCTTATCCCTTATGATTATGTCTGTTAGCTACAGAGCTTAGAGCACCCAGATGTATAAGTACTTATCTTCCTGATGTGTAAGGTGTGCAGGATCCTACCCTTCCCTGTTGCATACTATGTATGGTTACACACACAACGGGAGTGGAATCAACTAGCCACAAAGTGAGCCAATGAACAAGGGCCAATTACAGCAACTTTTCAGATTTGTCAGAAAACACCCATCTATATAGAAATACCCCCCCAAACTATATATTCTGGAATCTACAACACCTTCAGCTACACAATGGTGTGATTCCTTTATGCATACCACCAATGGTGTGGGCGCAGTTTCATTTAAAATTTCGCTTTTTTTACCAGATTTCAGGAAAAATTTATAAAAATACAATTCAAAGTTAAAAATCATGGCAAATTTCCATGTCATGTAAAAAAACTTGTCAATTATCAATCTTCCAAATGCCCTGAATCAAACGGTATGCCATATGCGTGGATGTACACGGGACATGGCCACCAACTAGCTCAAATGGGACACATGCACAAGTGTAATTACAAGAAAAAAATCAAAGTGCTCTGTAATTTCAAACAGCCCCAAAACTTGGAAATGCCCCCCACAAATAAAACCCCCCACTAAATATCAATCTCCACATGTCCTGAATCAAACGGTATGCCATATGCGTGGATGCACAACAGAGAGGTGGCCACCAACTAGCTCAAATGGGACGCATGCACAAATGCAATTACAAGAAAAAATCAAAGTGCTCTGTAATTTGAACAGCCTACCCTTTTTCAAGGAACAGTCCAGAGAACATGGAAATTCCCCCATAAAACTATATATTTTTGGAATCTACACTTCAGCTACGTTACGATGCCATGCTTTCATACATACATGAAGAATTCAGACCCAGTGATCCAAAAAACTTTTTTTTTTTGTGAAAAAAAAAATAATTGAAATCTACCAAACCAACTTGACAAGCAAAAAAACTCACTAAATGTCAATTTCCACATATCCTGCATCAAACGGTATGCCATTGTGTGGGTGCACACAGAGACGTGGCCACCAACTAGCTCAAATGGGACACAGCACAAGTGTAATTACAAGAAAAAAACAAAGTTGTCTGTAATTTCAAACAGCCCCAAAACTTGGAAATGCCCCCCACCCCACAAATAACCCCCCCACTAATATACTCTCCCCAATGTTCTAAATCAAACAGTATGCCATATGCATGGATACACAGAGACGTGGCCACCAACTAGCTCAAATGGACGCATGCACAGTGAATTACAAGAAAAAAGCAAAGTGTCTGTAATTTGAACAGCCTAATCAACTTGGAAATACCCCCCACAAACTATATATTTTGGAAGCTACACACCTTCAGCTACCTGATGGTATCATGCTTTCGTATATACATGAAGAATTCCAGACACTGTTATGTGTTTATGTTATGTGCTTTAGGAGATTTTGTGAAAAAATAAAATAGAGGACTCAATGGTTGAAATCCTACCTAAACCCACTTGGCAAGTTAAAAAAACCCACTAAATGGCAATCTCCCACAGTCCTGAATCAAACGGTATGCCATATGGGTGGGTGCAAACAGAGAGACGGGCCACCAACTAGCTCAAATGGGATCCATGCGCAATTGCAATTACAAGAAAAAATAAAAAAACGCCACAACCCACCCCCAACCTATTCCCACTCCCCCTTTTAGTGGTATTTAGTGAAAACCAGTTAGTACGGGAGTCACACAAGTTTTTGCACATTACTGATCCTAAAAATTCAATACGGTCTTTTTTTGGTACCTCTGCAAAATATTCTACTAAAATAGGCTTAGTTTCCCTTGAAATCGAACAAATAATGATCCGCGTACCTTACCGATATCACGGGGGACATTGGGAAGCTTGGAGAAGACCATTTTTTTGCTAATTTTATAGTTTAGGTAAAAAAAAAAAGGTGTGGTGTATCACTTTAAGATTTTATTTTGTGTGCATTGGGGATCATTCCCAAAGATGATCATCCCCCTTTTTTGGGATCATTCCCAAAGATGATCATCAAATTCTTAGGGAATGATACCGAACTTGGAATAAGGGTATAAAGCCCATTTTCCAATTTGAAATCTGATCGGAAAAATCACTTCCTGGAAATCATTTTCCAGGAAGTGATTTTCTTCATTGGCAAAGATCAATAATCTCAGAAGTGATCACCAAATTTTGATCTCGTCCCCATTTTTTTTCTAAGTCTTCGCTAAGTAGCAAATCCTATTTGTGAATGGAACAGCATGACAGCTTGTACTATACAGGTCTGCAGCGTGACTGAATGGAGATCACACTGCAGTACCCTCACTAGACCACCAGAGGCAGCCTCTACTATATATGGGAAGACCCGGTGAAGGAGGAAGCCATGTGACGTCACTCGGGTCTCCATTTCCGTTCTTGTCATTCCTCCCGTGGGACCGGCTTTCTCTCGCGGACCCGGCTAAAGGTAGGAAAATTCCCGATCCCCCTCGGATTTGGACGAAACCGAGGGGGGACGAGGGGGCTAGGGGGGCGTTGAATAATGCCCCCCGATCGCCCCTATCACCGTTTTTTTTTCTTTTTTTGCAGGTACAGCCACAGATCGTATATTCACGATCTGTGGCAGTTTGGGCATACACTGCACAGATCGTGAATATACGATCTGTGGCAGTGAAAGGGTTAATATATATGTAAAAGTTTATATCCAATGCAAATGTCCCTTCTCCAAGTAAACAGCCTAACTTATCTAATCGGCCTGCATAGTCAAGCCCCTCTATTCCCTTATTATTTTAGTTGCCCTTCTCTTAACTGCTTCCATTTCCAATATATCACTTATGTATATGGGATTCCAAAAACTGCACCGCATATTACCAATGAGGCTTACCAGTACCTTGTAAAGTGGGAGAATAATATTTTTCTCTCTTGAATATTCCTCTCTTTGTACAAGACATAATATTGCTAGCTCTCGCCGTTGCCTGGCATTGTTTGCTATAGCCAAGTCTGTTATCTACCAGAACCCCCAACTCTTTTTCATTAGAGATTCACTTAACATAGATTATTATGTATGGTGTAGGTGGCACAAAGATTTGTAAAACCAATGCATCACCTTTATCAAGATTGAATCTCAACTGCCATTCTGCTGCCAATTTTGATAATCTATCTAGGTCTGCTTGCAGCAATTGCACATCATTTAAAGTTTCCAAAGCTCTACATAGTATAGTGTATCAGCAAACACAGAGACCTTGCTCTTAATGCCCCCTTTTAAGTAATTTCAAACAGATTAAAAAGAAGGGGCCCCAGTACAGAACCTGGAGGCCCTCCACTTTATAGCCCACATAGATGTAGCCCCATTGACCCCCATTGTAATATTCGGGGATTTCAAAATCCTAATGGCATCAAGAACTTGCTAACTCCAAAATTCTCTCGCTGCCTCCTCTCTTAACCTCTCTCAGTGGTAGTCAACAGAGAATCACCGTAATGGAACATACACTTGACCTAGTCTTCACACGGCTATGTTTCTATCTAACTTTTAACTCTCCCTTTCCGCTATCTGATTACAACCTTCTCAAATTTAATCTTATTTCATCCATCATGGCCACTAGCCCAACTCGTATATTTGACCCCTCTTCGTTCTCTCTCCTCTCCTAGATGCATCAATATTGAATATCAAGCTTGCTGCCTTCCACTACCACAACAGGGTCTCCTCCGCTCGACACTGTTGCCCCCTTAACCACCTCTCGCCTTAGTCGCATTAACCCACAAACTTGCTCACGGACAGATTAAAAAGATGAAAAAGTAGTCCCGGTAGCTGAGCGACAATGGCGAAAAAGCAACAAGACACAAGACTTTTTCATTTCAAAAATGCTCTTCATCGGTCAGGAACGCTTTGTCTTCAGCCAAACAAACTTATTTCTCTCCCTTTTTTCCAAACAATCCCACAACAGAAACAGCTTTTCAAAGTTTTCAACTCTCTGCTCTGTCCACCTCCTCCTCCTACACCTGTTTATCTGCTGAAAAAATTTCTCTTATTTCACAGAAAAATATTAATATAAGAAATGTTTTTCGCATTCCCCATGCTCATCTCCACAGCCTCCAGTCAAATCTACATTTCTGTCAGGATTCCCTTCCACCACCTCCATCTCTGTTATACCAACTTTCCAAATAACAGAACATAGACCATCAAGCCTTTCTCCAAGGCCCGTCCACCACCTGCCCCCTTGACCATTCCCCACTTTCTCACCCATCTCTCAGTCTATCTTATACCAGCCATAACGTCTCTTTTTAATTGTCCCTATCCAGGGTACTTTCCCCTCCTTATTCAAACATACTATGATCCCCTATTCTCAAGAAACCTCTATGTATCCATCTGCTCTATCTAGTTACCAGCCTATCTCTCTTCACAGTTTCCATCTAAACTGCTTGAACAACATGGTTATGGATGAACTGGTTAACCACTTTTCTGCCAACTCACTTTTGATTGCCTACAGTCTGGCTCGCCCCCAACCACCTACTTATTTGCTTGACTGTCTTCGCCTTTGATACAGTGGATCACCTTTACTGCTTAACATCTTATCCTCCTAGTATCAGGGGGTTCTCACTCTCTTGGCTGTCCTCCTACCTTCAGGTAGGACGTTCAGTGTTTCACACTCTGGCTCCAACTCCACCACTTCCCCTTCCCTGTGGGGGTACACAAGGCTCAGTACTCTGCCCTCTTCTCTTTCTCCGTTTACACCTTGGGCTAGGTCAGCTCATTAGTTCCTGTGGTTCCAATACCACCTGTATGGTGATGATACCAAATTTATAAATTTTACGCCTCTGACCTTGTTACTCTGACATCCCGTCGGTACCGACTGCCTAATGCCACTCTGCTTTATGTCCCTTACTCAAATCAACATGGATAAGACCGAACTTGTCATTTTCCCACCCTCCAGATTTAACCCCCTACCTAACACTACTATCCACATCAATGACACACCAGTCTCTCCAACCAACTTACGCCCTGAGCCTGGGAGTAACCTTTGATTCGGAACTTTCCTTTTAAACTCCACATTAATACCCTGTCAACTCCTGTCAGTTACAGCTCAAAAACATCTTAGCATTCATCCCTCTTCACAGAACGCTACCAAAATCCTAAAATAGCAAATAGGCAGGAAGAACCAAGGTGCAAAGCTAAGTATACCAAACGATTTATTCACCAACCAAACAGTTCAAACCAACATGTTTCAAACGCTCATGAAAAAGACGCATGAGCACTCGAACGTGTTGTGTTTGGTTGGTGAATAAATCATTTGCAAACTTAGCTTGTGGCCTCGGTGTCTTCTGCCATTTGCATTTGAAGGATTTCATTCAGTGTGGATGCGGCCACACTGCAGGAGTGGACACCAGGGGAACTTAGGAGCAGCTGGACTACACAAAATTAGTTCATGCCTTATCATCTCTTGGCTGGACTACTGTAACACCCTTCATGTGGTTTACCAAGCAAACTGACTGGCAACCCTTCAATCAATCATAACTCGCTGCCAGGCCCATTCACCTTCTTCCCACTTCTCACACGCTGCACCTTTCTGTCAAACTCTCCACTGGCTTCCCATTACCCAAAGGATCCAATTTAAAACTGCTAACCTTATCCTACAAGGCTCTCTCAATACAGCCCCCCCATACATCTCCGATCTGTTTTAACCGATACTACCCAAGGCTTAACCTCCATTTTTTAATGATCTTCTCCTTCATCTACTTTGATCACCTCTTCCCATGCTCTAATACAGGATTTTTTCATGCTGCCCTGCTGTCTGGAACTCCCTTCCTTGCTTCCTAGTCACTCGCCATCACTTCATATCTTCCAAT
This sequence comes from Hymenochirus boettgeri, assembly GCA_019447015.1. Classification (NCBI taxonomy): domain Eukaryota; kingdom Metazoa; phylum Chordata; class Amphibia; order Anura; family Pipidae; genus Hymenochirus; species Hymenochirus boettgeri. The sequence goes on along the minus strand of CM033471.1, from coordinate 56,988,561 downwards.
GCAACCATCAAAACTTACCTCTTAGAGCAAGCTTACAATCTGGACCAGGACACTCCTACCACTCTTACTGACCCATCGCAGACCCGCTGTTTAATCCAATGACAACTTAGTTACAGCTACTAATCTGCTTCACCTTATGTTTCATACCCATCTCCTCTAGACTGTAAGCTCTCACACAGGGCCCTCCTTCCTATTGTACCACAGTAATGCAGTAACTTACCACACTGAATGCTACTGGACCAGCACTTAAATAATTACACATTTGTATTATTGCACTATCCTTGTATGTAACATGTAATTTTTCCTCATGATATAATGCAACTGTAAAGCGCCATGGAAGATGTTGGCGCTATATAAATCCACAATAATAATAATATAATTGACCACCACATCAGGGCCACTTTACCATTAGGCAGAGTGAGACTGTTTCAGGGTGGCACCCCTGTACTGAGAAAGAAAGGCGTCAGACAGGCAGTGGTGGGAAAAAATTTTTTCCTGACCGGTCAAGAAACAAAAAAAAAGAATATTCCCTAGTAACAGATATGATTTCTTAAAATCATTTTATGGTTAGGTTAGCTTTAGTTGTTAGGCAAGGTTAGACTAGTTGGGGTTAGTTAAGGCCCTGCTTAAGAGGCTGCCTGACTTGTGTGGCAGGCTTACAAAACTTTTGGGTAAAAATCTTATACTACAGAAAGTATGGAATTCTAAGTATTGTTACAGCTGAACCAATATATAGCACAGGCTACAAAATAGTTATTTTTATTTGAGCAACAAAAACCTGAAAGGAGCATATGGTAGAAACACCACAAGCGTGATTGAGAAAGGAATGTAATATCTGTTTCTAGTAATTACAAATTGTTTAACTGTCTGAGGAACTGTTTAAATGTCTATGTGATAGGAGTTTAAAAATTGTAACATATTAGCCACGCTAAAACCAAGCCCACTGTCAAAGCCACACCCCAGCGGCTTCGTGCCACGCCTGGAATTAATCATGGGCGGCATTCAAAATTTTGGTCAGGCAGCAAAAAAAACCCTGCCACCACTCTCTGTTTGCGATTAAAATAACCAATCTATCCATGTACAATTTTTTAGTCGCCAATGTGGCCCAGTATCAAAATCTTTTGCAAAAATACATGAACAGTATAATACATCCACTGCTATGCTGAATCTAATTCTTTTTATTTTATTGTAGGTCAATGAAATCTACCATGATGAGTCTTTAGGAGCCCATATCAATGTGTGCTTGTAAGGATGATAAGCTTAGTCATACTAAAGTGAGTTTTTTTTTTTAAAAACTGACTTTTAATGTGTATCTTTGTTTCTACATTTTTTCTACATGATGATTTGTCTTTGATACCTATCTTATTCAACATTTTTTTAAATTGAAGTTATTGAAATAAGAAAATATCAATATATGGAACAATGTCACGAAGAATGATAGACAATTATAGTACAAACACCTGTTGTTATTGTAGTCGATGCACCAAGAGGCACACCGCTCCTGATTTGGAGTGTTAAAGGGAAACTGGTCCAAAAATGACTTTAGATAAATTGATAGAATTGCTCTCCTGAGAATTTTGCAATTATTTTATTGTTTATTTGCATAGTTTTAAAAGAAATCAACATTTTTGTGTGTGATATGGCCCGAGAATCACAGGTCCTCTGCACTTCCTGCTCCCAATCATGGACCCACGGCCATTCTCTACAACCCCATGTGGCCCGCCCACTCATGGGTGCATAAGCCCCACCCACTCGGGGGTGGGAGAAAAAGGAGGACTTTAAAAAGACCTACTCGTGTCATCCAGCCACAATGCGTGCTCCCGGAGCATGCACAGGAGGACGTCCATGCTTACAAACAGCCTGGGAGGAGGTCAGGACCCACAGTGTGCGTGCCAATGTGGTAACATGGTGCACATGCAAACGGAGACTGCGAACCAGATCGGAGCATGCCAACGTGTGCCCCGCGAAGAGCCTCCCATACTGAAGAACCTCCAGGTTCCCTTAGACATAGGTTTTCCAGATATTTTGAATGGAAGGCCTTGATTAAATGAGGGGAATGAACCAGTTCTGCCGGTTACAAGAGACTTCAAGAATCCTTCCGATTTATTAGCTGATTTTTGAACCTGTTCCTGAGCGAGAAATAAAAGACTTTAGTTCAACAGTCTTTTTTTCAATGCTCCAAGCGAGTTTGAGATCCGGAATAGAAATTGTTGAAGGAATGTCAGTAAGGAACGTTGGATTATATCCATATTTGCATAGAATGGTGAACACTAATAGAAGAATGAATGGAATATTATAAGAAACTCAGCCAGAGGTAGAAAAGAAGCCCAATCTTCTTGTGATGCAGAAGAATAACATCAAAGATATTGCTTGAGAGTTGATTGGTCCTTTTGGTCTGACCATAGACTGAGTATTGGAGAATGAGAATTAGGATTGGAGCAACTTAACACAGTTCTTTCCAAAATTTAGAGGTGAATTGCGCGCCACAGTCCGAAACAATGACTTCAGGTAGTCCATGAAGACAAACAATGTCCCTGATGAACACTCAGCCGTTGTTGCCTCCAAAGGGATCCCCTTAATGGAAACAAAATGGGCCATCTTAGTCAGTCGGTCCACACAAAAAAGATTGTGTTAAACCTCTTGGAATTAGGTAATTCAACAATGAAGTCCATACTAAGCATGCCCAAGGGTGTTTAGGAAGAGGCAGAGGGCATAATAATCCATAAGGCCTTTGTTTAGGGTCTTGTTCCTAGCCAGACTACACAAGAGAGACAAATTCTTACAGTCCTTAGACATACTGCGCTAGCAAAAAATTCTATTAATAAATCAAGTGTCTTGACAATGGCCTACTTAGGACTGAAGGTCTCACTGATTCAGGAACAATATTCGTGTTTATAGTTAGTTAAATCCATTCTTGAGAGGGAGAAGAATTGACAGAGTTAATAATCAGGAAGGGGTATCCAGGTACAAAGAGGGGCAAATCCAGTGCCTTACACTTTTCCACGTTCCACCATGCTGGGAACAAGTCTATAAACAAGTAGTAAAGTGTAGTAGCAATAACACACGGCTTTAGCTCTGTAAACAAGAATTTTATTTTAACACTGAAACTGCATGCTACATGTGGCATTCCATAAATAGGCTACAGGAAGTGACCCACCCCTTAGCCCATCCCCCATGATGTGACACTATGTTACAGTATAGTACAAAACACCTCAATACCACACATTCCATCTTATCCATAAATAGAAACAATGTAACAACCAAGGTAAATTCAAAGGATTTCCTCAACGATGTGTCTCTTTAAAGTGTCTATCAATAATTAGAAAAACATTAGTGTCCAATGATCCATTGTGCATTAAGAGATTGATTATTAAAAGTCCGTAATAGAAAAAGAAATATCTGTGAACAAACCAATTCCATACTGTATATTGCCGACAGGTATTCTACTTGTATCTGTGGTCAAGGAATATATAAAGAGCTATTAGAGCCAAATGGAACACTGAGATATAAAAAATTATACATACAGAAGCATTTTATATTGCACTGTTTGTTCTCCCTTGGGTGAACTTGTATTTAGTTTATTACCCATTGTATTCTCTTTGTAGTAAGGTTGTTTTAAATCTCCCCGTCTGCTATGTCGTTCTACTTTTGATAATTTGCCATTCAGATGCATCTGATGTGTCCAATTGTATAGAAATGGCGGACGGGCATGGAGTATCTGTATAAGTGTTAGGTTAGCATTCCTTATTGTTGTCTTTAGTTCTTTTATTCTTTCCGTAACTGGCTTTTTGTTGGCCCTACATAGGCAAACCACATGGGCATTTAACAGATATATGACCCCTTTGGTATTGCAGTTAGACTGGTGGTGTATTTTAATTTTACGCCAACTGTTGGATGGTGTATGCTGTCCCACTTAGTAATGGAGCCGCAGCAAACATCCTTAGACATGGAAATGTGCCATACTTTTTGTAGATACACGATAGTCCTGAACTTCCGCTCCTTCTGAGTACCTGCGATTGTTCTGTCCCCAACGTCAAATCATGAAAAAATTCTAACTAAGCAGTGCAGGGAATGAAAGACTCTCAAGGACGTCTTGAATGCTGGGTTATTCACATTAAATGTTTCGGGTTCAAGGCCCTTTTTCAAATGTGACACAAATAGTGCAAAACCACAATAAAACAAGTGCACAGGAAGTGACATTACCCACATCCTTACTCCCCCCACAAAATCACCGAACCATTAGTCCAATCAAAGGCCATGTTTCTTGGGGACATCATAAACCATAGTCCAAAGGGTTTGATGCTATCCGGGTTCATCCAAGCTGTTGTCAAATTAAACAATCCCTTGGGATAAAGATTGAAAAACAACTCAAAATGGTATAAAAACAATATAAACATGAAAAATACAAAAATTACAAAAATACATGGAAATTGCAAGTGCCTACCAGGCCTAACCCAAAAAGTACGCCTCTTTTAGGACTACTACGTAATAAGCGAGGTTATCCAAAAAAGGCAAAGTTATCGTTTTGGTAAGAAACACGTGAGTCCTAAATTTATATTAAGACCTCTGGGTTGTACAGCATCTAGTTTGAATATCCACATGGCTTCTCTACGTAGTAGGTATATCAAAATATAAACAAAAGGGCTTTAAGATTTCACAAAAAATGGGTTGCTACAGGTGTCACAATTGCAACATATGCAATTCCATGATAGGTGGCAACAACTTTCACCATCCATACTCTGGCAAAAAATTTGAGATACAGGGATACTTTAATTGTAATACGGAATATTGCGTGTATATGTTGAAATGCCCTTGTTCCCTGATTTATGTAGGGAAAACTACAGGCCCATTTAAACGCAGACTCCAAAAACACAAGAGCGACATTAGAATAGCACTCAATAAGTTTAATAATGAGGATGCGCTTAGAGGAGAAATACCTCCCGGTGGCTGCACATTTTTGCACCGAACTCAAAGCCATGGTGATTGATCAGGTACCCATGGACAGCAGGGGTGGTGAGGTACCCATGGACAGCAGGGGTGGTGACAGAAATAACAGCCTACTACGTAGAGAAGCCATGTGGATATTCAAACTAGATGCTGTACAACCCAGAGGTCTTAATATAAATTTAGGACTCACGTGTTTGTTACCAAAACGATAACTTTGCCTTTTTTGGATAACCTCGCTTATTACCTTTTATACTATCATTGTCTCTCTCTCTGATTATACGGTATATTAGAACTTTGTGTCCTTTTCTATTTATCACTGTCCATTATACCTGGTCATTAGGCAATATGATTTGAGGACCAGGAGTATGTTTAACTATCTGTCCCCTGTTATATGGAATTTTTGATATATGTCCTTTTATTATTTATATTGTCCTAGGACTTTTCAGCAGTTTAGTACTATTTATAGAATTTTTAAAATATTACTTATTTTAATTGTATTTTTCTACACGTGGTACTTCAGTTATGTATTTTATAGTTTTATGATATTTTACACTATATGTCACTTTACATGTATTCACATTAGCACTTGGCACTTTAACTTAGCACTTTATTCTGGCATTGTATTTATTATATACTCTTTACTTTGACCACTAGATGGCCATCTTGTACCGTGTGATACTCTATAATAAGCACCATGCACTTATGTTATTCAGTTTTTTGTTTGGTCTGAGGAAGGAGCCGCACTGGTTCCGAAACGTCACCATTAAATGGATATGTTCCACTATCAAGACTGGTGTGCCTAGCATGTCTTATCCCTTATGATTATGTCTGTTAGCTACAGAGCTTAGAGCACCCAGCATTGTATAAGTACTTATCTTCCTGATGTTAAGGTGTGCAGGATCCTACCCTTCCCTGTTGCATATTATTGGTTAGCTACCAGGATCTATTGCACCCAACCTTTCTATTTTTCTTCACCTGTGAAGATGGATCCGTTTGTGGTTTGGAGGTTGATGCCACCATACCTGTTTCCACATTTACCTTTACTGATGATGAAGCCCAACGCATATTATTCACTACTGACACATCTACCACGTTTGGACAAGACACATTAAAGGATTACATCCGGAGCTTAAAGATGAAACGCAAACATGCAGAATTACACTACAGGGACTTACCCTTTCAGAATATTACAAAGTTCGTAGGATCCTAGAGGCTTTAGAATTCATAACCAACCAACAATTGGACGAGGCAATAAAGTTTTCTGTGAAAGTGGTGTTCAATCCTGAACAAATGCTCCTTGATTTGATCCTACTGGTGATCGTGAGGTACCCAACAATGGGCCTGTTAGAGTTGGAAATCACCAAGATACTCGATATTGTCACTAAAGAACCTGATGCAGATAAGAGATACAACTCAATACTTCCAAACACAAATTGACAAATTTACCAATGATCTACGTCAATACAAAAGATCGAAATTTTAAAAAGTGTACCGATTATGTAGATGGGACTGTTTAGGGATGCTACCGGCAATAACAAACGAGAGTTTACGCGGCTGCCATGGAAACCCAGAGACCACGTGGTCGACCAACCGGAAGTCAACCCGGCTTCCCACAGCGCTTCCAGTTCAGATGAACTAACGGAAGATACAGACACGGAGAACATGGGTACCGGCAACTTAAGTAATGACCCTAAAAAAAATGCTGACAAGATCTGCTGTAGCCATGCGCTCAGAGGAGGATGCGCTCAGAGGAGAAATACCTCCGGTGGCTGCACATTTTTGCACCATGAAACACCAAGTATCCGAACCAAAGCCATGGTGATTGATCAGGTACCCATGGACAGCAGGGGTGGTGACAGAAATAACAGCCTACTACGTAGAGAAGCCATGTGGATATTCAAACTAGATGCTGTACAACCCAGAGGTCTTAATATAAATTTAGGACTCACGTGTTTGTTACCGAAACTATAACTTTGCCTTTTTTGGATAACCTCGCTTATTACCTTTTATACTATCATTGTCTCTCCTCTGATTATACGGTATATTAGAACTTTGTGTCTCTTTCTATTTATACACTGTCCATTATACCTGGTCATTAGGCAAATATGATATTGAGGACCAGGAGTATGTTAACTATCTTTCTACCCTGTTTATATGGAATTTTGATATAGTCCTTTAGTATTTATATTGTCCTAGGATCTTTCAGCAGTTTAGTACTATTTATAGAATTTTTAAATATATACTTATTTTAATGTATTTTTCTACACCGTGGTACTTACAGTTTGTATTTTAATAGTTTATGATATTTACACTATATGTCACTTTACATGTATATCACTGTAGCACTTGGCACTTTAACTTAGCACTTTTATATGGCATTGTATGTATTATATACCTTACTTTGACCACTAGATGGCCATCTTGTACCGTGTGATACTCTATATATGCACCATGCACTTATTTTATTCAGTTTTGTTTGGTCTGAGAAGGAGCCGCACTGGTTCCGAAACGTCACCATTAAATGATATGTTCCACTATCAAGACTGGTGTGCCTAGCATTTCTTATCCCTTATGATTATGTCTGTTAGCTACAGAGCTTAGAGCACCCAGCATTGTATAAGTACTTATCTTCCTGATGTTAAGGTGTGCAGGATCCTACCCTTCCCTGTTGCATACTATGTATGGTTACACACACAAACGTGGAATCAACTAGCCACAAAGTGAGCCAATGAACAATGGCCCAATTACAGCAACTTTTCAGATTTGTCAGACTAAACACCCATCTATATTAGAAATACCCCCCCAAACTATATATTCTTGGAATCTACACACCTTCAGCTACACAATGGTGTGATTCCTTTATGCATACCACCAATGGTGTGGGCGCAGTTTCATTTAAAATTTCGCTTTTTTTACCAGATTTTCAGGAAAAATTTATAAAAATACAATTCAAAGTTAAAAATCATGGCAAATTTCCATGTCATGTAAAAAAACTTGTCAATTATCAATCTTCCAAATGCCCTGAATCAAACGGTATGCCATATGCGTGGATGTACACAGGGACATGGCCACCAACTAGCTCAAATGGGACACATGCACAAGTGTAATTACAAGAAAAAAATCAAAGTGCTCTGTAATTTCAAACAGCCCCAAAACTTGGAAATGCCCCCCACAAATAAAACCCCCCACTAAATATCAATCTCCCACATGTCCTGAATCAAACGGTATGCCATATGCGTGGATGCACACAGAGAGGTGGCCACCAACTAGCTCAAATGGGACGCATGCACAAATGCAATTACAAGAAAAAATCAAAGTGCTCTGTAATTTGAACAGCCTACCCTTTTTCTAAGGAACAGTCCAGAAACATGGAAATTCCCCCCATAAACTATATATTTTTGGAATCTACACACCTTCAGCTACGTTACGATGCCATGCTTTCATACATACATGAAGAATTCCAGACCCAGTGATCCAAAAAACTTTTTTTTTTTGTGAAAAAAAAAATAATTGAAATCCTACCTAAACCAACTTGACAAGCAAAAAAACTCACTAAATGTCAATCTCCCACATATCCTGCATCAAACGGTATGCCATATGTGTGGGTGCACACAGAGACGTGGCCACCAACTAGCTCAAATGGGACACATGCACAAGTGTAATTACAAGAAAAAAATCAAAGTTGTCTGTAATTTCAAACAGCCCCAAAACTTGGAAATGCCCCCCACAAATAACCCCCCCCACTAAATATCACTCTCCCACATGTTCTAAATCAAACAGTATGCCATATGCATGGATGTACACAGAGACGTGGCCACCAACTAGCTCAAATCGGACGCATGCACAAGTGTAATTACAAGAAAAAAGCAAAGTGTTCTGTAATTTGAACAGCCTAATCAACTTGGAAATACCCCCCACAAACTATATATTTTTGGAAGCTACACACCTTCAGCTACCTGATGGTATCATGCTTTCGTATATACATGAAGAATTCCAGACACTGTTATGCTGTTATGTTATGTGCTTTTAGGAGATTTTGTGAAAAAATAAAATAAGAGGACTCAATGGTTGAAATCCTACCTAAACCCACTTGGCAAGTAAAAAAACCCACTAAATGGCAATCTCCCACATGTCCTGAATCAAACGGTATGCCATATGGGTGGGTGCAAACAGAGACGGGGCCACCAACTAGCTCAAATGGGATCCATGCGCAATTGCAATTACAAGAAAAAATAAAAAAACGCCACAACCCACCCCCCAACCCTATTCCCACTCCCCCTTTTAGTGGTATTTTAGTGAAAACCAGTTAGTACGGAGAGTCACACAAGTTTTTGCACACTTTACTGATCCTAAAAATTCAATACGGTCTTTTTTTGGTACCTCTGCAAAATATTCTACTAAAATAGGCTTAGTTTCCCTTGAAATCGAACAAATAATGATCCGCGTTTACTTTACCGATATCACGGGGGACATTGGGAAGCTTGGAGAAGACCATTTTTTTTGCTAATTTTATAGTTTTTAGGTAAAAAAAAAAAGGTGTGTGTGTATCACTTTAAGATTTTATTTTGTGTGCATTTGGGGATCATTCCCAAAGATGATCATCCCCCTTTTTTTGGGGATCATTCCCAAAGATGATCATCAAATCATCTTAGGGAATGATACCGAACTTGGAATACGGGTATAAATGCCCATTTTCCAATTTGAAATCTGATCGGAAAAATCACTTCCTGGAAATCATTTTCCAGGAAGTGATTTTTCATTCATTGGCAAAGATCAATAATCTCAGAAGTGATCACCAAATTTTGATCTCTGTCCCCATTTTTTTTCTAAGTCTTCGCTAAGTAGCAAATCCTATTTGTGAATGGAACAGCATGACAGCTTGTACTATACAGGTACTGCAGCGTGATCTGAATGGAGATCACACTGCAGTACCTCCACTAGACCACCAGAGGCAGCCTCTTACCTATATATGGGAAGACCCCGGTGAAGGAGGAAGCCATGTGACGTCACTCGGGTCTCCATTTCCGCTTCCTGTCATTCCTCCACGTGGGACCGGCTTTCTCCTCGCGGACCCGGCTAAAGGTAGGAAAATCTCCCGATCCCCCCCTCGGATTTGGACGAAACCGAGGGGGGATCGAGGGGGCTAGGGGGGCAGTTGAATACTGCCCCCCGATCGCCCCTATCACCGTTTTTTTTTCTTTTTTTTGCAGGTACAGCCACAGATCGTATATTCACGATCTGTGGCAGTTTGGGCATACACTGCACAGATCGTGAATATACGATCTGTGGCAGTGAAAGGGTTAATATATATGTATAAAGTTATCATATCCCAATGCAAATGTCCCTTCTCCAATGTAAACAGCCCTAACTTATCTAATCGGCCTGCATAGTCAAGCCCCTCTATTCCCTTTATTATTTTAGTTGCCCTTCTCTTAACTGCTTCCATTTCCAATATATCACTTATGTATATGGGATTCCAAAACTGCACCGCATATTACCAATGAGGCTTTACCAGTACCTTGTAAAGTGGGAGAATAATATTTTTCTCTCTTGAATCTATTCCTCTCTTTGTACAAGACATAATATTGCTAGCTCTCGCCGTTGCCTGGCATTGTTTGCTATAGCCAAGTCTGTTATCTACCAGAACCCCCAACTCTTTTTCCATTAGAGATTCACTTAACATAGATTTATTTATGTATGGTGTAGGTGGCACAAAGATTTGTTAAACCCCAAATGCATCACCTTTATCAAGATTGAATCTCAACTGCCATTCTGCTGCCAATTTTGATAATCTATCTAGGTCTGCTTGCAGCAATTGCACATCATTTAAAGTTTCCAAAGCTCTACATAGTATAGTGTCATCAGCAAACACAGAGACCTTGCTCTTAATGCCCCCTTTTAAGTAATTTCTAAACAGATTAAAAAGAAGTGGCCCCAGTACAGAACCTGGAGGCCCTCCACTTTATAGCCCACATAGATGTAGCCCCATTGACCCCCATTGTAATATTCGGGGATTTCAAAATCCTAATTGGCATCAAGAACTCTGCTACCTCCAAACTTCTCTCGCTTGCCTCCTCTCTTAACCTCTCTCAGTGGTAGTCAACAGAGAATCACCGTAATGGACATACACTTGACCTAGTCTTCACACGGCTATGTTTCTTATCTAACTTTTCTAACTCTCCCTTTCCGCTATCTGATTACAACCTTCTCAAATTTAATCTTATTTCATCCATCATGGCCACTAGCCCAACTCGTATATTTGACCCCTCTTCGTTCTCTCTTCCTCTCCTACTGCTCATCAATATTGAATATCAAGCTTGCTGCCTTCCACTACCACAACAGGGTCTCCTCCGCTCTAGACACTGTTGCCCCCTTAACCACCTCTCGCCTTAGTCGCATTAACCCACAACTTGGCTCACGGACCAGATTAAAAAGATGAAAAGGTAGTCCCGTGTAGCTGAGCGACAATGGCGAAAAAGCAACAAGACCACAAGACTTTCTTCATTTCAAAAATGCTCTTCATCGGATCAGGAACGCTTTGTCTTCAGCCAAACAAACTTATTTCTCCTCCCTTATTTCCAAACAATCCCACAATCCGAAACAGCTTTTCAAAGTTTTCAACTCTCTGCTCTGTCCACCTCCTCCTCCTACACCCTGTTTATCTGCTGAAAAAATTTCCTCTTATTTCACAGAAAAATCATTAATATAAGAAATAGTTTTTCTGCATCCCCATGCTCATCTCCACAGCCTCCAGTCACATCTACATTTCTGTCAGGATTCCCTTCCACCACCTCCATCTCTGTTCTCACCAACTTTTCCAATATAACAGAACATAGACCATCAAGCCTTCTCTCCAAGGCCCGTCTCACCACCTGCCCCCTTGACCCATTCCCCACTTTCTCATTCCCCATCTCTCATCTATCTTTATACCAGCCCTAACGTCTCTTTTTAACTTGTCCCTATCCAAGGGTACTTTCCCCTCCTTATTCAAACATACTATTGTATCCCCTATTCTCAAGAAACCTTCTATGTATCCATCTGCTCTATCTAGTTACCAGCCTATCTCTCTTCTACAGTTTCCATCTAAACTGCTTGAACAACATGTTTATGCTGAACTGGTTAACCACTTTTCTGCCAACTCACTCTTTGATTGCCTACAGTCTGGCTTCCGCCCCAACCACCTACTTATTCTGCTTGACCTGTCTTCAGCCTTTGATACAGTGGATCACCCTTTACTGCTTAACATCTTATCCTCCCTAGGTATCCAGGGTTCTTCACTCTCTTGGCTGTCCTCCTACCTCTCAGGTAGGACGTTCAGTGTTTCACACTCTGGCTCCAACTCCACCACTCTCCCCCTTCCCTGTGGGGGTACCACAAGGCTCAGTACTCTGCCCTCTTCTCTTCTCCGTTTACACCTTTGGGCTAGGTCAGCTCATTAGTTCCTTTGGATTCCAATACCACCTGTATGGTGATGATACCCAAATTTATAAATTTTACGCCTCTGACCTTGTTACTCTGACATCCCGGGTACCTGACTGCCTAAATGCCATCTCTGCTTTTATGTCCTCTTACTCAAACTCAACATGGATAAGACCGAACTTGTCATTTTCCCACCCTCCAGATTTAACCCCCTACCTAACACTACTATCCACATCAATGACACACCAGTCTCTCCAACAACTTACGCCTGATGCCTGGGAGTAACCTTTGATTCGGAACTTTCCTTTTAAACTCCACATTAATACCCTGTCCAACTCCTGTCAGTTACAGCTCAAAAACATCTTACGCATTCATCCCTTCCTTTCACAGAACGCTACCAAAATCCTACAAATAGCAAATAGGCAGGAAGACACCAAGGTGCAAAGCTAAGTATACAAACGATTTATTCACCAACCAAACATGCTTCAAACCAACATGTTTCAAACGCTCATGAAAAAGAACGCATGAGCACTCGAAACGTGTTGTGTTTGGTTGGTGAATAAATCATTTGCAAACTTAGCTTTGTGCCTCGGTGTCTTCCTGCCTATTTGCTATTTGAAGGATTTCATTCAGTGTGGATGCGGCCACACTGCAGGAGTGGACACCAGTGAACTTAGGAGCAGCTGGACTACCAAAATTCTAGTTCATGCCCTTATCATCTCTTGGCTGGACTACTGTAACACCCTTCTATGTGGTTTACCAAGCAACTGACTGGCACCCCTTCAATCAATCCTTAACTCTGCTGCCAGGCCCATTCACCTCTCTTCCCACTTCTCACACGCTGCACCTTTCTGTCAAACTCTCCACTGGCTTCCCATTACCCAAAGGATCCAATTTAAACTGCTAACCTTATCCTACAAGGCTCTCTCCAATACAGCCCCCCCATACATCTCCGATCTGTTAAACCGATACTACCCAAGGCTTAACCTCCATTTTTCTAATGATCTTCTCCTCTCATCTACTCTGATCACCTCTTCCCATGCTCTAATACAGGATTTTTCTCATGCTGCCCTGCTGCTCTGGAACTCCCTTCCTTGCTTTCTATGTCACTCGCCATCACTTCATATCTTCCAATGCAACCTCAAAACTTACCTCTTCAGGCAAGCTTACAATCTGGACCAGGACACTCCTACCACTCTTACTGACCCATCGCAGACCCGCTAGTTATAATCCACTGACAACTTAGTTACAGCTACTAATCTGCTTCACCTTATGTTTCATACCCATCTCCTCTAGACTGTAAGCTCTCACACAGGGCCCTCCTTCCTATTGTACCACAGTAATGCAGTAACTTACCACACTGAATGCTACTGGACCAGCACTTAAATAATTTACACTTTGTATTACTTGCACTATCCTTGTATGTAACATGTATTTTTTCCTCATGTATATTAATGCAACTGTAAAGCGCCATGGAAGATGTTGGCGCTATATAAATCCACAATAATAATAATAATAATTGACCACCACTCAGGGCCACTTCTACCATTAGGCAGAGTGAGACTTGTTTCAGGTGGCACCCCTGTACTGAGAAAGAAAGGCGTCAGACAGGCAGTGGTGGGAAAAAATTTTTTTCCTTGACCGGTCAAGAAACAAAAAAAAAGAATATTCCCTAGTAACAGATATGATTTCTTAAAATCATTTTGTATGGTTAGGTTAGCTTTAGTTTGTTAGGCAAGGTTAGACTAGTTGGGTTAGTTAAGGCCCTGCTTAAAGAGGCTGCCTTGACTTTGTGGCAGGCTTACAAAACTTTTGGGTAAAATCTTATACTACAGAAAGTATGGAATTTCTAATGTATTGTTACAGCTGAACCAATATGTATAGCACAGGCTACAAAATAAGTTATTTTTATTTGAGCAACAAAAACCTGAAAGGAGCAATATGGTAGAAACACCACAAGCTGATTGAGAAAGGAATGTAATATCTGTTTCTAGTAATTTACATAATTGTTTAACTGTCTGAGGAACTGTTTAAATGTCTATGTGATAGGAGTTTAAAAATTGTAACATATTAGCCACGCTAAAACCAAGCCCACTGTCAAAGCCACACCCAGCGGCTTCGTGCCACGCCTGGAATTAATCATGGGCGGCATTCAAAATTTTGGCTCAGGCAGCAAAAACCCCTGCCACCACTCTCTGTTTGCGATCAAATAACCAATCTATCCATGTACAATTTTTTAGTCGCCAATGTGGCCCAGTATCAAAATCTTTTGCAAAATACATGAACAGTATACTACATCCACTGCTATGCCTGAATCTAAATTCTTTTTATTTTATTGTAGGTCAATGAAATCTACCATGATGAGTCTTTAGGAGCCCATATCAATGTAGTGCTTGTACGGATGATAATGCTTAGTCATACTAAAGTGAGTTTTTTTTTTTTAAAAACACTGACTTTTAATGTGTATCTTTGTTTCTACATTTTTTCTACAATGATTGATTTGTCTTTGATACCCTATCTTATTCAACATTTTTTTAAATTGAAGTTTATTGAAATTAAGAAATATCAATATATGGAACAATGTCACGAAGAATGATAGACAATTATAGTACAAACACCTGTTGTTATTTGTAGTCGATGCACCAAGAGGCACACCGCTCCTGATTTGGAGTTAAAGGGAAACTGGTCCAAAAATGACTTTAGATAAATTGATAGGAATTGCTCTCCTGAGAATTTTGCAATTTATTTTCATTGTTTATTTTGCATAGTTTTAAAGAAATCAACATTTTTGTGTGTGATATGGCCGCAGAATCACCAGGTCCTCTGCACTTCCTGCCTCCCACTCATGGACCCCACGGCCATTCTCTTACAACCCCATGTGGCCCGCCCACTCATGGGTGCATAAGCCCCACCCACTCGTGGGTGGGAGAAAAAGGAGGACTTTAAAAAGACCTACTCGTGTCATCCAGCCACAATGCGTGCTCCCGGAGCATGCACAGGAGGACGTCCATGCTTACAAACAGCCCTGGGAGGAGGTCAGGACCCACAGTGTGCGTGCCAATGTGGTAACACTGGTGCACATGCACACGGAGCTGCGACCAGATCGGAGCATGCCAACGTGTGCCCGCCCGAAGAGCCTCCCATACCTGAAGAACCTCCAGGTTCCCTTAGACATAGGTTTTTCCAGATATTTTGAATGGAAGGCCTTGATTAAATGAGGGGCATGAACCAGTTCTGCCGGTTTACCAAGAGACTTCAAGAATCCTTCCTTGATTTATTAGCTGATTTTTGAACCTGTTCCTGAGCCTGAGAAATAAAAGACTTTAGTTCAACAGTCTTTTGTTTCAATGTCTCCAAGCGAGTTTGAAGATCCGGAATAGAAATTGTTGAAGGAATGTCAGTAAGGAACGTTGGATTATATCCATAATTTGCATAGAATGGTGAACACTTAATAGAAGAATGAATGGAATTATTATAAGACAACTCAGCCAGAGGTAGAAAAGAAGCCCAATCTTCTTGTGATGCAGAAGAATAACATCAAAGATATTGCTTGAGAGTTTGATTGGTCCTTTTGGTCTGCCCATTAGACTGAGTATTGGAGAATTATGGATCTGGAGCACTTAACACAGTTCTTTCCAAAATTTAGAGGTGAATTGCGCGCCACAGTCCGAAACAATGACTTCAGGTAGTCCATGAAGACAAACAATGTCCCTGATGAACACCTCAGCCGTTGTTGCCTCCAAAGGGATCCCCTTTAATGGAACAAAATGGGCCATCTTAGTCAGTCGGTCCACCACAAAAAAGATTGTGTTAAACCTCTTGGAATTAGGTAATTCAACAATGAAGTCCATACTAAGCATGCCCCAAGGGTGTTTAGGAAGAGGCAGAGGGCATAATAATCCATAAGGCCTTTGTTTTAGGGTCTTTTTCCTAGCACGACTACACAAGAAGAGACAAATTCTCTACAGTCCTTAGACATACTGCGCTAGCAAAAAATCCTACTTAATAAATCAAGTGTCTTGACAATGGCAATACTTAAGGACTGAAGGTCTCACTGATTCAGGAACAAATATCTTGTTTTTATAGTAGTTAAATCCATCTTGAGAGGGAGAAGAATTGACAGAGTATTAATAATCAGGAAGGGGTATCCAGGTACAAAGAGTGGCAAATCCAGTGCCTTACACTTTTCCAGTCTCCACCATGCTGGATGAACCAAGTCTATAAACAAGTAGTAAAGTGTAGTAGCAATAACACACGGCTTTAGCTCTGTAAAACAAGAATTTTATTTTAACACTGAAACATGCATGCTACATGTGTGCATTCCATAAATAGGCTACAGGAAGTGACCCACCCCTCTAGCCCATCCCCCATCTCCATGTGACACTATGTACAGTATAGTACAAAACACCTCAATACCACACATTCCATCTTATCCATAAATATGAAACAATGTAACAACCAAGGTAAATTTCAAAGGATTTCCTCCAACGATGTGTCTCTTAAAGTGTCTATCAATAATTAGAAAAACATTAGTGTCCAATGATCCATTGTGCATTAAGAGATTGATTATTAAAAGTCCGTAATAGAAAAAGAAATATCTGTGAACAAACCAATTTCCATACTGTATATTCTACCGACAGGTATTCTACTTGTATCTGTGGAAGGAATATATAACAGAGCTATTAGAGCCAAAATGGAACCTGAGATATAAAAATATATACATTACAAGAAGCATTTTATATTGCACTGTTTGTTCATCCCCATTGGGTGAACTGTATTTAGTTTTATTACCCATTTGTATTCTCTTTGTAGTAAGGTTGTTTTAAAATCTCCCCGTCTGCTATGTCGTTCTACTTTTTTGATAATTTGCCATTTCAGCTGCATCTGATTGTGTCCAATTGTATAGAAATGGCGGGACACTGGAGTATCTGTATAAGTGTTAGGCTTAGCATTCCTTATGTTGTCTTTATGTTCTTTTATTCTTTCCTTAACTGGCCTTTTTGTCTGGCCTACATAGGCAAACCTACATGGGCATTTTAACAGATATATGACCCCTTTGGTATTGCAGTTAGACTGGTGGTGTATTTTAATTTTACGCCAACTAGTTGGATGGTGTATGCTGTCCCCCTTAGTAATGGAGCCGCAGCAAACATCCTAGACATGGAAATGTGCCATACTTTTTTGTAGATACACGATAGCTCCTGAACTTCCGCTTCCTTCTAGTACCTGCGATTGTTCTGTCCCCAACGTCAAATCATGAAAAAATTCTAACTAAGCAGTGCCAGGAATGAAAGACTCTCAAGGACGTCTTGAATGCTGGTTTATTCACATAACATGTTTCGGGTTCAAGGCCCTTTTTCAAATGTGACACAAATAGTGCAAACACCACAATATAACCCAGTGCACAGGAAGTGACATACCCACATCCTTTACTCCCCCCACCAAAATCACCGAACCATTAGTCCAATCAAAGTCCATGTTTCTTGGTGACATCATAACAGCATAGTCCAAAGGTTGATGCATATCCGTTGGTCATCCAAGCTGTGTCAACATAAACAATCCCCTTGGTGATAAAGATGAAAACAACTCAAAATGGTATAAAAACAATATAAACATGAAAAATACAAAAATTACAAAAATACATGGAATTGCAAAGTGCCTACCAGGCCTAACCAAAAGTACTGCCTCTTTTAGGCCTACTACCAAATGATAAAGGATCCAGATCTATATCTATGAAATATTGAATCAGAAACCTGTGACCTATTGCTATACTTTTATACATCTCAAGTACATGACCAATAGTCATGTAGATGTTATTTGCTCTTTAAGCAGATATGGTGTGTCAAACAACTATCACATCTATTAAATGGGCAGACGATTATTTGAAAGGGAAGTAGAAAAGAACACCATTAGTAACATAATTACAGGTAACATTTTAAAGACTAGGATTCGCTTAGACCTCTTGGTACCAATGTTTACAATAGTCTAATCCAAAAACATTCCCTTTGGAGTAGTATTTGGCTTGGCAATGTCTCAATCTCTTGCTGTTTGTAAAAACTCCAGATTCTTATGATCAGTAAAGATGACAATTTGATGGTTGGCACCCTCAAGCAAATAACGCCACTCTTCCAGAGCTGATTTAATAGCCAAGAGCTCCCAATCCCCTACATCATAATTTCTTTTGGAGTTGGAAAGTTTTCTAGAAAAGAAAGCAACCGGGTGAAGTAACGCCTTGGGGCCAATTCTTTGCGAGAGTATTTCTCCCAAAGCAGAATCAGACGCATCAACTAAAGGAAGGGAAGGATCAGAATGAACTAGAATTGGAGCTGAAACTAATGCAGTCTTTAATAGTTCGAAAGCCAGTTGTGCAGCTGGTGTCCAAGAAAATTAAATATGAGTCCTAGTCAATTGACTTAATGGAAGAATGATGGTAGTAAATCTTAATAAATCGTCTATAAAAATTAGCAAACATGATAAATTTTTGGACTTGCTTACGAGTAGATGGAGTTGGCCATTTACGAATGGCAGAAACTTTCTGAGGAGCCAGCGTTAATCCTTGTGAAGAAATTATAAAACCCAAGAAAGGAACTCCTTTCAAATTCGCACTTTTCTATAGTCCATGGGTCTTAAGACAAGCCAGTACTTTCCTGACTTGAATACGTTATTCTTCCAAGTTGGAGGAAAAAATTAATATATCAGGATACACTGCCAAGAAATCCTCCCTTAAGTCGCAAAAAATGTTGTTCACAAAATGTTGGAAAGTAGCTGGGGCATTGCACAAATCAAAAGACATGACCATGTATTCAAAGAGGCTATACCTAGAGCGAAAAACCGTCTTCCATTCATCTCCTTTCTTTATCCTAATTAGGTTATAAGATCCTCTGAGATGTTTGGTAAAAAATTTAGCCGACCTTAGCCATTTAGAACACGCCGGTAAGGTCAAAACAGTCTCACTGTGTGTGTGTATATATATATATATATATATATATATATATATATAATAAACAGCTCAAGCACAAGGGGAACATAAAGAGTATCTTAGGGTTTCTTCCCAACAGTTATCCATGTCCATGTACCATTTACTACTATCCTGGAAGTGTTCCATACTCTCTAAGGTTAAACATTTTCCAGGCTGACCATCAATAGCAATAAGACTGAAGTCATACACTTAAACCCCGCAGCCCCATTAAAAAACTCCCTCACCACAACAATGTTTGGGGGTCCGACTGAACTCAATTGAGAAACTCTATCAAGCTAATTAGCCCCCCCATTGCTTCACTTACTATATAAAAATTTAGAAAGATGGCACATTATGAACAATTTCTGGATAGGGTAGCAATTAATTTATTTCCATGTATTTTAAATCTCTTTCAAAGCCTTTACATTTAGATGCCAAGGGGATGATTACAATTGCTATATAAAAAAGTATATTGGCGTGGAGGGAAAAATAGAATTAGGGCTGAGATCACAAAGAGGACTTATCCATCCCAGACTTTTACAGGTACTATTTATCCACCCAATTATTTCCAGTGATATAGTGCTGCATAAACATATACATACATACTTACAGTGGCATCTTCATATGAATCCTCCTCTCTGGATCCATAGAGCTATTGCTAATCTCCCTATCATACCAATTTGATTATGTGGCTAATCAATAACAGAATCTCCCTCTTCTGACCATTTTTCAACTGTACAGTCTATTTCACAGCATTCTCAACAAGTTATGTGCACCAGTGTGCAAGTTCTTCATCTTGAAACTCTTCTCATAATTTCTTTAACGGTACAGTGTATTCCACAGCATCCTCAACAAGTTTTGTACACCAGTGTGCACATTTTTCATCTTGAAACTCTTCTAATAATTTATTATTTGACTTCATCATTAACAAGAACGAGATACCAAAGGTGAATATGATTCAAAATTACATATGATTATGATTCAAGATGACAAATGATAATGTATTTGTTGTAAGTGTTTAAATTGTACACTTTTGATTGTTTACTTGGCACCTCCAATACAATTTATTTTTTTATGCTCATTCACTCCACACAGGTATCATGTGTTTTGATTTTTATACATGTTGGTTTTTACTTTTTCCATCATTATAAGTGCCTTAGGTGTAAGCATTGTTTGTTTAAATGTACTGTATACTACTTGATATATGCACTAGTGTAAACTGTCTTAATGAACTTCTTCTCATATTGTGAAAATCTTCATCATCATGAACCTTTCACTATGTGCTCAAATGTAGTGTATACTACTTTAACCTCTTCCCGATATATCGATATATATGCACTTGTGTAAATTGTCTTTATCATGAACCTCTTCTCCTATTCTGAAAATCTTCTTCATCATGAACCTCTTCTCATATTGAGGAAAATTACTATGTCACTAGGTGCTCAAATGTAGTGTTTACTAGAGATAGACTAACTTCCGAAAATCCATTCCACTTGAGGATTCGTAGATTATCAGAAAAAATTAAAAATCCGTGAGCAGAACCATTAAAGTCAATGGAAAATTTTTGAAATTTGAATTTTGGAAATTCTGCCTAAAGTAATGGTTTAAATAGCTTACTGTAAATGGCTCAGGGACCTGGGAAATGCTCATAATCTTTAAAAAATACAGTCCGGTACTGGAAATTTCACGCAACTTCCACCTTCGTCGTAAATATGAAATTTTCCTGAAAATACAAGATTTTTTGAGAATACAATTCTTGAAAATTACAACCTACCACTTGGCTAAACATTTGATGCTTGGATGCGGGCAGCGTTCTTAAAAAAAAAAAAAGGTGCACTTAAAGGCATATCCAAACTGCTGATCCTAGGACTGCTGTTAATATGGAGGAGCTTGTGAAACAGCTCATACAGGCTAATGCTCACATGCAAGTAGCAAATGCAAATTAGCAACAGGTTAATGCCAGCCTACAGCAAGCCAATGCTGCACAATGGGAAACCAATCAAATCCTTGCAGATGCCACACAAGCTGCCTTAAAGGAGCAACACATAATCAACCTACAGCTCCAGAAGCAGATACAGGCTTCACCAGAAATGCCACAAAGGGTACAAGTAGAGGCCATCTCAGTGTGCAATAGAGGTCAAGACTTTATTCAGAAGATGACCCATGTGGATGATGTGGAGGCCTTTCTTTCCATATTTGAAAGAGTGTCAGAGCGTGAGAAACTTCTCCTTGAGCACTGGGCAGAAATTGTCGCTCCTTTCCTAACAAGAGCCACAGAAGTCTTATTTTGATTTAAGTGGTGAAGATGCACAACAGTATAAAAAGCTTAAAGGGGAAATTCTGGCCCTTCTTGGTTTAACTATGCAACTGAGGACACAGCGTGTACACGCCTGGGCATTTGATGTAAATAAGCCCGTAAGGTCCCAGATGTTTGACCTAATACACCTCACCAGGAAGTGGCTATAGCCAGGGTCTTTAACGCCATTCCAAAGTGCAGAGAAGTTCTGGAACGATTTGTGTGTGCCACCCCCCCCCCCCACACGCATACAGCGTTTTGCAGGTCAGGCAGACCCAAAAGATGCAGATAAACTGGTATAAACTGGTTGAGCATTTTCTTATCAGTGAAGATTTCCTTCAGGATGTCTCCAATTAGGGCAGTGGTTAAGTCCCAGAGGAATCCTGTGCTCCGTAGGAATACTGGCACAGGGATAAAACTAAGTCCAAAGGAAAGTGCTGAACCAAACACCCAGGCCTTGAAACTGTATAGCCCTAAGGTTAATATACGGCCAAAAGATTGGAAACCATTTGTCTGCTGGCGCTGTCAAGAGCAAGGATATATTGCAGCAAACTGTCCACTTACCCAGGATCCAATGAAATGTGAGACTGCAAAACGTTCCTTGCTCGCTAGACCAGCTTATGTGGTTCATCAAGCCAAGGATTATGAGCAGCATATGTGTACAGTTGAAGTAAAGGGGCATGCAGTGTCCGGACAACAAGAAATAAAGCTGGAGGTGCAGTCTTGTCCAAATTCTGGGTGCAGATACCTCAAATGGTTCTCCCTTCAACCACAATAGTAGAGGAGGTAGAGGATCACACTCCAATCAGTTTATGTTTTTATTGTGAACCACACATCACACACAAACACAATGTTTCGGGGGAATCACGTGCCCCCTTTTTCAGGTGATACAAATGCAACAGTGCTCAGGGATTATATAGGGTGTCACAACCTGAAAACCAACCCCAACATGGGAGGAGTCAGGAGTGGACAGGAAGTAATATATTTTAAACCATCTGTAGTACATATCAGTGAATGATACAACATTTGTAAAAAGGAATAACATGTCCATGAGGGTAAAATGCGTGTTAAAAACCAATACTATAATTCTTATGTTATACTGCTATATGTACAATAATGTTATAAAGTGCCAAGAATAAAGTGCTAATATGTGCAAAGAATTTTGTCCCATCATTCTCCAAAGTGTCTTAGTGCATTTAAACTATTAATTTATAATAAGAAACCAGATAAAATACATGAGTAATACCATCTAAAAACATCAATTATATTATACTAGTACATTTAAGTACTTACATTTTAGGTCAGTAGATGGCGCCATAATACAGTCTTTATGTCTTAAACATATGGTGAATTCCAATCTTGTAACATTTAAGCCTAAAACAAAAGAAGAAAAGTTGCTGTTGGTGAAAAGGCATGATCAGATAAAATGTTGCAATACAAGTTCGAAACAAAATAGTTATTACCAATACTTCTAAAAATCAATGACGGTTACTACCGATACTTTATAAAAAACAGGATAGATTGAAGTCCTCATTTAAACCGTGTGGAGACATAGTGCCTAATTTATTTATCCACATTGTTTCTTTTTGCAAAAGTTTTTTTTATTAAAGTCACCACCTCTTCGGTCTTTTTTTCCACCACTTCTAAAAACTAACCATCTTAATTGGGATGCTTTATGTTTTTGTTGGAAAGAATCACTGGTGTTTCATAATTTTTATTAGAGCCTTGGAAGTTGGTGAAATCCCGTTTATATTCACATATCCTTAATCTTCCTGTCCACTCCTGACTCCTCCCACGTTGGGGTTGGTTTTCAGGTTGTGACACCCTCTATAATCCCTGAGCACTGTTGCATTTGTATCACCTGAAGAAGGGGGCACGTTATTCCACCGAAATGTTGTGTTTGTGTGTGATGTGTGGTTCACAATAAAAACATAAACTGATTGGAGTGCGATCCTCTACCTTCTTAAGCATGCAGTGTCCGCTTTGCTAGACTCTGGGAGTCTTGTGACTCTCTTGCTTACACTGACTTGGTGGATACACAGAAGCTACAGCCTAATTCTTTGGGGGTCATATGTGTACATGGCTGTCACAGGTCGCCCTGTGGTTATGGGAAATAAGGCAAACCAGGCCACACAAGCTCTTTAATAATTGAAGGACCATAAGGCACCAGTATCAAGCACAACCTTATCCTACCAAGCAAGTACTATCCTTGGGATGCAGTCCCTGGGATCTTTGGGCTCCACTCTCTAGGCTCCACTGCCTTGGGCTCCAACCTGCTGGCTGGCTGCTGGTTTCTCTTGGTCTGCTTGTGCCTTCCTGTCTCCTGGGCCTCTTGCTCTCAAGCTAAGAGACAGGGTAGTGTTTTACAGCTCCGAGCTGCTAGGCCCTGCCTAAGCATGTGTCCTAGCTCTGTTCACCCTTGCTCAGCTTTCCCTTCTGCCAAGCCCTAATCTGCTTCCTCCTGCAGGCTAGCCTCCTGTATCACTTGCTCTCAAGCTAAGGGGCAGGATAGAGTTAATCAGCTCTTACCACAGGATACTGCCTCAGCATGTATCCTAGCTATTCCTTTGTCTATATGCTTTCCCCATGTGGACTAAAGCTGGTACACACATTAACGATTAAGCCCCGTACCGTCGGATCCGACGAATCGGGGCTTAATCGTTACGTGTTACGTTAGTTTCCCGAACGAGCGCGCGGCCGCCAAACGATCGGGTCGGCCGAACCTCGTTCGGGAAAGGCCGAAAATTTCCATCGGCCGCGCTAACTCCCTATAGAGGAGTCTAGCGGCGGCGATGGAAACACACAGTCCCGAGCGTTCTCACATAGGAGAACGCTCGGGACGTGTGTGTATGCAGATCTTTGAAAATGACAGACAGGATCTGCAGATCCTGTCTGTCATCTTTCAGAAATCTGTACAGTGTGTACCTAGCTTAAAGCTACTCTTTTTATTCCCACATTCCCTTTGAAGTGCAAACCTTCAACCAGCAGTCAATCATCAGACTTACTTGACAGCAGACCAATCGGCAATTACTTAACTCAATCCATCCGCATAGCTAAATAGGCACCGTGCTAATGAGTTTATGACAGGCAGTCCCAGGAGTTTTACCCATTGAGCCATCTTGTGGACAAAGTACTATTGCATATCCCCAACAGTGTGCTTGGTACATTTTACATATACATTATTATGTACATTATATCATGTGGTTTAAAATGTGTGTAGTGCTGTGATATTGTTTGTTCCTGGCGACAGCCCTGTGGGCAGAAACGCGTAGAACTGCAATAAAAGCATTTGTGCAAGTTTGAACAAAAGTCCCTTTTTGAGTGCTTTTCATATGGTTGGCATATGAATTCTTCGGGAAAGCACCAGGGCACGTGTTTGGCTGGAGAGGAGTGCGTTCATTGGGATACATGCATTAATAACACAAGATATAATACTGGGAGAGGTGGTGCCTGGATAAAACAATGTTGTATTATTCATTAAAGACTGGGAAACACACTCTTGTTTACATAGCATTTACTAATTCATGTTATTAGAGACCCCTGGTGTTGCCCAATGGCGATTGGACTTCCATAAAAACTGTGTGTGGAACAATACAACATATTGTGGGGGTTGTAAAAAAAACTTTATCGCATGATGAGAAAGCTCACCCAAAACCAAACCTAGTAGCACCAGAACTATTGGTTCCTAATGCACAAGAGCAGGCAGTAGGTGTGCCCTTAGTGGAGAGTAATAATTTTTCCCTAGAGGGAAGCAAAATGGAGCAATTGCTAATTCCACAACCTCACAGGCATACTGTTTTAGACCTAGCTCACTTGCATGTCTTGGGAGGACATTTGGGTTCTGAAAAAACACAAGAGCATGTGTTGCAGAGATTCTAATGGCCAGGAGTGTATAAAATGTAAAATATTATTGTGAGTCCTGTCCTGTCTGTCAAGCAACTGCTCCCAAGTCACACTTACCGATTATTGAGGTTCCCTTTGAGAGGATAGTCATGGATATTGTGGTCCCTTTCATCAAGTCTGCTAGAGGGCACCAACATATTCTGGAAGTACTTGATTATGCTACATGTTATCCTGAGGCGAGCTGTCTAAGGAATACCTCTTCAAAAATCATTGCAAAGGAATTGCTTACCGTATTATGTTTTCATGCGTTGGCATACCAAAAGTATTTGAGAGGTTTAATAAGACTCTTAAAGTGATGTTTAAGCGAGTAGTGGCTGCAGATGGTCATGACTGGGATTGCTTGTTGCCCTATCTCATGTTTGCCATCAGAGAGGTACCCCAAGCTGATGAAGTCGGCGCAGTGTAACGGCCAGGAAGGTGAGTATTCTTTCTGTAGAATTTCTTGATCAACAGAGGAGCGTGGACATCAGAATGCTTGACCCAGGAACCTCAGGACCGAAACCTTTCCGTTGGATGAGAAATTGTAAGGTGCCTCTGGAAATTCTGGAGTCAAGGATCTTTTCTACCTCGTTCTCCTGT
This sequence comes from Hymenochirus boettgeri, assembly GCA_019447015.1. NCBI lineage: Eukaryota > Metazoa > Chordata > Amphibia > Anura > Pipidae > Hymenochirus > Hymenochirus boettgeri. The sequence goes on along the minus strand of CM033471.1, from coordinate 56,962,459 downwards.
TGGCAGTCAACCATGATTGGAGCAGGAGAAGGCTGTGAAGCAGAAAACTGGTTAAGGGAGACAGGTTTCAAAAGTGATTGATGATTTAAAGGATGGGGAAAGGACCAAATAACTTAGGCCCCAACTTGGAAGACGGGAGTTTAAGATTTATGTTTTTGGTGGAAAGCCACACTTTATCTTCAACACAGTAAGGAGGAGAAGTTCTCCATCTTTTGTCAGCATAGGTTTTCTGAGAAGAAGATTTTTCAAGAAGACTCTTAGTAGCACTCCAAATAGCAGACATGTGTGCTGCATGGTCATTGGCTGCAGGAACATCCGTAAGAAGGAAATCTTGAGGAAAGGCTACAGGGTGTTGACCATAAACGGTAAGGAAGGGTGATTTTCCAGTTGAAGAATGAGTAGTTATTATAAGCGAATTCCGCCCAAGGCAATAGGTCAGCCCAATCAATCTGGCACGGGGAAACATGGCATCGGAGGAATTGTATTAATGACTAATTGAGGCGTTCTACAGCACTGTTAGATTGAGAATGGTAAGCAGAAGAAAATTGGAGAGAGATTCCAAAACTTAGCTACAAATTGGGGACCTCTATCAGAAACTATTTCGGAAGGAAGTCCATAAATGTGGAAAATATGTGAAATGAAAAGTGTAGAAAGTTCCAATGCAGAAGGGAGTTTGGGAAGAGTGATAAAATATGTCATCTTGTTGAACCGGTCTAAAACCACCCAAATAATAGTATGTCCCCTGGAAGAGGGATGTTCTCCAACAAAGTCCATTGCAAAATGGGTCCAAGGGCGAGAAGGAGTAGGCAATGGATTCAATAGGCCCTGGGGATGACAATGGTCAGTTTTGGCTGAAGCACAGACTACACAGGCAGAAACATAATCCTTAACGTTCTTCTGCATAGTTGGCAACCAAACTAATTGGTTGAGGAGTTGTAGTGTCTTAAGAACTCTGGGGTGGCCAGCTTGTTATGAACTGTGAGTTTGTTAAAGAATAGTGGATCGGAATTACGGTAGAATGTAGATCATCCCAAAGGGGGGGGGGGTTCAACGGGAGTAGAAGGTTGCTTAGTTTATATTTGAGAGGCCAGAGGTGAATTTACGGTAGCTACGATTTTGGAGGGTGAGATGATAGGTTCATCAAGAATGACTGACGTCTTGGAAATGGAGAAACTTCTGGACAAGGCATCAGCCTTCCTGTTTTTAGAGCTGGGGCGATAAGTCAAAATGAAGTTGAAGTGGGAGAAAAAAGTGCCCAGCGAGCCTGTCGAGGGTTTAATTTCTTAAGGGTACTCGAGATTCTTGTGGACGGTGAAAATAGAAGTGGGAAGGGCCAATGTTCCCTGTAAACTCAAATTGGCTGTTTGCGCTGAAATATATTTTCTGTGTGCATGCAAAGTTAAATTTTGTGCGCTCCATAACGCAGCACTTACATTCCAAAAGATTTTTGTGTGCGCACCACTTTAATCTGTGTGCGCAGGTCTGCAGAGTTGTGAGCACACAGCTTAGAGGGAACACTGGGGAGGAGCCCTCCAAAAGATGTCGCCATTCCTCTAATGCCCACTTGACATCCACAGGTACTCTGTTGCCTATATCATAATTCTGCTTAGAAGCAGAGAACTTCCTGGAGAAGTAGGCACATGGGTGGAGTTTGTGATCAGAACCCAGGAATGGGGTTTCCCTCCTTTTTTGATTAATGCCAAGATGGGGGAGATGCGAGAAGAGAATCCCTTGATGAATTGTCTGTAATAGTTGGCGAAACCAATAAATCTCTGGATGGCCTTGGTGCAAGTGGGTAAAGGCCAGCCCTTGGTGGCAGCAATCTTGGCGGGATCCATCTCAAACCCCTCCTGTGAAATGATATAACCCAGAAAAGGGACTTTGTGGACTTCGAAAAGACATTTGTCTACCTTGGCATATAAGGAGTCTTGTCTGAGGCATGAGAGTACTTCCTTTACTTGGATTCTATGAGACTGGAGATCCTTAGAGAAAATCAGTATATCATCCAAATATACGACTACTGCATGACCCAGAAGGTCGTGATAAAGGTCATTGACAAATTCCTGAAGGGCATAACAAGATATTCATAGTGCACATCCCGTGTGTTAAAAGCTGTCTTCCATTCATTTCCAGATCGGATGCAAATTAAAGTATAGGCTTGCGTAAGTCCAGTTTAGTAAAGACTTTGGCTCCCTGTAGTTGTTCAAACAATTCTGAGATTAAAGGAAATAGGTAACGGTTCTTGATAGTGATTTTATTGAGATCACGATAATCAATGCATGGATGGAGACCCCCCCCATCCTTCTTTTCAACGAAGAAGAAACCCGCACCAGCAGGAGAGGACGAAGGTTAATAAGAAGAGAAGAGGAAGGAAGAAGGCAGTTACTCTGACAATAGGAACTCCATTGGAAAATATGATTAGAATGCCATGCCAGTCAATGCAGGGGTGTTTAAGCCAGGGAAGGCCCAGGACAGTAGGGGTAGAAGGACAGTCAATAACAAAACATTTTATGTATTCCTGATGAAGGGAACCAACCCTTAAGAGTATTTTGTGGTAGACTGTGAAATGACATTGGAAGATAGTGGCTTGTCATCAATGGTGTACACTCGTTGGGGGGTAGCCAGAGGTAGGAGCTGAATCCTAGATTGCTTGACAAAAGTAGAATCCATATATACATCCAATATATACACATTAATTAAAATAATTAAATCTACATAATTTATTATACACTATATACATAATTTTTTATTATATATATTGTATACTTTTGTGTACACTTTGTATACAATGATATGCATGTATAAAATTAAGATTATTTATATATTTTCATTTATATTGATTGACAATACATTTTATATTTTAATATTTATAAATTCTACAGTAATGAATTTTATAAATTAATGCAAATTAAATTATTTTTAATTCATTGTGTATATTTTTACTGCATGACCAAAAAATGTTTTCATGTATGTTTGTGTATTTTATTTGTATGTGTATATATGATTTTTATTATGATTGGTGTGTTTGTGTTTTTATGACAGTTTATATCATTGATTATTATTATTGTGTATATCTTTATTAGTGATTTTTAAAAAATATTGTAATATGTTTGATATGTGCTACTTATATCATATACGGTAATGTGTTTTAGACTGTCACGAACTTACCTGCCGCTCCGGTCCCGCGCCGCTCTGGACTTCCGGGTGGGCGGCGTCGCGGACGTCATGACGCCGCCATGCCGGGCGGCGCGAGCTTTGAAAAGCCGGCGTCCTCCTGGACCCGGCGCCCGATAGTAGCACTAGCTACCCTGGCTCCTTACTCACCTGCCTTGGATCCTGCTCCGCTCCTGCTTGTATCCTGTACTTACCTTGCCAGTATCCAGTACTTACCTTGCCTGCTTCCAGAGACCACCATACCTGTATCCTGTACTTACCTTGCCAGTATCCCGGTACTTACCTTGCTGCTTCCAGAGACCACCATACCTGTATCCTGTACTTAACTTGCCAGTATCCAGTACTTACCTTGCCTGCCTCAGAGACCACCTTACCTGTATCCTGTACTTACCTGCCAGTATCCAGTACTTACCAAGCCAGTATCCTGTACTTACCATGCCTATTCCAGACTACTGCCTGCCTCCAGGACCACCTTGCCAGTATCAGCCTACCTTGCCAGTATCCTGTACTTACCTTGCGGTCTCAGTGACTACCTTGCCTGCATCCAGTTTTCGTCTACACCTCATCTGTATCCAGTACCTACCTCCGTATCCAGTATCCAGCCTTCAGTACCCAGCAGCCCCTTGCTCCTGTTTCCAGCCTACAGTTCCCAGCAGCCTCTGTATCCTGCACCTTCTGGACTATCAGCCTCCTCCTAAAGCGTACTGTGAGTACCCGGCCGTCCGGCCATTTGTGTACAGTACTATCGGGCCCTGGAAAACGCCTGAGGGGGCTATGGCCGAGTTGAATAAAAACTCTTCAAGCTTTGTCCAAAAAAGCATGGACCTGTTCGAACACACCAGGGCCAGTTGGCTCAGTTCATGGATTCCCTAGCCGTCCGGCTACCCCACGCTGCGGCCTCTGCTCCAGGTTCTACGCCACCTCCTTCGATGGCCGAACAGGTGATCCTTCTCTTCGGAGAGAGCCCCGCATACCTCCACCCTCGCGGTTTGATGGTGATGCCCAAGCCTGCCGTGGGTTCATTAATCAGTGCAGAATCCAATTTGAACTTCAAACCATCTCATTTTGCATTGGATCGTGCTAAGGTGGGGTACATCATCGCCTTTTTGGAGGGTAATGCGCTGGCCTGGGCTTCTCCTTTATGGGAAAGAGACGATCCTCTCGTCCATAATGTTACTGACTTCCTTGTGTATGTTTCGCAAAGTCTTCGATGCTCCAGGAAGAACCTCTGTGCCTCCTCCCGTTTGATGCAGCTCCGCCAAGGGTCATGTTCCGTGGGTCAATATGCTATTGAATTTCGTACCCTTGCTGCGGAGACTTCTTGGAACAATGAGGCACTTACTGCAGCCTTTTGGCAGGGACTCTCTGACCGCCTCAAGGACGAATTAGTATCTAGGGAATTACCTGTCCCATTGGAGGACTTGATTTCACTTGCGTACAAATTGAGCCGCTTCCGTGAACGGCAGGCAGAAAGGTTGCAGCTCATTCCAAAACTCCTAAGACCTTTCCTAGCCTGCTCAGCCCTTTTCACAACCCATATTCTCGGGTGAAAGCCGATGCAAATTGGTGGCACGCCATTCATCCCCCCGAGGAAAAATCACGCAGACGTACCCATGGACTTTGTCTCTATTGTGCTGGGCAAGGACACTTTGCAAGAAATTGTCCCCAGAAGTCGGGAAACTCCAGGACCTAGAAGTTAAGGAGGAGCTCCTTCTAGGTAATGTTAAGTCTCCTGCCAAATGTGAACCACAAAACTCTTTCTACCAGCTACTATCAACTGTATGGTAAAAACTTTTTCTCTCAGGCCTTTGTCGATTCTGTGTGCGCTGGAATTTCATCGATTTACATGCGCCGCCAATTGGGCTTCCTCCCTTCACTTGCAGCAACCTCTTCGAGTTCTGGCTATTGATAATAAACCCGTTGGCTCAGAACATCTCCAAATCTACATACGAAGTCCTATTCCGCATTGGCATATATTCACCAAGAACGTTTATCTTTTCTTGTCATCCAAAGCCCTTTGCTTCCCCCATTCTAGGACTTCCTGGCTCAGACTAACAACCCTGTATAGATTGGTCTAACAATGAACTCAAGTCTTGGAGCCCTTCTGTTTCAAAAATTGCCTTTCTACTTATTGCACTACCATTACATGTGAAAAAAATCTGAGGAAAACCTCCTGAATGTTATCGTGATTTCTCTGATGTGTTCTGTAAAAAGCGAGCTGAGAAGCTACCACCGCACCGTCCTACGATTGCCCCATCGATCTTCTTTCTGGTATATGCCTCCTCGGGGACGCACATACCCACTGTCTCCCTCAGAAACTCTAGCCATGAAAGAGTACATTAATGAACATTTGTCAGGGGTTTCTACAACCTTCCACTTCCCCTGCTGGAGCGGGTTCTTTTTTGTTGAAAAAAAAACGGAGGTTTACGACCCTGCACGACTACCGAGGGTTGAATAAAATCACTATAAGAATCGTATCCTCTCCCTCTCATCTCTGAGTATATTGACCAGATAAAAGGGGCTAAAATATTACCAAACTGGATCTTCGGGGGGCATACAATCTGATCGTATACGCCAGGTGACGAGTGGAAGAACCGCCTTTAACACCAGGGACGGTCACTACGAAATACTCGTAATGCCCTTTGGCCTTTGTAATGCTCCAGCGGTGTTCCAAGAATTCGTAAATGACATTTTCCGGGATATGTTGGGTATCTCTGTAGTGTATATCTCAATGACATTTAATCTTTCTCATGATCTGCCCTCACACCGCATCCATGTTAAACAGGTGTTACTACGTTTGAGAGAGAATAGCCTATATGCCAAACTGGAAAAGTGTCGTTGAGTGTTCACAAGTACCCTTCCTGGGCTAAATCGTATCTGCACAAGGGTTCCAGATGGATCCTGTTAAAATTTCGGCCATTCAAGATTGGTCTCTTCCTATGGGAACCAAAGCTATTCAAAGATTCATTGGGTTTGCCAATTACTACAGACAATTCATTCAGGGGTTCTCGTCAATAATTTCTCGATATTAGCCCTCATCAGTAAAGGTGGTAAGCCTCATTCATGGACCCCTGCAGCCCCGAAGCCTTCAAACGACTCAAGGAGGCCTTTGCTGATGCTCCTGTTCTAGTACATCCAGATCCTAGTCTTCCCTTCTACATCAAAGTTGATGCCTCAGACTTGGGCGCTGGAGCCGTCCTTTCCCACAGACAAGGCCCTAAAAGGAAACTCCATCCCTGTGCTTATTTCTCTAAGAAGTTTCTACCCAACGAGCGAAACTGTGATGTTGGAAATAGGGAACTTCTTGCCATCAAACTGGCACTCGAGGAGTGGCGTCATCTATTGGAAGGCACATCTGGTACCTATCACCATCCTTACCGACCATAAAAATCTCGAATACATCCAGAATCTCAAAAGGTGTAAATCCCCGTCAAGCACGGTGGTCTTTATTCTTTTCCCGATTCAACTTTTTATCACTTACCAACCTGGTTCCAAAAACAAGAAAGTGATGCGCCTGTCCAGGTCATTTGTTGCTTCCGACTGTATTAATGAAGAAGGGCTCCATTATACCAACCCTAAAATCTTGGCCTCTATATCTCCTCAACTTTGTTCCAAGATCCAAGCCGCACAAGATTCTGCTCCTCCAGACACACCCTTGGCAAAATCTTTGTTCCTGTTTCATTTCGGAAAGCTATCCTTCTTCATACTCACTGTTCAAGCAAGCCGGGCACCGGGGTTAACAAAACTTTTAATATTCTGCCCGTTCCCTTGGTGGCCCAAAATGAGAAAAGATGTTAAAGACTTTATTCAAGCGTGAACCAGCTGTGCTCAATCCAAGTCTTCTAGAACCCTCCCCTGTGGTCTTCTTCAACCCCCCCCATTCCATCCAGACCTTGGACCCATCTATCCATGGACTTTATTGTGAACTTCCACCTTCCAAGAAAAAACACGGTTATATGGGTGACAGTAGACCGCTTCAGCAAAATGGCCCATTTGTACCCCCCCCAAACTTCCATCCTCAACGGAGTTAGCGCAACTATTATTTCACATATCTCCGCTTTCATGGACTCCCTTCTGAAATTGTATCTGACAGGGGTTCTCCATTTGTTTCCAAATTTGGAGGGCACCTTGTTAAGTCTCATGAACATCAAGTACAGTTCTCTCGGCTTACCACCACAGTCCAATGGGTCTACTGAACGCACTAATTAGTCTTTGGAACAATATCTTCGTTGTTACATTTCTATACTCAGGATGATTGGGCCGACCTTCTGCCTTGGGCTGTTCGCCCATAACAATTCACCATACTTCTACTGGGAAATCTCCTTTTTGTGTGTGTTTGGGACGAATCCTAGATGTTTTCCTCAGGATTTTCTTTTCACACAAGTACCTGCTGCCAATGACTCGGCGGCCCAGATGACCGCTATCTGGCATGCTACAGAAGTCAGCCTTCAGAAATCTGCGTTGGTACAAAAAACTGCAGCAGATAGGAGACGTAGAGAACCCCCAGCTATTCTGTTGGAGATAAAGTGTGGCTTCTCCTCGGCTCAATTAACCTACGGGTTCCTTTCTCTAAACTGGGACCCAAATTTATTGTCCTTTTATCCTGGAATTAATCGATCCAGTGGCTGTTCGCCTCCAACTGCCTTCCAGCATGCGGATTCCTAATGGGTTTCATATTTCCTCATCAAGCCAGTATGCTCTAATCAGTATTCCACATCTGTACAACCTCCAGTTCCAATTTCTGTTGATGGTAGCAGGAGTTTGAGGTTGAGAAAATCTTGGACTCTAGATTCTGGAGGAGGTCTCTTCAGTATTTGGTCCACTGGAAAGGATTCGGTCCAGAAGAAAGAGCTTGGATTAAAAACAGCTGATGTGCGTGCTCCTCGTCTAGTCAGAGCTTTCCTTAGGAGTTTTCTAGGGAAACCTGGCCTGTTGGGTCCTGTGGCCCCCGTAAGGGGGGGGGGATACTGTCACAAACTACCTGCCGCTCCGGTCCCGCGCCGCTCTGGACTTCCGGGTGGGCGGCGTCGCGGACGTCATGACGTCACGACAGCTGCCACGGGGCGGCGCGAGCTTTGAAAAGCCGGCGTCCTCTGGACCCGGCGCCCGATAGTAGCACTAGTACCCTGGCTCCTTACTCACCTGCCTTGGACCTGCTCGCTCCTGCTCCTATACTTACCTTGCCTGCCTCCAGAGACCACCATACTGTATCCTGTACTTACCTTGCTTTCAGTACTTACCTTGCTGCCTCAGAGACCACCATACCTGTATCCTGTACTTACTGCCGTATCCAGTACTTACTTGCCTGCCTCCAGAGACCACCATACCTGTATCCTGTACTTACCTTGCCAGTATCCAGTACTTACCTTGCTGCCTCCAGAGACCACCTTACCTGTCTCTGTACTTAACCTTGCCAGTATCCAGTACTTACCAAGCCAGTATCCTGTACTTACCTTGCCAGTATTCCAGTATTACCTTGCTTGCCTCAGAGACCACCTTGCCAGTATCCAGCACTTACCTTGCAGTATCCTGTACTTACCGTGGTCCAGTGACTACCTTGCCTGCATCCAGTTTTCGTCTACTCACCTCATCTGTATCCAGTTACCTACCTCCTGTATCCAGTATCCAGCCTTCAGTTCCCAGCAGCCCTTGCTCCTGTTTCCAGCCTACAGTTCCCAGCAGCCTCTGTATCCTGCACCTTCGGACTATTCAGCCTCCTCCTAAAGCGTACTGTGAGTACACCGGCCGTCCGGCCATTTGTTACATGACATACAAATTTGGTAGGCTACAAAGATTAGTCCAAATAAAAATTTCCAATACTATATTATTATTAAATGATAGATCGGCATTTCGGGTCGGTTATAATGTTTGGACTGGATGGACATAAGTCTTTATAAAATTATAATAAAGGTTACTGTGTCACTGTCAGACAGGCATTTTTTGGGTAGGGTACAAAGGTTGGTACTAGATAGACGTATGTCTTTATGCAACCTCAAAAAATATGTTAATATGTAACTGCTAGATGGGCATTTCGGGGTAGGGTTATAAATGTTGAGTGGATGGCTGTATTTATTTATACAACCTCTAATTTAAGCTGTTTATGTACTAGGTAACTGTTAGTTGGACATTTTGGATAAGGTACAAAGGTAGGACAGGATGGACAAAAGTCTTTATGTCACTAACAATACTATATATGTAACTGTTAGACGGTATTATGGGTAGGGTACAAAGGTTATACTAATGCACGTGTCTTTATACCACCTCAATATTATGTTCCTTTGCAACTGTTAGACAGACCTTTATGGGTAGGGTACAAAGGTTGTACAAGATGGACATATCTTAAAAAACCCCACTTAATAATATGTTATTATGTAACTGTTAGACAGACAATGGGTAGGGTTCAATAGTTGTACTAGATGGACCAGGGGTGTCCCTAGGGTTTTTGGCACCTGAAAATACTTTTGAATGCCGCCCCTAGACTGAGCTAAATGGTTATTTATACGCTTCTTATTTTTAGAAAAACACTATAAAACATGTTGGTGCAACTGGTACATTACAATTATGTAGAAAGCCCTACCAAGCCCTACCAAGATTTATCATATATATATCTATCTATGTATCTATCTATCTCTTCTATCTATCTATCTATCTCTGACTCTCTATCTATCTATATATATCTATCTAATAAAAGATGTTGGCCAAAGATTTGTAAGCCCTGCTACCACGTCAAGGTAGACTCTTTCAGCAGGGCCAACTATTATCTAAATTATATTATTTATATATAGATTATATAAATTATATAGATATTTATCTATCTATCTATCTATCTATATTATTTATCTATCTATCTCTTCTATCTGTCTATCTATCTATCTCTGATATTTATCTATCTCTGCTATCTATCTATCTATCTCTATTATCTATCTATCTCTATCTATTATCTATCTATATCTATCTATCATCTATCATCATCTCTGATATCTATCTATCTATCTATCTATCTACTCTCTCTATCTATCTATATTTGCTATCAATCTATCTCTATTATCTCTCTCTGCTACTATCTCTCTCTGCTATCTATTCTATATAATATCTATAAAAGAATGTTGGCCAAAAGATTTGTAAGGCTGCTACCACGTCAAAGTAGACTCTTCAGCAGGGCGCCTAACTATTATTCTAAATTATATTTTATTTAGATTATATATAATTTATAGATTATTATCTATCTGCTACTATATATATTTATCTATCTATCTTCATCTCGTCTATCTATCTATCTCTTAATCTATCTATCTATCTATATCTCTTCTATCTATCATCATCTATCTATCTATCTATCTATCTCTCTCTATCTATCTATCTTCTTGCTATCTGTCTCTGCGTATTGTCTATCTATCTATCTATTATGCTATGCTGTATTTTCCTTCTATTTCTATCTATCTTGCTATGTATGTATCTATCTCTATTATCTATCTTCTGCTATACTAGTCTATCTCTGATATTTATCTCTCTCTGCTATCTATCTATCTATCTATCTATCTCTGCTATCTATCTATCTCTGCAATCTATCTCTCTCTGCTATCTATCTCTCTCTGCTATCTATCTATCTATATTATCTATCTAATAAAAGATGTTGGCCAAAAGATTTGTAAGCCCTGCTACCACGTCAAGGTAGACTCTTTCAGCAGGGCCCTAACTATTATCTAAATTATATATTTTATATATAGATTATATATAATTATATAGATTATTTATCTATCTCTGCTATCTATATTATTTATCTATCTATCTCTTCTATCTGTCTATCTATCTATCTCTGATATCTATCTATCTATCTATCTATCTCTTTCTATCTATCATCTATCTATCTATCTATCTATCTATCTCTCTCTATCTATCTATCTCTGCTATCTGTCTCTGCTATCTGTCTATCTATCTATCTATCTCTGCTATCTGTCTATCTATCTATCGTCATGAATCTGTACCTAACTTCTATCTTCTGGATCTGTCTATTCTGTTCTATTATCTCGCGATATATCGATCTATACTTCGGCTACGTTATGTCCCTATGCCTATTGATCGACGCTAGGTATGTCTCTATCAGCATCTATCTGCTATCATTATCTATTCTGCTATTCTATCTATTTTATCCTGCATTATCCGTATCTATTCTATTTTCGGCCGATATCTGTCCTGCTATTCTATCGATGTCACTATCTCATCTCTTCTATCTTGATCATGCCCTCTATCTATCCTTGCACTATTTACATCTGCATTAGTCTATCTCCTGCCCTAGTTAGCTATCTGTTGCTATCTATCTATCTCTGCTATGTATCTATATCTTCTATCCGTCAATCTATCGCTCTCTGCCTTATCTATCCTTCTGCTATATCTACTCTATCTCTATCTCTGAACATCTATCTATATATGCTGATCTATCTATCTCTTTATATCTATTCTATCTATATCTCTTTATCTACTCTCTATCTATCTATCTCTGCTATCTAATCCTATTCTCGGATATCTATCCTAATTGCTATCTATCTCTGAATTATCTCTCTCTGCTATCGATCTATCTATCTATCTATCTATCTATCTATCTATCTCTGCTATCTATCTATCTCTGCTATCTATCTATCTATCTATCTATCTCTGTGGGGCGGGGGGGGTTTGTTGGGGCTGGGTATTTTAATTTTACGCCAACTAGTTGGATGGTGTATGCTGCCCCTTAGTAATGGAGCCGCAAGCAAACATCTAGAACATGGAAATGTGTCCTACTTTTTGTAGATACACGATAGCTCCTGAACTTCCGCTTCCTTCTAGTACCTGCGATTGTTCTGTCCCCAACGTCAAATCATGAAAAAAATTCTAACTAAGCAGTGCCAGGAAATGAAAGACTTAAAGGACGTCTTGATGTGGGTTTATTCAACAAACATGTTTCGGGTTCAAGGCCCTTTTTCAAAGTGGACACACATAGTGCAAACACCACAATTAAAACCCAGTGCACAGGAAGTGCATACCCACATCCTTTACTCCCCCCACCAAAATCACCGAACCATTAGTCCAATCAAAGTTCCATGTTTCTTGGTGACATCATTAACAGCATAGTCCAAAGGTTGATGCATATCCGTTGGTCATCCAAGCTGTGTCAACATAAAACCAATACCTTGGTGATAAAGATTGAAAACAACTCAAAATGGTATAAAAACAATATAAAACATGAAAAATACAAAATTACAAAAATACATGGAATTGCAAAGTGCCTACCAGGCCTAACCAAAAGTACTGCCTCTTTTAGGCCTACTACCAAGATTAAAGGATCCAGATCTATATCTATGAAATATTGAATCAGAAACCTGTGACCTATTGCTATACTTTTATACATCTCAAGTACATGACCATAGTCATGTAGATGTTATTTGCTCTTTAAGCAGATATGGGTGTGTCAACAACTATCAACATCTATTAAATGGGCAGACGATATTTGAAAGGGAAGTAGAAAGAAAAGAAACCAGTAGTAACATAATTAAGGTAAACATTTAAAGACTAGGATCGCTTAGACCTCTTGGTACCAATGTTTACAATAGTCTAATCCAAAAAACATTCCCTTTGAGTAGTAGTATTTGGCTTGGCAATGTCTCAATCTCTTGTTTGTAAAACTCCAGATTCTTATGATCAGTAAAAGATGACAATTTGATGGTTGGCACCCTCAGCAAATAACGCCACTCTTCCAGAGCTGATTTAATAGCCAAGAGCTCCCAATCCCCTACATCATAATTTGTTTTGGAGTTGGAAAGTTTTCTAGAAAAGAAAGCAAACGGGTGAAGTAACGCCTTGGGGCCAATTCTTTGCGAGAGTATTTCTCCCAAAGCAGAATCAGACGCATCAACTAAAGGAAGGGAAGGATCAGAATGAACTAGAATTGGAGCTGAAACTAATGCAGTCTTTAATAGTTCGAAAGCCAGTTGTGCAGCTGGTGTCCAAGAAAATTAAATATGAGTCCTAGTTCAATGACTTAATGGAAGAATGATGGAGTAAATCTAATAAATCGGTCTATAAAAATTAGCAAACATGATAAATTTTTGGACTTGCTTACGAGTAGATGGAGTTGGCCATTTACGAATGGGCAGACAAAACTTCTGAGGAGCCAGAGTTAATCCTTGTGAAGAATTATAAAACCCAAGAAAGGAAACTCCTTCAAATTCGCACTTTTCTATTAGTCCATGGGTCTTAAGACAAGCGCGTACTTTCCTGACTTGAATTACGTTATTCTTCCAAGTTGGAGAGAAAAAATTAATATATCAGGATACACTGCCAAGAAATCCTCCCTTAAGTCGCAAAAAATGTTTTCACAAAATGTTGGAAAGTAGCTGGGGCATTGCACAAATCAAAAGGACATGGCCATGTATTCCAAGAGGCTATACCGAGAGCGAAAAACCGTCTTCCATTCATCTCTTCTTATCCTAATTAGGTTATAAGATCCTCTGAGATGTTTGGTAAAAAAATTTAGCCGCGACCTTGTAGCCATTTAGAACACGCCGGTAAGGTCAAAACAGGTCTCACTGTGGTGTGGATATATAATATATATATATATATATATATATATTATATATTTATATATATAAACAGCTCAAGCACAAGAGGGGAACATAAAGAGTATACTAGGGTTTCTTTCCAACCAGTTAATCCATTGTCCATGGTCCATTTACTACTATCCTGGAAGTGTTCCATACTCTCCTAAGGTTTTAAAACATTTTCCAGGTGACATCAATAGGCAATAAAGACTGAAGTCCATTACACTTAAACCCCGCAGCCCCATTAAAAAACTCCCTCACCACAACAATGTTGGGGGTCCGACTGAACTCAATTGAGAAAACTCATATCAAGCTAATTAGCCCCACCATTGCTTCACTTACTATATAAAAAATTTAGAAAGATGGACATTATGAACAATTTCTGGATAGGGTAGCAATTAATTTATTTCCATGTATTTTAATCTCTTTCAAAGCTTTACATTTAGATGCCAAGGGGATGATTACAATTGTATATAAAAAAGTATATTGGCGTGGAGGGAAAAAATAGAATTAGGGCTGAGATCACAAAGAGGACTTATCCATCCCAGACTTTTACAGGTACTATTTATCCACCCAATTATTTCAGTGATATAGTGCTGCATAAACATATACATACATACATTCAGTGGCTCTTCATATGAACCTCCTCTCTGGATCCATGAGTATTGCTATCTCCCTATCATTACCAATTTGATTATGTGGCTAATCAATAACAGAATCTCCCTCTTATGACCATTTTTCAACTGTACAGTCTATTTCACAGCATTCTCAACAAGTTATGTGCACACAGTGTGCAAGTTCTCATCTTGAAACTCTTCTCATTAATTTCTTTAACGGTACAGTGTATTCCACAGCATCCTCAACAAGTTTTGTACACCAGTGTGCACATTTTTCATCTATGAAACTCTTCTAATAATTTATTAGTTGACTTCATCATTAACAAGAACGAGATACCAAGGTGAATATGATTCAAAATTACATATGATTATGATTCAAGATGACAAATGATAATGTATGTTGTTGTAAGTGTTTAAATTGTTACACTTTGATTGTTTACTGGCAGCCTCCAATACAACTTATTTTGTAGGCTCATTCACCCACACAGGCATCATGTGTTTTGATTTTTAGTAGAATGTTGGTTTTTAGTTTTCCATCATTATAAGTGCCTTAGGTGTAAGCATTGTTGTTTAATGTACTGTATACTACTTGATATATGCACTTAGTGTAAACTGTCTTAATGAACTCTTTATAGTGTGAAAACTTCACATCATGAACCTTTCACATGAGTCAAATGTAGTACTTATACTACTTTAACCTCTTCCCGTATATCGAATATATGCATTGTGTAAATTGTCTTTATCATGAACCTCTTCTCCTATTTCTGAAAATCTTCTCATCATGAACCTCTTCTCAATTGAGGGAAAATTTACTATGTCACTAGGTGCTTCAAAATGTAGTGTTTTACTAGACGAAGACACCTTCCGAAAATACCATTCCACTTGAGGATCGTAGATATCAGAAAAATTAAAATCGTGAGCAGAACACATAAGTCAATGGGAAAATTTTTGAAATTTGAATTTTGGAAATTCTGCCTAAAGTAATGGTTTAAATAGCTTACTGTAAATGGACTCAGGGACCTGGGAAATGCTCATAATCTTTAAAAAATACAGTCCGGTACTGGAAAATTTCACGCAACTTCCAACCTTCGTCGTAAATATGAAATTTCTCTGAAAATACAAGATTTTTGAGAATACAATTCTTGAAAAATTACAACCTAATTGGCTAAAACATTTGATGCTTGGATGGGGCAGCGGCCAGCGTTCTTAAAAAAAAAAAAGGTGCACTTAAAGGCATATCCAAAAATGCTGATCCTAGGACTGCTGTTAATATGGAGGAGCTTGTGAAACAGCTCATACAGGTAATGCTCACATGCAAGTAGCAAATGCAAATTAGCAACAGGGTTAATGCCAGCCTACAGCAAGCAATGCTGCACAATGGGAAACCAATCAAATCCTTGCAGATGCCACACAAGCTGCCTTAAAGGAGCAACACATAATCAACCTACAGCTCCAGAAGCAGATACAGGCTTCACAGAAATGCCACAAAGGGTACAATAGAGGCCATCTCAGTGTGCAATAGAGGTCAAGGACTTTATTCAGAAGATGACCCATGTGGATGATGTGGAGGCCTTTTTTCCATATTTGAAAGAGGGTCAGAGCGTGAGAAGAAACTTCTCCTTGAGCACTGGGCAGAAATTGTCGCTCCTTTCCTAACAAGAGCCACAGAAGTCTTATTTTGATTAAGTGGTTGAAGATGCACAACAGTATAAAAAGCTTAAAAGGGGAAATTCTGGCCTTTTGGTTTAACTATGCAACTGAGGACACAGCGTGTACACGCCTGGGCATTTGATGTAAATAAGCCCGTAAGTCCCAGATGTTTGACCTAATACACCTCACCAGGAAGTGGCATAGCAGGGTCTTTAACGCATTCCAAAGGCAGAGAAGTTCTGGAACGATTTGTGTGTGCCACCCCCCCCCCCCCCACACGCATACAGCGTTTTGCCAGTAGGCAGACCCAAAGATGCAGATTAAAATGGTAAAATGGTTGAGCATTTTCTATCAGTGAAGATTTCTTCAGGAGTCTCCAATTAGGGCAGTGGTTAAGTCCCAGAGGAATCCTGTGCTCCGTAGGAATACTGGCACAGGGATTAAAAACTAAGTCCAAAGGAAAGTGCTGAACCAAAACACCCAGGCCTTGAAAATGTATAGCCCTAAGGTTAATATACGGCCCAAAAGTTGGAAAACCATTTGTCTGCTGGCGCTGTCAAGAGCAAGGATTATTGCAGCAAAACTGTGCACTTACCCAGGATCCAATGAAATGTGAGACTGCAAAAACGTTCCTTGCTCGGCTAGACCAGCTATGTGGTTCATCAAGCCAAGGATTATGAGCAAGCATATGTGTACAGTTAAGTAAAGGGGCATGCAGTGTCCGGACAACAAAGAATAAGATGGAGGTGCAGTCTTGTCCAAATTCTGGGTGCAGATACCTCAAAGTTTCTCCTTCAACCACAATAGTAGAGGAGGTAGAGGATCACACTCCAATCAGTTTATGTTTTTATTGTGAACCACACATCACACACAAACCACAATGTTAGGGGGAGGGAATCACGTGCCCCTTTTTCAGGTGATACAAATGCAACAGTGCTCAGGGATTATATAGGGTGCACAACTGAAACCAACCCCAACATGGGAGGAGTCAGGAGTGGACAGGAAGTAATTATTTTAAACCATCTGTAGTACATATCAGTGAATGATACAAACATTTGTAAAAAGGAATAAACATGTCCATGAGGGTAAAATGCGTGGTTAAAAACCATACTATAATTCTTATGTTATACTGCTATATGACAATAATGTTATAAAGTGCCAAGAATAAAGTGCAAATATGTGCCAAAGAATTTTGTCCATCATTCTCCAAAGTGTCTTAGGGCATTTAAACTATTAATTATAATAAGAAACCAGATAAAATACATGAGTAATACCATCTAAAAAACATCAATTATATTATACTAGTACATTTAAGTACTTACATTTTAGGGTCAAGTAGATGGCGCATAATTACAGTCTTTATGTCTTAAAACATATGGTGAATTCAATCTTGTAACATTTAAGCCTTAAAACAAAAGAAGAAGAAAGTTGCTGTTGGTGAAAAGGCATGATCAGATAAATGTTGCAATACAATTCGAAACAAAATCGTTATTCCAATACTTCTAAAAATCAATGGACGGTTACTACCGATACTTTATAAAAACAAAGGATAAGATTGAGTTGAAAAGTCTCATTTAAACCGTGTGGAGACAATAGTGCCTAATTTATTTATCCACATTGTTTTTTTGCAAAGAGTTTTTTTTATTAAAGTCACCACCCTCTCGGTCCTTTTTTCACCACTTCTAAAAACTAACCATCGTAATTGGATGCTTTATGTTTTTGTTGGAAGAAAGTTGCTCACTGGTGTTCATAATTTTAGTAGAGCCTTGGAAGTGTGTGTGAAAATCCGTTGTATATTCAATATCCTTAATCTTCATGTCCACTCCTGACTCCTCCCACGTTGGGGTTGGTTTTCAGGTGTGTGACACCCCTCTATAATCCCCTGAGCATGTTTGCATTGTATCACCTGAAGAAGGGGGCACGTTTATTCACCGAAATGTTGTGTTTGGTGGTGATGTGTGGTTCACAATAAAAACATAAACTGATGGAGTGCGATCCTCTACCTTCTTAAGTCATGCAGTGTCCGCTTGCTAGACTCTGGGAGTCTTGTGACTCTACTGGCTTACACTGATCTTGGTGGATACAAAGAAGCTACAGCCTCATTCTTTGGGGGTCATTGTGTACATGGCTTGTCACAGGTCGCCCTGTGGTATGGGAAATAAGGCAAACCAGGCCACACAAGCTCTTTAATAATTGAAGGACCATAAGGCACCAGTATCAAGCCAAACCTGATCCTACCAAGCAAGTACTATCTTGGGATGCAGTCCCTGGGATTCTTTGGGCTACCCACTCTCTAGGCTCCACTGCCATTGGCTCCAAACTGCTGGGCTGCTGCTGGGTTTTTCTGGTCTGCTTTGCATTTCTGTTCTCCTGGGCCTCTTGCTCTCAAGCTAAGAGACAGGGTAGTGTTTTACAGGCTCGAGCTGCTAGGCCCTGCCTAACATGTGTCCTAGCTCTGTTTCCCCTTGCTCAGCTTTCCCTTCTGCCAAGCCCTAATCTGCTTCCTCCGCAGGCTAGGCTCCTGTATCACTTGCTTCTCAAGATAAGGGGCAGGATAGAGTTAATCAGCTCTTAGCCAAGGATACTGCCTCAGCATGTATCCTAGCATTCCTTTGTCTAATGCTTTCCCATGTGGACTAAAGTGGGTACACACATTAACGATTAAGCCCGATACCGGCGGATCCGACGGAATCGGGGGCTTAATCGTTACGTGTGTACGTTAGTTTCCCGAACGAGCGCGCGGCCGCCAAACGATCGGGTCGGCCCGAACGCTCGTTCGGGAAAAGGCCGAAAATTTCCATCGGCCGCGCTAGACTCCCTATAGAGGGAGTCTAGCGCGGCCGATGGAAACACACAGTCCCGAGCGTTCTCACATAGGAGAACGCTCGGGACTGTGTGTATGCAGATCTTTGAAAGATGACAGACAGGATCTTGCAGATCCTGTCTGTCATCTTTCAGAAATCTGTACAGTGTGTACCTAGCTTAAAGCTACTCTTTTTATTCCCACATTCCCTTTGAAGTGCAAACCTTCAACCAGCAGTCAATCATCAGACTTACTTGACAGCAGCACCATATCGGCAATACTTAACTCATCACATCCGCATAGCTAAATAGGCACCGTGCTAATGAGGTTATGACAGGCAGTCCCAGGTAGTTTTACCCATTGAGGCCATCTTGTGGACAAAGTATATTGCATATCCCCAACAGTGTGCTTGGTACTTTTACATATACATATTATGTACATTATATCATGTGGTTTAAAATGTGGTTGTAGGCTGTGATATTTGTTTGTTCCTGGCGACAGCCCTGTGGGCAGAAAACGCGTAGAACTGCAATAAAAGGCATTTGTGCAAGTTTGAACAAAAGTCCCTTTTTGAGTGCTTTTCATAGGGTGGCTTATGAATTCTTCGGGAAAGCACCAGGGGCACGTGTTTGGCTGAGAGGAGTGCGTTCATTGGGTCTACATGCATTTAATAACACAAGATATAATACTTGGAGAGGTGGTTGCCTGGATAAAAACAATGTTGTATATTCATTAAAGACTGGGAAAACACACTCTTGTTTACATAGCATTACTAATTCATGTTATAGAGACCCCTGGTGTTGCCCAATGGCGATGGACTTCCATAAAAAACTGTGTGTGGAAACAATACAACATATTGTGGGGTTGTAAAAAAAAACTTTATCGCATGATGAGAAAGTCACCCAAAACCAAACCTAGTAGCACCAGAACTATTGGTTCCTAATGCACAGAGCAGGCAGTAGGTGTGCCCTTAGTGGAGAGTAATAATTTTTCCTAGATGGGAAGCAAATGGAGCAATTGCTAATTCACACAACCTCACAGGCATGACTGTTTAGACCTAGCTCACTTGTATGTCTTGGGAGGACATTTGGGTTCTGAAAAACACAAGAGCATGTGTTGCAGAGATTCTAATGGCAGGAGTGTATAAATGTCAAAAAGTATGTGAGTGCTGTCCTTGTCTGTTCAAGCAACTGCTCCCAAGTCACACTTACCGATTATGAGGTCCCTTTGAGAGGATAGTCATGGAGTATTGTGGTCCCCTTTCATCAAGTCTGCTAGAGGGCCACCAACATATTCTGGAAGTACTTGATTATGCTACATGTATCCTGAGGCGAGCTGTCTAAGGAATACCTCTCAAAATCATTTGCAAAGGAATTGCTTACCGTATTAGTTTTCAGCGTGTGGCCTACCCAAAAGATTGAGAGGTTTAATAAGACTCTTAAAGTGATGTTTTAAGGAGTAGTGGCTGCAGATGGTCATTGACTGGGATTGCTTGTGCCCTATTCATGTTTGCCATCAGAAGGACCCCAAGCTGATGATAGTCGGCGCAGTGTAACGGCCAGGAAGGTGAGTATTTTTTGTAGAATTATCTGATCAACAAGAGGAGCGGGACATCAGAATTGCTTGACCAGGAAGGAACACTCTTCAGGACCGAAACCTTCCGTTGGATGAGGAAAATTGTAGGGTGGCCTCTGGAAATTATGGAGTTCAAGGATCTTTTCTACTCGTTCTCCTGTTGGCAGTCAACCATGATTGGAGCAGAGGAGAAGGCGGTGGCTGTGAAGCAGAGAAAAAACTGGTTAAGGAGACAGGTTTCAAAAGTGATTGATGATTAAAGGATTGGGGAAAGGACCAAAACTTAGGCCCCAACTTGGAAGACGGGAGTTTTAAGACTTTATGTTTTTGGTGGAAAGCCACCACTTTATCTTCAAAACACAGTAAGGAGGAAGAAGTTCTCCATCTTTTGTCAGCATAGGTTTTCTGAGCAGAAGATTTTTCAAGAGACTCTTAGTAGCACTCCAAATAGCGACATGTGTTTGCTGCATGTCATTGGCTTGCAGGAAACTCCGTAAGAAGGAATCTTGAGGAAAGGCTACAGGGTGTTGACATAAACGGTAAGGGAAGGGTGATTTTCCAGTTGAAGAAGAGTAGGTATTATAAGCGAATTCCGCCCAAGGCAATAGGTCAGCCCCAATCAATCTGGCACGGGGAAACATGGCTCGGAGGAATTGTATTAATGACTAATTGAGGCGTTTTCTACAGCACTGTTAGATTGAGAATGGTAAGCAGAAGAAAATTGGGAGAGAGAGATTCCCAAACTTAGCCTACAAATTGGGGACCCTCTATCAGAAAACTATTTCGGAAGGAAGTCCATAAATGTGGAAAATATGTGAAATGAAAAGTGTAGAAAGTTCCAATGCAGAAGGGGTTGGGAAGAGTGATAAAACCCTATGTCATCTTGTTGAACCGGTCTAACAAACCACCCAAATAATAGTATGTCCCGGAAGAGGGTGTTCTCCAACAAAAGTCCATGCAAAAAATGGGTCCAAGGGCGAGAAGAGTAGGAATGGATTCAATAGGCCCTGGGGATGACATGGTCAGTTTTGGCTGAAGCACAGATACACAGGCGAAACAAATCCTTAACGTTCTTCTGCACTAGTTGGGCAACCAAATTAATTGGTTGGGAGGTTGTAGTGTCTTAAGAACTTGGGGTGGCCAGCTTGTTATGAACTGTGAGTTTGTTAAAGAATAGGGGATCGAGAATTACGGTAGAATGTAGATCATCACAAAGGGGGGGGGGGGTCAACGGGGAGTAGAAGGTTGCTTAGTTTATATTGAGAGTGCCAGAGGTGAATTTTACGGTAGCTAACGGATTTTGGAGGGTGAGATGATAGGTTCATCAAGGAATGACTGACGTCTGGAAATGGAGAAACTTTGGACAGGCATAGCCTTTGTTTTTAGCGCGGGGCGAGTAAGTCAAAATGAAGTTGAAGTGGGAGAAAAAAGTGCCAGCGAGCCGTCGAGGGTTTATTTCTTAAGGGTACTCGAGATTCTTTGTGGCGGTGTGAAAAATAGAAGTGGGAAGGGCCAATGTTCCTGTAAACTCAAAATGGGCTGTTTGCGCTTGAAATGAAATATATTTCTGTGTGATGCAAAGTTAATTTTGTGCGCTCCAAGCCAGCACTTACATCCAAAGATTTTGTGTGCGCACCACTTTTCTGTGTGCGAGGTTGCGAGTTGTGAGCACACAGTTTAGAGGGAACACTGGGGGAGGAGCCTCCAAAAGATGTCGCCATTCTCTAATGCCCACTTGACATCCACAGGTACTTGTTGCCTATATCATATATTCTGTTAGAAGCAGAGAGAGAACTCCTGGAGAAGTAGCACAGGGTGGAGTTTGTGATCAGAAACCAGGAATGGGGTTTCCCTCCTTTTTGATTAATGCCAGATGGGGGAGAGGCGAGAAGAGAATCCCTGATGAATTGTTGTAATAGTTGCGAAACCAATAATCCTGGCATGGCCTTGTGTTGCAAAGTGGGTAAAGGCCAGCCTTGGTGGCAGCAATCTTGGCGGGATCCATATCAAACCCCTCCCTGTGAATATATAACCAGAAAGGGACTTGTGGACTCGAAAAGACATTTGTCTACTTGGCATAAAGGGTATTTGTCTGAGGCCTGAGAGTACTTCCTTACTTGGTTCTATGGGACTGGAGTCCTTAGAGAAAATCAGTCTATCTCCAAATATGACTACTGCATGACCCCAGAAGGTCGTGATAAAGGTCATTGACAAATTCCGAAGGCATAACAAGATATTCATAGTGCACACGTGTGTTAAGCTGTCTTCCTTCATTTCCACGATCGGATGCAAATTAGTATAGGTTGCGTTAAGTCCAGTTTAGTCAAAGCACTTTGGTCCTGTAGTTGTTCCCCAACATTTGAGATTCAAAGGACATAGGGTAACGGTTCTTGATCGTGATTATTGGGCTCACGATAATCAATGCATGGATGGAGACCCCCCCCCATCCTTCTTTTCAACGTAGAAGAAACCCGCACCAGCAGGGAGGACGAAGGTTAATAAGAGAGAAGAGGAGGAGAAGGCAGTTACTCTGCCATCGGAACCCATGGAAAAATGATGTAGAATGCCATGCCAGTCAATGCAGGGGTGTTTAAGCAGGGGAGCCCCAGGCGGGCAGTAGGGGTAGAGGACAGTCAATAACAAAACTTTTTGTATTCCTGATGAAGGGAACCAACCCTTAAGAGTATTTTGTGGTTTAGACTGTGAATGACTGGAAGATAGTGGTGTCATCAATGGTGTACACTCGTGGGGGGTAGCCAGAGGTAGGAGCTGCATCCTAGCATTGCTTGACAAAGTGAATCATTACATCCATATCATTACACATAATTAAAATAATTAAATCTTACATAATCGTATATACACTTAACATATAATTTTTATTATATCATATTGTAGTACTTTGTGTACCCTTTGTATACATGATATGCTGTATAAAATTAAGATTATTATATATTTCATTTCTATTGATTGACAATACATTTTATATTTAATATTTATAAATTCTACAGTAATGAATTTTATAAATTAATGCAAATTAAATATATTTTAATTCATTGTGTATATTTTATGCATGACCAAAAAAAGTTTTCATGTTGTTGTGTATTTTATTTGTATGTGTATATATGATTTTTTATTATGATTGGTGTGTTGTGTTTTTATGACAGTTTATATCATTGATTATTATTATTGTGATATCTTTATAGTGATTTTTAAAAAAATATTGTAATATGTTTGATATGTGCTACTTATATCAATACGGTAATGTGTTTAGACTGATCAAGAACTTACCTGCCGTCCGGTCCCGCGCCGCTCTGGACTTCCGGGTGGGCGGCGTCGCGGAGTCATGACGCCGCCATGCCGGGCGGCGCGAGCTTTGAAAAGCCGGCGTCCTCCTGGGACCCGGCGCCGATAGTAGCACTAGCTACCTGGCTCCTTACTCACTGCCTGGATCCCTGCTCGCTCCTGCTCCTATACTTACCTTGCCTGCCTCCAGAGACCACCATACCTGTATCCTGTACTTACCTGTGCCAGTATCCAGTACTTAACTTGCCTGCCTCCAGAGACCACCATACCTGTATCCTGTACTTACCTTGCCAGTATCCAGTACTTACCTTGCTGCTTCCAGAGACCACCATACCTGTATCTGTACTTACCTTGCCAGTATCAGTACTTACCTTGCCTGCCTCAGAGACCACCTTACCTGTATCCTGTACTTACCTTGCCAGTACCAGTACTTACCAAGCCAGTATCCTTACTACCATGCCAGTATCCAGTACTTACCTGCCTGCCTCCAGGACCACCTTGCCAGTATCCAGCACTTACCTGCAGTATCCTGTACTTACCTTGCCGCGTCTCAGTGGACTACCTTGCCTGCATCCAGTTTTCGTCTACTCACCTCATCTGTATCCAGTTACCTACTCCTGATCCAGTATCCAGCCTTCAGTACCCAGCAGCCCCTTGCTCCTGTTTCCAGCCTACAGTTCCCAGCAGCCTCTGTATCCTGCACCTTCTGGACTATCAGCCTCCTCCTAAAGCGTACTGTGAGTACCCGCCGTCCGGCCATTGTTACAGTACTATCGGGCCCTGGAAAACGCTGAGGGGGCTATGGCCGAGTTGAATAAAAACTCTTCAAGCTTTGTCCAAACGCATGGACCTGTTCGAACATCACCAGGGCCAGTTGGCTCAGTTCATGGATTCCTAGCCGTCGGCTACCCCCAGCCTGCGGGCCTCTGCTCCAGGTTCTACGCCACCTCCTTCGATGGCCGGATCAGGTGATCTTCTCTTCGGAGAGAGCCCCGCATACCTCCACCCCGCGGTTTGATGGTGATGCCCAAGCCTGCCGTGGGTTCATTAATCAGTGCAGAATCCAATTTGAAACTTCAAAACATCTCATTTGCATTGGGTCGTTGCTAAGGTGGGGGTACATCATCGCCTTTTGGGAGGGTAATGCGCTGGCCTGGGCTTCTCCTTTATGGGAAAGAACGATCCTCCGTCCATAATGTTACTGACTTCCTGTGTATAGTTTCGCAAAGTCTTCGATGCTCCAGGAAGAACCTCTGCTGCTCCTCCCGTTTGATGCAGCTCCGCCAAGGGTCATGTTCCGTGGGTCAATATGCTATTGAATTTCGTACCCTTGCTGCGGAGACTCTTGGAACAATGAGGCACTTACTGCAGCCTTTTGGCAGGGACTCTCTGACCGCTCAAGGACGAATTAGTATCTAGGGAATTACCTGTCCCATGGAGGACTTGATTTCACTATGCGTACAAATTGATACCCGCTTCCGTGAACGGCAGGCAGAAAGGGCGCAGCTCATTCCAAACTCCCTAAGACCTTTCCTAGGCCTGCTCAGCCCTTTTCACAACCCATATTCTCGGGTGAGAAGAGCGATGCAAATTGGTGGCACGCATCTATCCCCCCGAGGAAAAATCACGCAGACGTACCCATGGACTTGTCTCTATTGTGCTGGGCAAGGACATTTGCAAGAAATTGTCCCCAGAAGTCGGGAAAACTCCAGGACCTAGAAGTTAAGGAGGAGCTCACTTCTAGGTAATGTTAAGGTCTCCTGCCAAATGTGAACCACTAAAACTCTTTCTACCAGCTACTATCACCTGTATGGTAAAAATTTTTCCTCTCAGGCCTTTGTCGATTCTGGTGCCGCTGGAAATTTCATCGATTCTACTTCTATGCAGCACAATTGGGCTTCTCTCTTCACTTGCAGCAACCTCTTCGAGTTCTGGTATTGATAATAAACCCGGTGGCTTCAGAATTCATCTCCCAAATCTACATACGAAGTCCTATTCCGCATTGGCATATTTCACCAAGAACGTTTATCTTTCTTGTCATCCAAAGCCCTTCTGCTCCCTCATTCTAGGACTTCCATGGCTAGACTACACAACCCTGTTATAGATTGGTCTAACAATGAACTCAAGTCTTGGAGCCCTTCTGTTTCAAAAATTGCCTTTCTACTTATTGCACTACCATTACATGTGAAAATAAATCTGAGGAAAACCTCCTGAATGTTATCGTGATTTCTCTGATGTGTCTGTAAAAAGCGAGCTGAGAAGCTACCACCGCACCGTTCCTACGATTGCCCCATCGATCTTTTTCGGTATATGCCTCCTCGGGGACGCACATACCCACTGTCTCCCCAGAAACTCTAGCCATGAAAGAGTACATTATGAACATTTGTTAGGGGTTTCATACAAACCTTCCACTTCCCCGTGGAGCTGGGTTCTTTTTTGTTGAAAAAAAGACGGAGGTTTACGACCCTGCATCGACTACCGAGGGTTGAATAAAATCACTATAAAGAATCGTTATCCTCTCCCTCTCATCTCTGAGCTATTTGACCAGATAAAAGGGGCTAAAATATTTACCAAACTGGATCTTCGGGGGCATACAATCTGATCCGTATACGCCAAGGTGACGAGTGGAGACCGCCTTTAACACAGGGACGGTCACTACGAATATCTCGTAATGCCCTTTGGCTTTGTAATGCTCCGCGGTGTTCAAGAATTCGTAAATGACATTTCCGGGATATGTTGGGATATCTCTGTAGTAGTATATCTCATGACATTTTAATCTTTTTCTATGATCTGCCCTCACACCGCATCCAGTTAAACAGGTGTTACTACGTCTGAGAGAGAATAGCCTATATGCCAAACTGGAAAAAGTGTCTGTTGAGTGTTCACAAGTACCCTTCCTGGGCTAATCGTATCTGCACAAGGGTTCCAGATGGATCCTGTTAAAATTTCGGCCATTCAAGATTGGTCTCTTCCTATGGGAACCAAAGCTATTCAAAGATTCATTGGTTGCCAATTACTACAGACAATTCATTCAGGGGTTCTCGTCAATAATTTCTCTATTAGCCCTCATCAGTAAAGGTGGTAAGCCTCATTCATGGACCCCTGCAGCCTCGAAGCCTTCAAACGACTCAAGGAGGCCTTTGCTGATGCTCCTGTTCTAGTACATCCAGATCCTAGTCTTCCCTTCACATCAAAGTTGATGCCTCAGACTTGGGCGCTGGAGCCGTCCTTTCCCACAGACAAGGCCCTAAAAGGAAACTCCATCCCTGTGCTTATTTCTCTAAGAAGTTTCTACCCAACGAGCGAAACTGTGATGTTGGAAATAGGGAACTTCTTGCCATCAAACTGGCACTCGAGGAGTGGCGTCATCTATTGGAAGGCACATCTTACCTTCACCATCCTTACCGACCAATAAAAATCTCGAAATACATCCAGAATCTCAAAAGGTTAAATCCCCGTCAAGCACGGTGGTCTTTATTCTTTTCCCGATTCAACTTTGTTATCACTTACCAACCTGGTTCCAAAACAAGAAAGCTGATGCCCTGTCCAGGTCATTTGTGCTTCCGACTGTATTAATGAAGATAAGGGCTCCATTATACCAACCACTAAATCTTGGCCCCTATATCTCCTCAACTTTGTTCCAAGATCCAAGCCGCACAAGATTCTGCTCCTCCAGACACACCCTCTGGCAAAATCTTTGTTCCTGTTTCATTTCGGAAAGCTATCCTTCTTCATATCACTGTTCAAGCAAGCCGGGCATCCCGGGGTTAACAAAACTTTTAATTATTCTGCCCTTCCCTTGGTGGCCCAAAATGAGAAAAGATGTTAAAGACTTTATTCAAGCGTGAACCAGCTGTGCTCAATCCAAGTCTTCTAGAACCCTCCCCTGTGGTCTTCTTCAACCCCTCCCCATTCCATCCAGACCTTGGACCCATCTATCCATGGACTTTATTGTTGAACTTCCACCTTCCAAGAAAAAAACGGTTATATGGGTGACAGTAGACCGCTTCAGCAAAATGGCCCATTTGACCCCTCCCCAAACTTCCATCCTCAACGGAGTTAGCGCAACTATTTATTCACATATCTTCCGCTTTCATGGATCCCTTCTGAAATTGTATCTGACAGGGGTTCTCCATTTGTTTCCAAATTTTGGAGGGCACTTTGTTAAGTCATGAACATCAAGATTACAGTTCCTCGGCTTACCACCCACAGTCCAATGGGTCTACTGAACGCACTAATTGTATTTGGAACAATATTTCTTCGTTGTTACATTTCTATACTCAGGATGATTGGGCCGACCTTCTGCCTTGGGCTGAGTTCGCCCATAACAATTCACCTCATACTTCTACTGGGAAATCTCTTTTTGTGTGTTTTGGGACGAATCCTAGATGTTTTCCTCAGGATTTTCTTTTCACACAAGTACCTGCTGCCAATGACTCGGCGGCCCAGATGACCGCTATCTGGCATGCTACAGAAGTCAGCCTTCAGAAATCTGCGTTGGTACAAAAAACTGCAGCAGATAGGAGACGTAGAGAACCCCCAGCTTATTCTGTTGGAGATAAAGTGTGGCTCTCCTCGGCTATATTAACTACGGGTTCCTTCCTCTAAACTGGGACCCAAATTTATGGTCCTTTTCCTATCCTGGAATTAATCGATCCAGTGGCTGTTCGCCTCCAACTGCCTTCCAGCATGCGGATTCCTAATGGTGTTTCATATTTCCTCATCAAGCCAGTATGCTCTAATCAGTATTCCACATCTGTACAACCTCCAGTTCCAATTTCTGTTGATGGTCAGCAGGAGTTTGAGGTTGAGAAAATCTTGGACTCTAGATTCTGGAGGAGGTCTCTTCAGTATTTGGTCCACTGGAAAGGATTCGGTCCAGAAGAAAGAGCTTGGATTAAACATGCTGATGTGCGTGCTCCTCGTCTAGTCAGAGCTTTCCTTAGGAGTTTTCTAGGGAAACCTGGCCTGTTGGGTCCTGTGGCCCCCGTAAGGGGGGGGGGATACTGTCACAAAACTACCTGCCGCTCCGGTCCCGCGCCGCTCTGGACTTCCGGGTGGGCGGCGTCGCGGACGTCATGACGTCACGACGCTGCCACGCCGGGCGGCGCGAGCTTTGAAAAGCCGGCGTCCTCCTGGACCCGGCGCCGATAGTAGCACTAGCTACCCTGGCTCCTTACTCACCTGCCTTGGATCCTGCTCCGTCCTGCTCCTATACTTACCTTGCCTGCCTCAGAGACCACCATACCTGTATCCTGTACTTACCTTGCCAGTATCCAGTACTACCTTGCCTGCCTCCAGAGACCACCATACCTGTATCCTGTACTACCTTGCCAGTACCAGTACTTACCTTGCCTGCCTCCAGAGACCACCATACCTGTATCCTGTACTTACCTTGCCAGTATCCAGTACTTACCTTGCCTGCCTCCAGAGACCACCTTACCTGTATCCTGTATTACCCTTGCCAGTATCCAGTACTTACCAAGCCAGTATCCTTACTTACCTTGCCAGTATCCGTACTACCTTGTCTGCCTCCAGAGACCACCTTGCCAGTATCCAGCACTTACCTTGCCAGTATCCTGTACTTACCTTGCTGGTCTCCAGTGACTACCTTGCCTGCATCCAGTTTTCGTCTACTCACCTCATCTGTATCAGTTACCTACCTCCTGTATCCAGTATCCAGCCTTCAGTTCCCACGCAGCCCTTGCTCCTGTTTCCAGCCTACAGTTCCCAGCAGCCTCTGTATCCTGCACCTTCTGGACTATCAGCCTCCTCCTAAAGCGTACTGTGAGTACCCGGCCGTCCGGCCATTTGTTACATAGACATACAATTTTTGGTAGGCTACAAAGATTAGTCAAAATAAAATTTCAATACTATATATTATTTAACGATAGATCGGCATTTCGGGTCGGTTATAATGTTTGGACTGGATGGACATAAGTCTTTATAAAATTGATAATAATAGGTTACTGTGTCACTGTCAGACAGGCATTTTTTGGGTAGGGTACAAAGGTTTGTACTAGATAGACGTATGTCTTTATGCAACCTCAAAAAATATGTTAATATGTAACTGCTAGATGGGCATTTCGGGGTAGGTATAAATGTTGGAGTGGATGCTGTATTTATTTATAAACCTCTAATATTAAGCTGTATGTTACTAGGTAACTGTTAGTTGGACATTTTGGATAAGGTACAAAGGTAGGACAGGATGGACAAAAGTCTTTATGTCACTAACAATACTATATTACTATGTAACTGTTAGACGGTATTATGGGTAGGGTACAAAGGTTATAATATATGCACGTATGTCTTTATACCACCTCCAATATTATGTTCCTTTGCAACTGTTAGACAGACATTATGGGTAGGGTACAAAGGTTGTACAAGATGGACATATCTTAAAAAACCCACTACATAATATATGTTATTATGTAACTGTTAGACAGACATTATGGGTAGGGTTCAATAGTTGTACTAGATGGACCAGGGGTGTCCCTAGGGTTTTTGGCACCTGAAAATACTTTTGAATGCCGCCCCTAGACTGAGCTAAATGGTTATTTATACGCTTCTCTATTTTTAGAAAACACTAAAAAATTGGTGCAACTGGTACATTACATATAGAAAGCCCTACCAAGCCCTACCAAGATTTATCTATATTATCTATCTATCTCTGTATCTATCTATCTCTTCTATCTACTATCTATCTCGCTTATCTATCTATCTATATTATCTATCTAATAAAAGATGTTGGCCAAAAGATTTGTAGCCTGCTACCACGTCAAGGTAGACTCTTTCAGCAGGGCCCTAACTATTATCTAATTATATATTTTATAATAGATTATATATATTATATAGATTATTTATCTATCTCTGCTATCTATCTATATTATTTATCTATCTATCTTTCTATCTGTCTATTCTATCTCTGATATTTCTCTATCCTGCATCTATTATCTAATCTATCTATCTAATCTATCTATCTATACTATCATCTATCTCATCTATCATATATCATCTCTCTATCTATATATCTATCTATCTATCTATCTCTCTATCTATCTATATTTGCTATCAATCTATCTCTATCTATCTCTCTCTGCTATCTATCTCTCTCTGCTATCTATCTATATTATATATCTAATAAAAGATGTTGGCCAAAAGATTTGTAAGGCCTGCTACCACGTCAAAGTAGACTCTTCAGCAGGGGCCTAACTATTATCTAAAATTATATATAAATATAGATTATAATAAAAAACCACATAAATCACATCCATCTCACTACACCTCAACATCAATCTATCCCCATCAACTATCTATCTATCGATCTATACTCTCTCTCTATCTAACTCTGCTACTCTTAGCTGTAATCTATCTACTCTATCTAGATTATGCTATCTACTCTGCTATGTATTATCTATCTCTATCTATTCTATCATCATCTCTGATATTTATCTCTCTCAGCTTATCTATCTATCTATCTATATCTGCATCTATCTATCTCTGCAATCTATCTCTCTGCTATCTATCTCTCTCTGCTATCTATCTATCTATATTTATCTATCTAATAAAAGATGTGGCCAAAAGATTTGTAAGCCTGCTACCACGTCAAGGTAGACTCTTTCAGCAGGGCCCTAACTATTATCTAAATTATATATTTTATATATAGATATATATAATTATATAGATTATTTATCTATCTCTGTATCTATCTATATATTTATCTATCTCTTCTATCTGTCTATCTATCTATCTATCTATCTATCTCTGATATTTATCTATCTCTGCTATCTATCTATCTATCTATCTATATCTCTCTATCTATCTATATTTGCTATCTATCTATCTCTGCTATCTATCTCTGCTATCTATCTATCTATCTCTGCTATCTGTCTATCTATCTATCTCTGATATCTGTCTATCTATCTCTGCTATCTGTCTATCTCTGCTATCTATCTATCTCTGCTATCTATCTATCTATCTCTGCTATCTGTCTATCTATTTATCGCTGCTATGTATGTATCTATCTCTATTATCTATCTCTGCTATCTATCTATCTCTGCTATCTATCTATCTCTGCTATCTGTCTATCTCTTCTATCTGTCTATCTCTTCTATTCTGCTATTTACTATTCTGCTATTTATCTATCTCTGCTATTTATCTATCTTTGCTATCTATCTATCTCTGCTATGTATCTATATCTTCTATCCGTCTATCTATCTCTCTCTGCTATCTATCTCTCTCTGCTATCTATCTCTCTATCTATCTCTGACTATTATCTATATTGCTATCTATCTATCTCGCTATCTATCTATCTATTATCTATCTGCTATCTATCTATCTTGCTATCTATCATCTGCATCTATCTATCTCTGCTATCTATATATCTCTGATATTTCTCTCTCTGACTATCTATCTATCTATCTATCTATCTATCTATATATCTTCTCTGCTATCTATCTATCTCTTATATGTCTGTCTGTCTGTCTATCTATCTATCTATCTATCTATCTATCTATCTATCATCTTTATCTATCTCTTCTATCTGTCTATCTATCTCTCTCTTCTATCTATCTATATCATAGCTATCTATCTATATCTGCTATATATCTATCTATATCTGCATCTATCTATCTATATCTGCTATCTATCTATCTGATATTTATATCTCTCTGCTATCTATCTATCTGCTATCTATCTCTCTCTGCTATCTATCTCTCTCTTATGTATCTATCTATCTTTCTCTGCATTATCTATCACTTCTTGCTATTTACTATCTGCTATCTATATCTTCTGCTATCTATATCTCTCTATATCATCTATCTCTGCTATTTATCTCTCTTATCGTATCTCTATTGCTATCTATTATCTCTTCTACATCATACATCTCTTCTATCTATCTCTGCATCTATCGGTCGTCGATATTAACCTAACCACACACCTCGCTCTCACACACAACACCACTCACCCTCACTCTCTCTCTTACACACACACAACTCACTCTCTCCTCTTACACACAAAACCACTCTCTACAACACCACACTCACTCTCACACAACACACCCACACACACACACACTCTCTCTCTCTCACACAACAGGTAAATCCCCCCACCCCCACCAAAAGTAGTGAGCACACGATTATCTGACTGACTGACTCTAACCTAACTCGCACATGGTGCTGGCTGATTTTAGAGCTGTGAGACAGACAGTCCGTACATTTGACCCACGGCTTAACTTCCCACAAGTCTCTCACCTCTTACCCGGTCACGCTGCTCGGGCTCCCCCCTGGACCCTGGAATCTGAACCTGGGGATGATGAGACACTGCTGGATGTGGCTCCGGGGACTAAACTTCAATTCTGTTCGCTCAGACTGGAACTTCTTACTGATTGCAAGTGCAGCAGCGGCTCCGGACTCCGGTACTGCCCCCACATTAAGTGGCGTGCGTAAGTCAAGTAACTTACGCACAGGGGCCAGGGGGTGTACCGGAGCAGCTGTGGGCGCGCCGCGCGCAGTGCAGAGTCTAGAGTTCTTCCTGTTTACATTGCAGCGGCACAGAAGGGGTAAGTTAAGCGAAATTTAAAAAAAAAAAAGTTTCACAAACTGCCGCATTTCTATTTTGACCAGGAAACCGCGCCGTGAGCGATTTTTTCACGTGGCTTCATGGCAGGAGCGGCACTGAGATGGACATATGTCTTTATACAACTTCCAATATTATGTTACTTTGTAACTGTTAGACAGACATTATAGTACGGGTATAAAGGTTGTACTATATGCATATATGTCTTTATACCACCACCAATAATATGTTAATATGTAACTGTTCGACAGACATTATGGGTACGGTATAGACAGACATTATGGGTACGGTATAAAGGTTGGACAAGATAGATGTAAGTCTTTATACTACCTCCAATAATATTATATTTTTTAACGGTTAGACGTTCATTTCGGGTAGGGTATTAAGGTTGGACTAGATGGTCTTATGTCATTATCCAACCTCCAATATTAACTAATACTTAACTGTTTGTATGTACCCAGACTTAATGAATATACTTTATAACAAAAGTAAAGGGAATATACGTATCGACTAACTGTAATGATAATCATGGCAAATTATATATATATAATATTATATGATCCATATATAATGAAACACATGGATGCATTCGGTCATGAACCTCCTTCTGGGCTTGTTCAGTTTGTAACCCACTTACGTATCCCCCCTTGAAAATTTTGAGCTTGCCACTGCATTTCCAATGGGCATCAGGCACATAAAACGCTAGAAGTGCGCTATAATGGAGGGGCTACAGTGCCGGCTGTGAGTGATTTTGGCATCCAGACAACTGTCTCGGCCCTCCAGAGACATTAGTTGGAGCTTAAAAGGCAGAGGCCTTATTTCATTCATGCCGTCCAAATCCAAAAATGATCCTTTATTACTGTATTGAAATAAGTGGTAAAATAATTAAATTCACCTTATTCTGACGAATCAAAAAAAATATATATTTAAAAATCCTCCACTAATCCATTAATTTGGCTTGAGAGAGACACTGGTTATTTCATAATTATTATTACCTTCTTATATTATTTGATATCAGCCCTATTTAAAGGGTAACTAAAGTCAAAAATGAAATCATTAAAAAGTTACTTTAACACTCATAAACTGATACCCACACATACACAGGCAAACACACCTACTGACCCACCCTTCTATTTCCATAGCAGCCCTATATAAAATTCAACTAAACTCAAAAATGAAATCTTGATCAGTCATTAAAAAGTGTTTTTTTTCACTTATAAATGCAAACTAATACCCACACAGACACAGGTAAACACACCTACTTTCCCACGCTTCCATTTCCATGGCAGCCCTATTTCAACTAAAGTTAAAGATGAAATCTTGATCAATCATGAATGCAAAAGCAAAAAAAAAACAAAACACTTTCCATCTCCTATTTGTTCAGTCTCCCCTAAACTCCCTTCAATCCACTGAAAATCTGGAAAGTGGATATCTGAAAAATCTGCTCAGATCCACAATCCGAGTATCTCGGAAACCTGCCGCGGAACCACGTTCGGATACGAAATCTGGTCCATCCCTAGTATACTTTTTGAACCTCTTCTTGATATATGTACTAGTGTAAATTGTCTTCATCATGAACCTCTTATATTTTGAAAATCTTCATTAGGAACCTGTTTTCACTATGTGCTCAAATGCAGTGTATACTGCATATATATATATAAACCTCTTCCCAATGTATGCACTTATGTAAGTTGTCTTCATCATGAACCCCTTCTCTTATTGCGAAAGTCTTCTTTATCATAAACCTGTTTTCACTGTTTGCTCAAAATTATATAAAATGTGTGTACTTCTTCATAAACATGTTTTCACTATGTGCTCAAATGTAGTGTATAGTTTTTGAACATCCTTTTCATTTATGTACTAGTGTAAATTGTCTTAATCACAAACCTCTTGTCATATTGTCAAAATCTTCTTCATCATAAACCTGTTTTCACTATGTGCTCAAATGTAGTGTATACTACTTGAGCCTTTTCCCGTTATATGCATTTGTGTAAATTGTCTTCAACACAAATCTCTTCTCATATTTGAAAATCTTCTTCATCATGAACCTGTTTTCACTATGTGCTCAAATGTAGTGTATGCTACTTGAATCTCTTCTTGATTTATGCACTAGTGTAAATTGTCTTCATCGTGAACCACTTCTCATATTGTGGAAATCTACTGTCATGAAGCTCAATTTAAAGGGTATGTCCACCCTTAAAAATATTTTTTAATATGATGTTCCCCCATGTCTGCCAGCCCCAACCGCATATATTTTATTTTCCAAAAGCCCCCCAAACTCTTACTTACCTCCCCTCGTTCCTCCGCCGCACTGCCGGCCCTCTGCTTGCGTTAATGCAAGCAGAGGGGCGGGACCGGCAGTCACGTCTGTGATTGGCTGAGCGGCAGCCAATCACGGATGCGGCTGCCGGTCATTCAGTGCAGTGGAGGAAAGCGGAGAGGTAAGTAAGAGTTTGGGGAGCTTTTGGAAAATAAAAAATATGCGGTTGGGGCTGGCAGACATGGGGGAACATCATATGAAGAGGGTTTAATGCTAGGGGGAGGGATAGTAGAACGGGAGGGAGAGGGAGGGAGAGGGAGGGGGGAGAAGGGCTGCAGTACGCATGACAAATATCTACCGGAGGCAAGGTAGCAGGCAGAGTCCTGCTAGCCTCCTGGTGGACAGTTTTTGGGACTTTAGGGGGGGTCTACAGGAGAACCCTATGGAGCTGGGATGTGAGGTAAGGATTACACTACACTACATGGTGGGGCCATTACTGGGGGGGATTATAGTTTTGGGGGTGGACATGCCCTTTAAAAGATGTCATTGTCATGAACCTCTTTTCATTATGTGAACAAGTGTTAAGTGCATCTAAGTAAATTTTTTTGTATATGTTTGCTAAAATATAGTGGAAAAAACATGTAAATTATATAATTTTTATGTGATAGTATACTTTGAACTTTATTTGTCCTAATCATACAACACGTTATATATTTATGTGTATCAAACACAGATATGTTGGGAAAAGCAACACACACATTTTAACAAAATAACCATTTATTAAAATTTTTACATATGGTCTTGCCTCAGAGCATCCCTTACACTGAGTCCACTCCGTGGTCCTCTGCGAATAGCAGGCTGCAGATATGGCAAGGTATCTAGAGCCTGACAGGGGTCATCTGCATGGATTCGAAATAAGCACTCTAAAACTTGACGTACTATCCTTATATCATTCATTCCAAATAAGCACTCTAAAACCAGGCCGAACCCCTGGATAGTGGTCTTGCTCATCCTGAAGGGGAAGAGACTTGAAACACTGTCTGGTATCCAGGATTCTGTACATAATTAAAAAGGTGTTGATGTTTAAGGACAATCCTTCTCACCCTTTTTTACTACCAGCCTTTGCTCCCACCCTCTTCTCTACAAGACTTTGATCCAACCCTCTACCTTGCCAGACTTTGCTCCAACTTTCTTCCCTGCAAGCCTTTGCTCCTATTCTCCTCCTTAGAAGCCTTTGCTCCCACACTCTTCCTTACCAGCCCTGTTGCCAACCTTCTTCCCTACCAGCCTTTGCTCCCAATTTCTTCCATACCAGCCTTTGCTCCCAACCTCTTCCTTACAAGCCTCTTCCGTAGAAGCCTTTGCTCCCACTCTTCCTTACCAGCCCTGCTGCCAACCTTCTTCCCTACCAGCCTTTGCTCCCAATTTCTTCCCTACCAGCCTTGCTCCCAACCTTCTTCCCTACCAGCCTTTGCTCCCAACCTTCTTCCCTACCAGCCTTTGCTCCCAACCTTCTTCCCTACCAGCCTTTGCTCCCAATCTTCTTCCCTACCAGCCTTTGCTCCCAATCTTCTTCCCTACCAGCCTTTGCTCCCAATCTTCTTCCCTATCAGCCTTTCTCCCAATCTTCTTCCCTATCAGCCTTTCTCCCTACAATCCTTTCTCCCTACCTTCTTCCCTTCCAGTCTTTGCTCCCAACCTTCCTCCCTACCAGCTTTTGCTCCTAATCTTCTTCCCTACCAGCCTTTGCTCCCATCCTCTTCCTTACAAGCCTTTGCTCCCAACCTCTTTCTTACAAGTCTCTTCCTTAGCAGCCTTTGCTCGCACACTCTTCCCAACCAGCTGTTAGGATTGCATTTATGCATTGCACCCGAACCAACAACATGGGCAATAATGCAGGAAATGTCACTTATGGGGAAAAACTGAACGACCAAGCCAGGAATAAATGAACAAGGCAATTTATTAACAATTGCAAGGGATATAAATGATACTGAAGCAGTTGCAGACATTAACCTCATGCACTACAACATGCAAACATACAAAAAGGTAATGCAAGACAATCTCCCTGCAGGCAAGTGTATTTAATGAGCATACACCTGCAGGCTGGAGTACATACAATTAGCCTACTCTGCATAAGATACCAATGCAGAGTAACCCAGTGTATATACAAAATGTGTGCACACAGACCCAAAACCCAAGAAGATATAACAACAAACCAATAATTCGCAGTACTAGAAGCAGCAGGCAAACGTAGTAGCGGAAAAGGAAGAATATAAACCGGAAGATAAAAATAATACAAGATGAACGCTAGGCAGAGAATAGAAACAAGGAACACAGGTCAAAACGCAGGAGGGCAACCAGAAACGGGACACAGGACTCGAGTACACGGACTGCTAACTCCGGCTAGAAGGGCTAGGACACAGGAAACGTAAGAACAATGAACTAGCACCGAAGCACTGTTCATGCTGGCCTTAAATGCAGACATAGGAAGGTCAGGTGACAGATCTCCTCCCAGCAATTGCCTGTAACGCCCACAGTTCTTGAGGCAGAGAGCCCTCTGCTGGTGGGCAGTTAGAAGTTCCAGAAGTGCTATCTCTGAGGAGAACCACGACATCTGCTGGTGGAAAGAAGGAAGTTCATGCAGGCAATTCATAAAGTCAGTAGCAGATGTTGATCGTGACACCAGCCTTTGCTCCCACACTCTTTCCAACTAGCCTTTGCTCTTACCCTCTTCCTTACCAGCCTTTGCTCCCACGTCTTCCTTACCAGCCTTTGCTCCCACCCTCTTCCTTACCAGCTTTTGATCCTACACTCTTCCATACCAGCCTTTCTGCCAACCTTCTTTCCTACGAACCTTGCTCCCAACCTTCTTCCCTACCAGCCTTTTTCTACCTTCTCCCCAAAATCCTTCCTCCCTACCTTCTTCCCTACCAGCCTTTGCTCCCAACCTTCCTCCCTACCAGTCTTTGCTCCCAATCTTCGTCCCTAACAGCCTTTGCTCCCATTCTCTTTCCTACCAGACTTTTATGTATCAGACACTATCAGCATTCAATACAATTTAAATCAATTACGTGTGTAGGGTGTGGATTCCAAAGCAGTTCATTAAAGGGATCTGTAAACTGTGGATTCAAAGGTAGTTGGTTCAGGGGAACTGCAGACTGTGGCATTAAAGGCAAGTTATTTAAGGGTATATGTTTTGGGAATTACCTTTTAACAGATAACAGTCTATCCAATGGATGGAGGGACCCCTGCAGAAATGGATAATAAGGAGAATGAGGATTTTTAACAGAGTCTTTAGCTTGAAAGGCAGACTTTAGGGAAGAGCTGGAAACAGGCCGTAATGGTGCAGACTGGACAGAGCTGGAAACAGGCCGTAATGGTGCAGACTGGACAGAGCTGGAAACAGGCCGTAATGGTGCAGACTGGACAGAGCTGGAAACAGGCCGTAATGGTGCAGACTGGGCAAGATTGGAAGCAGGCTGCGGCAATGAAGACTGGACAATAGAGGAGATCAGGGGTAACTGAATGTCTGACATCTGTATTGGTTGAACTTCAGCAACCATTAGAACTCTAGCAGGAGTTGGAGGGCCAGGAACGTCCACAGAAACTGAAAGCGGGACCTTTGGCTGAGCGAGTGGCTGAACCAGTGACTGCATAGCTGGCAGGACCTTTGGCAGAGCAATCAGCTGAACCTCAGATTGAGCATTTGACTGGGCCTTTGGCTGAGCTGTAAAGTATGGTTCTGCTAGAACGGCAGACTGAGATTTTGCCGGGGCAGCTGACGAGAAATCTGTGGAGGAAGATGCAGGGCCTACTGCCAACTTATCTGTCAAAGGCATGGCGGAGCCGACTGGCATGGGTAGGGAAGAGGTGCCAGGCACGGCTTGGAGAGTCAGGCATGGCTGGAGAGTCAGGCATGGCTGAAACGTGTTTCTGCAAATAAATAGTTTGTGGATCAACAGAAATCAGCAACATAGCTGTTGGAGTCTTTGCGGAAGTAACAGGAAGGATGGAGGCTGTAGGAAAATATTTCGTTTTAGATTTAGTTTTCTGGCTCAGTCAGGACTCAGCCGTGTATCTGCATCTTAAGGATAAAGGACATACCTTTGAAGATTGTAATGTTAACATACTGAAGGAAGGAAGTTCATGCAGGCAATTCATAAAGTCAGTAGCAGATGTTGATCGTGACACCAGCCTTTGCTCCCACACTCTTTCCAACTAGCCTTTGCTCTTACCCTCTTCCTTACCAGCCTTTGCTCCCACGTCTTCCTTACCAGCCTTTGCTCCCACCCTCTTCCTTACCAGCTTTTGCTCCTACACTCTTCCATACCAGCCTTTCTGCCAACCTTCTTTCCTACGAACCTTGCTCCCAACCTTCTTCCCTACCAGCCTCTTTCTACCTTCTCCCAAAATCCTTTCTCCCTACCTTCTTCCCTACCAGCCTTTGCTCCCAACCTTCCTCCCTACCAGTCTTTGCTCCCAATCTTCGTCCCTAACAGCCTTTGCTCCCATTCTCTTTCCTACCAGACTTTTATGTATCAGACACTATCAGCATTCAATACAATTTAAATCAATTACGTGTGTAGGGAAGCTGGGGGTGCTTCTCTACTACTCATAGTAGTATCATAGAGATTTTAAGATGCCTAGACTAGGAAGTGAGTGGGAGGAGCCAGGTAACCAGTAGGTTAGGAAGTGAGGGGGAAGTAATAAGAGAACTGGAGAACCAGAGGGCTAAACTTGGAGGAACTGCTGAAATTCAAAGTAGGAGTAAATCGCAAATATGCCATTAAAGGAAAATGCTAACCCTAAACACACCTTTGTAGTTGATCGTGCAGTTACGCTTGAAATTATAGAAAGTACCATGGCTAGTTATAGACAATTGGAATCTGCATGCTTGCTAGCAGATGATGGGTCTGCAGTGGAAGGTTATGCCAACCTCCTGCTTAAAGTTGATTATGCACTAAATGGGTATTGGGGCCATATGTTCTATTTCCCCAGAGCTTACAAATGGGATGCCCTTTAAGGCCTCCTGTAAAACCTAAGAAAGGAAAAACATCCTCCCAAGCTTTAGCTCCGATTGCTGTTAGGAGGAGAGTGCTACCAGCAACCCCTTGCAAGCTGGCATCCACAACAAAGCAAGAATATACTATAACTGAAAATAGCGGAGCCAAAGGTACCAATATTTTTTCAGGTCACGCCCCTTTCTCCACCCCAATTAGGCCACACCCACTATGTACTTAATAGAGATGGCCAAAAAGACACAGACAGATAGACAACCACAAACATAGACACACAGCCCAACAGTGATAAACAGACAGAAAGACAGTGAAATAGACAGACAGAGATAGAGATCAGAGTTGGACAGAGAGACACAAATTAATGACACAAAGGCACAGTAAACTGGCAATTTCATTATATACTGGTAGCAATTTGGTCATTTTAAACTTACTGCTGTGTTCAGTTGTAGTCAGATGCTTGCCCACACCTTTGGCCAGGGAGACATTCTTGTACCTTCTACATGGACCTCTGCCCCTATCTATCTCTATCTATCCTTCTCTCTCTCTCTCTCTGTATATCTATCTCTGTCTATATATCTGCCTCTTGTTTATCTATTTTACTCTGTCTGTCTGCTTCTTGTCTATATCTGTGTCTCTCTATCAATCTATCTATCTATGTAACTCTGCTATCTATCTATCTCTGCTATCTATCTCTGCTATCTATCTATCTATGTAACTCTGCTATCTATCTATCAATGTAACTCTATCTATCGAAGTAGTGTAGCACCTATACTTCTCATCAAACTCAAGTGGCAGGTGCCCCGCCCACTCTCCTCCCACTCTCCACCTACTCTCCTCCACTTCTGAGACGTGGGTCTCTGATGAAGCGGCGGGAACTCCGGGAAACGCGTCAGACCACTGGTTTGGTTGCATCTTTGTGATGCTTTTACAGCTTTGATTGATGTTTACATATGGTTGAAATAAAAGTTTTACGATGACACCTACCAAGTCTGAGTCCTAATTCCAGAGCGGTCCGCTCCCTGATGTTCGCTCTTTCCTTATTCGTGCCACTACTAAAATGCTCATGCGGGCCCTTATAATCTCCCGTTTTGACTACTGACACATTGTGCTACTGGATCACTACCCTCTCTAGTCTATCTAATCCCTCGTCCTGACCACTGTAACATTCTGCTACATGTCATCATGCCTGTCATCTCTCCCCTCCCCAGTCTTAAATTCGGCAGTTCGTATGTATGAAACTATTTCATTTTTATTTATCTGTACAATTCCTTACACTTACCCACATTGTTTGTATTCTCTGTATGTTATAATATACAGCACTGCGTACCCAAGTGGGGGCTTTATAAATAAAATTATACATATATACTATACTCTATGCTATCTGTATTTGGATCTTCTAAAGCTTTGCATTAATTCTCATAAGCACCCACTGAATCCCTAGCCTAGCATGTAGCAGTGGTAGTATTTCTGAAAATACTAACCTGGAGGTCCTTGCTTTAATCTTGGCGCCTAGCTCTCATAAATCATTTTTAAGGCCCTATCCTCATCCTCTAACTTTGCCATTGGCGCCAATGTGAACCAGACAGACGGGTCACTCCCAGTCCCACACATTAATCCGTCTACATAATCCA
The DNA here is from genome assembly GCA_019447015.1 of Hymenochirus boettgeri. NCBI lineage: Eukaryota > Metazoa > Chordata > Amphibia > Anura > Pipidae > Hymenochirus > Hymenochirus boettgeri. The sequence continues at coordinate 56,920,278 of CM033471.1, read as the reverse complement.
CCACATTCTGAACCCTAACACCTGGCAGGCAACACACAGTTCGGCATGAAGGAGACTCCATTCTGTAATAACCCTAACCCTAGCACAACCACCTGTCTAGCCTCCCTGGTCCTAAGTTCGCCCACCCCTGTGTTACCAATGGCAGTTTCCTGGGTGCTCAAGGGATTAGCCCTTTCCATGCATGCTACTTCTGAGCTGACCTTCTTGGCTTCATCACCTAAGATGGCAAATCTGTTGAGAAACAACCCTAACATTCCATCCCCCACTTCCCCTAGTAACTCTTACAAAACTACCTCATACCTTAACATTTTCTTAACCACTTCCACCCCCACCCACCTCTATACTGATCCCAAAGGCCTTTATAACAAAGAAGCTTTTAGCCGGTTCTACTCACTGGAACTGACTTTAAAGGCAGTCACATTTCTTTGATCATCATTTTTATACATGTTTAAGAAATTGATCTTGAATGTTCCTCAAGTGGTGTTATCAAAATTCTGTGTAAGTGAAAATCATATTTGTGTACGCAAAAACATTGTAACTTGTGTAATAAATTATAGTTAACATATTTCACATTTGTTAAATAGTTTAAGGAGTAATAGCAAACCATCTTATTGTGTTAAAAACTAAAACCACATGTATAGAAGTCTATAGCATGGAAATCATGTATTTGTCCAATATTTAAAAATACAGTTTTTATTTAATTGTTATATTGTTATACACGGTTTACTGCTCTACACTAAAATAAGGTCCATATTTTGATAAACACTTTGCTCGCTTTAAAACCATATATGTGTAAGCAAAAAAACAAAACAAAAAAGAAAAACTAACCATAGTTAGGGGCAGGTTAAATTGCAGGGAGTGTCATGGTCACTTAGTATGGTGTGTACAGATAACAAATTAGAGTGTAACCATTGGTCAGTTAGTTTGGTTTGAACAAATAACAAAGTACAGCCTATTATATCTGTTGTATTCAATTAGATAAACTGGACTTGAAGTTTAGTTCCTGAAGACGTTTCGCTAGTCATCCGACTGGCTTTCTCAATTCAGAATGACTTGTACAAGAATCTTGGCAATTATGTACCCTGGAAAATCCCAATTAGCATGTCACAGCCAAGTGTTAAGGGCGTGATTGGATAGTGGCTAAGAGGTGTTATAGGAACGCATATTGGCAAAGGAACGTGACTGGTTCAAGAGAGGTGTTAAGGAGGCCATTTATGTGAAAATAAAGAAACCAAGCCTAAATAGAGGTGGAGGGGTTCGACACCAACTGTCTGCCATGTACAATGCTGTTTTGACACCTTACTCTGGGCGTTCCTATAACACCTCTTAGCCACTATCCAATCACGCCCTTAACACTTGGCTGTGATATGCTAATTGGGATTTTCCAGGGTACATAATTGCCAAGATTCTTGTACAAGTCATTCTGAATTGAGAAAGCCAGTCAGATGACTAGCGAAACATCTTCAAGAACTAAACTTCAAGTCCAGTTGATCTAATTGAATACAACAGATATACCATGACCTGGATGCATGAGAACCTTCACAAGCATACAGCCTATTATATTTCTTTTATGGAACTTTCTTGTAATAAAAGTAAAATATATAACCTTTATCAAATAGTTTCAAACAGTAACAGATAATTTGGTGTGGACAGATAAAAATTACACTAATTTTTTCTATGTAAAAATGTATAGCAAAATATTTAACATTTGCCAAATAGTTTAAAAAAAAACCAGAAATTTGTCTTATTATTGTTTTATAAAATAAATACACATGGAACTTTCTTGTAATAAATTATAGTAAACTATTTAACATTTGTCAAATATTTTAAGAAGTAATAGCAAACTTGGTGTGAACAGATAAATATAAATTATTTTTCTCTGTAATAATTTATAGTAAAATATTTAACATTTTTTTATTATTATTATTGTGGATTTATATAGTGCCAACATCTTCCGTGGCGCTTTACAGTTGCATTAATATACATAAGGAAAACATACATGTTACATACAAGGATAGTGCAAGAAATAGTGCAAAAAAAGTGCATTCAGTGTGGTAAGTTACAGCATTACTGTGGTACAATAGGAGGGAGGGCCCTGCCTGAGAGCTTAGAGGCTAGAGGAGATGGGGATGAGACATAAGGTGAAGCAGAGCAGTAGCTGTAACTAGGTTGTCAGTGGGTTATAACTAGTGGGTCCTGCGAATGGCGTTCAGTTAAGAGGGGGTAGGAGTGTCCAGGTCAAGATTGTAACCTTACAGTCTAGAGGAGATGGGATGAAACATAAGGTGAAGCAGATCAGTAGCTGTAACTAAGTTGTCAGTGGGTTATAACTAGCGGGTCTGCGATGGGTCATTAAGAGGAGTAGGAGTGTCCAGGTCCAGATTGTAACCTTACAGTCTAGAGGAGATGGGATGAAACATAAGGTGAAGCAGATCAGTAGCTGTAACTAAATTGTCAGTGAAGTATACCTAGCGAGTCTGTGATGGGTCAGTAAGAGGGTTAGAAGTGTCCAAGTCCAGATTGTAACCTTGCCTTGAAGAGATGAAGTTTGAGGTACGTTTAAAGACATGAAGTGATGGCGAGTGACGTAAAAAGTGAAGGAAGAGAGTTCCAGAGCAGAGGGGCAGCACAAGAAAAGTCCTGTAAACGGGCGTGGGAAGAGGTGATTCAGATCAGAGGTGTGTGGGGGGGCTGTATTGGAGAGAGCCTTGTAGGATAAGTTTAGCAGCTTAAATTGGATCCTTTGGGTAATGGGAAGCCAGTGAAGAGATTGACAGAAAGGGGCAGCGTGTGACAAGTGGGTAGAGAGGTGAATGAGCCTGGCAGCAGAGTTAAAGGGCAATTATAGTGAGAAAATTGTTTTTTTTAAATTCCTTCTAATATATCCTTATATCCTATAAGTCATCCCAACCACCAGGGTACCTTTAGTTTCTTTAAATTCTTCATAGTCCCAGAGATATAAGCATTTGAATATGCCGTGATTTGTATGAGCTGCTACACCTCATCTGTCACTCAAAGGCACACACCCACACAATCCAAAGCTCCCCTGCAGTACTGTCACATACTCCTTCACCCACACTGTAAGTACCATGTGCAATACAGTCAAATGCTGTAGTGCTAAACACAATCAATAAACCATCAACCCAACAATATGAGCATAACACACTATAAAACAGCCCCTTCCCCCCAAAAAAATCTTATATACATACAAAACCAGTGACTTAAATGGAACACTAATACAGTAATACAGACTATAAACCAAACAAGACATACAGTGCAATCTATGAAATATATAGACTAAAGCAAATGAAATGTATCAGGATAACAAGCAGTGTCACTGTGTTTGTGAAGGTCTCACTATAGCTGCTGTTACACTGACTCTTGTCTTCAGTGATTATGATCTCAGCTATGCAGGGGAGAGATATGAACTTTAGGTAAAAAATAAATAACAATTAGCAAAGTTAGAGAAAAGGCAGGGTTCAGTAACTTACTTGTAAAGAATCTCAGCACCACTTGTCCTCTCTCCCCCTCTGCCCCTCCCTTCAGCATATTGCTACTTTATCCCACACTTTGATTGCTTGCAGTCTAGCTCTGGAAGAGAGGGGTCAAAAGGATGTCAGCACTTCATTTAAAGTCCTTTCAACTGACCATGCTCTGACTCTGTATACAGCCCTTCACTGTTTGAGGGGGAGTAGACAGAGAAGGGAGGGGGACTACACAGCTTGTTACAAACTTCTGCCAGTGTGAAGAAACGAAGCCACACAGCAACATGAAAGTAAGGCAGCTTATACTAAGTGATCTATACATTGTATAGAGACAAAGTTTTTTTTTCACTATAGTTGCCCTTTAAGGATTGATTGAAGGGGCGCCAGTCGGTTGCTTGGTAGACTGCACAGGAAGGTGTTACAGTAGTCCAGTCGAGAAATGATAAGGGCATGAACTAGAATAAAACAATCGTTTTAATTTTTAGACAATTGCTGTTACTCTTAAGCTATTTGACAAATAGCTTATCCTCCCTAGGTATCCAGGGTTCTTCACTCTCTTGGCTGTCCTCCTACCTCTCAGGTAGGACGTTCAGTGTTTCCCATTCTGGCTCCAACTCCGCCACTCTTCCCCTCTCTGTGGGGGTACCTCAAGGTTCAGTACTTGTCCCTCTTCTCTTCTCCATTTACACCTTTGGGCTAGGCCAGCTCATTAGTTCCTTTGGATTCCAATACCACCTGTATGCTGATGATACCCAAATTTACATCTCCGCCCCTGACCTCGTTACTCTGAAATCCCGGGTCCCTGACTGCCTAAATGCCATCTCTGCATTTATGTCCTCCCGCTTCCTCAAACTCAACATGGATAAGACCGAAATTGTCATTTTCCCACCCTCTCGATCGACCCCCCTACCTAACGCTACTATCCACATCAATTACACGCCAATCACCTTTGACTCAGAACTTTCCTTTAAACACCACATTAATACCCTCTCCAACTCCTGTCGGTTACAGCTCAAAAACATCTCATGCATTCATCCCTTCTTTCACAGAACGCTACAAAAATTCTAGTTCATGCCCTTATCATCTCTTGACTGGACTACTGTAACACCTTCCTGTGCGGTCTACCAAGCAACCGACTGGCGCCCATTCAATCAATCCTTAACTCTGCTGCCAGGCTCATTCACCTCTCTACCCACTTCTGCCCCTTTCTGTCAATCTCTCCACTGGCTTCCCATTACCCAAAGGATCCAATTTAAGCTGCTAACCTTATCCTACAAGGCTCTCTCCAATACAGCCCCCCCATACATCTCTGATCTGATAAACAGATACTACCCAAGGCGTAACCTCCGCTCTGCTAATGAGCTTCTCCTCTCATCCGCTCTAATTACCTCCTCCCACGCCCGTATACAGGACTTTTCTCGTGCTGCCCCTCTGCTCTGGAACTCTCTTCCTCTCTTTTTACGTCACTCGCCATCACTTCATATCTTTAAATGCAACCTCAAAACTCATCTCTTCAGGCAAGGTTAAAATCTGGACCTGAACACTTCTACCCCTCTTACTGACCCATCGTAGACCCACTAGTTATACTCCACTGACAACTTAGTTACAGCTACTGATCTGCTTCACCTTATGTTTCATCCCATCTCCTCTAGACTGTAAGGTTACAATCTGGACCTGGACACTCCTATTCCTCTTACTGACCCATCGCAGATCCACTAGTTATAACCCACTGACAACCTAGTTACAGCTACTGATCTCGTCACCTTAATGTTTCATCCCATCTCCTCTAGACTGTAAGGTTACAATCTGGACCTGGACACTCCTATTCCTCTTACTGACCCATCGCAGATCCACTAGTTATAACCCACTGACAACCTAGTTACAGCTACTGCTCTGCTTCACCTTATGTCTCATCCCCATCTCTTCTAGCCTGTAAGCACTCGGGCAGGGCCCTCCCTCCTATTGTACCACAGTAATGCTGTAACTTACCACAATGAATGCTGCTGGATCAGCACTTAAATTTTTTGCACTTTGTATTTCTTGCACTACCCTTGTATGTAACATGTATGTTTTCCTTATGTATATTAATGCAACTGTAAAGCGCCACGGAAGAGTGGCGTATATAAATCCACCAATAATAAATAATAATAAAAAATGTTTAAATATTTATAAAATTATTACAGAGAAAAATAGTGTAATTTTTATCTGTTCACACCAAGTTTGCTTTCTTAAAATATTTGACAAATGTTAAATAGTTTACTATAATTTATTACAAGAAAGTTCCATGTGTATTTATTTTATAAAACAATAATAAGACAAATTTCTGTTTTTTTAAACTATTTGGCAAATGTTAAATATTTTGCTATACATTTTTACATAGAAAAAATTAGTGTAATTTGTATCTGTCCACATCAAATTATCTGTTACTGTTTAAAACTATTTGATAAAGGTTATATATTTTACTTTTATTACAAGAAAGTTCCATAAAAGAAATATAATAGGCTGTACTTTGTTATTTGTTCAAACCAAACTAACTGACCAATGTTTACACTCAAATTTGTTATCTGTACACACCATACTAAGTGACCATGACACTCCCTGCAATTTAACCTGCACAATATAAATTAAATAAAAACTGTATTTTTAAATATTGGATAAATACATGATTTCCATGCTATAGACATATAGACTATACATGTGTTTTTAGTTTTAACACAATAATAAGATGGTTTGCTATAGAACCGGCTAAAAGCTCCTTTGTTATAAAGGCCTTTGGGATCAGTATAGAGTTGGGTGGGGGTGGAAGTGGTTAAGAAAATGTTAAAGGGTATGTCCACCCTAAAATGGAACTTTTTATATAAGGTCCCCCTGGGCTCCCAGCCCCAACCGCTATATTTTTTTTTTAGAAAGCCCCCCAACTCTACTTACCTCCCCTCTTCCTCCGCCGCGCTCCCGGCCCTCTGCTTGCAAGGAAAATCAAGCAGAGGGCGGGGGGGGACCGGCAGCCGCGTCTGTGATTGGCTGAGCGGCAGCCAATCACAGACGCGCTGCCGGCAGCTCACTTCGCCGGAGGAAAGAGGAGAGGTAAGTGAATTTTGGGGAGCTTTCTAAAAATAAAAAATACCCGTTGGGGCTGGGGGACATGGGGGAGCAGGATATTAAAGGGGTTTTATGCTAGGGGGAGGGATAGCAGAACGGGAGGGAGGGAGGGGGAGGGAGGGGGAGAAGGGTGCAGTACGCATGGCAAAAATCTACCTGAGGCCAGCTAGCAGGCAGTGTCCTATATGGACCTGCTAGCCTCCTGGTGGGCAGTTTTTGGACTTTGGGGGGGGACTACAGGAGACCCTATGGAGCTGGGATGTGAGGTAAGGATTACACATACACTACATGATGGGGCCAGTAGTTGGGGGGATTATAGTTTTGGGGGTGGACATGCCCTTTAGGGATGAGGTATTTTTGTAAGGGTTTAGGGGGAAGTGGGGGATGGAATGTTAGGGTTGCTTCCCAACAGATTTGCCATCTTAGGTGATGAAGCCAAGAAGGTCAGCTCAGAAGTAGCATGCATGGAACGGGCTAATCCCTGAGCACCCAGGAAACTGCCATTGGTAACACAGGGGTGGGGCGAACTTAGGACCATGGAGGCTAGACAGGTGGTTGTGCTAGGGTTAGGGTTATAGAATGGAGTCTCCTTCATGCCGACTGTTGTTGCCTGCCAGGTGTTAGGGTTCAGAATGTGGTGGATTATGTAGACGGATTAATAGGTGGGACTGAGAGAGACCCGTCTGTCTTGGTTCACATTGGCGCCAATGGCAAAGTTAGAGGATGAGGATAGGGCCTTAAAAATGATTATGAGAGCTAGGCCCAAGATTAAAGCAAGGACCTCCAGGTTAGTATTTTCAGAAATACTACCACTGCTACATGCTAGGCTAGAGATTCAGTGGGTGCTTATGAGAATTAATGCACAGCTATAAAAGATCCAAATACAGATAGCATAGAGTATAGTATATATGTATAATTTTATTATAAAGCCCCCACTTGGGTACGCAGTGCTGTACATTATAACATACAGAGAATACAAAACATGTGGGTAAGTGTAAGGAATTGTACAGATAAATAAAAATGAAATAGTTTCATACATACGAACTGCCGAGTTAAAGGGCATGTCCACCCCCAAAACTATAATCCCCCCAACTACTGGCCCCACCATGTAGTGTAGTTTAATCCTTACCTCACATCCCAGCTCCATAGGGTTCTCCTGTAGTCCCCCCCCAAAGTCCCAAAAAATGACTACCAGGAGGCTAGCAGAGTCCATATAGGACACTGCCTGCTAGCTGGCCTCAGGTAGATTTTTGCCATGCGTACTGCAGCCCTTCTACCCCTCCCTCTCCCTCCCTCTCAGCCCCTCTCCCCCTCCCCTCCCTCTCCCTCTCCTCCGTTCTCCCCTAGTCCCTCCCCTAGCATAAAACCCCTTCAGTATCATTTCCCCATGTCTCCCAGCCCCAACCGCATATTTTTTTTTTAGAAAGCTCCCCAAACTCTTACTTACCTCTCCTCTTTCCTCGCGCAGTGAGCGCGGCAGCCGCGTCTGTGATTGGCTGCCGCTCAGCCAATCACAGACGCGGCTGCCGGTCCCCCACTTCGCCGGAGGAAAGAGGAGAGGTAAGTAAGTGTTTGGGGAGCTTTCTAAAAATAAAAAATACCCGGTTGGGCTGGGGGACATGGGGGAGCAGGATATTAAAGGGGTTTTATGCTAGGGGGAGGGATAGCAGAACGGGAGGAAGAGGGAGGGGGAGGGAGGGGGGAGAGGGCTGCAGTACGCATGGCAAAAATCTACCTGAGGCCAGCTAGCAGGCAGTGTCCTATATGGACCTGCTAGCCTCCTGGTGGGCAGTTTTTGGGACTTTGGGGGGGACTACAGGGAACCCTATGGAGCTGGGATGTGAGGTAAGGATTACACTACACTACATGATGGGGCCAGTAGTTGGGGGGATTATAGTTTTGGGGGTGGACATGCCCTTTAAGGGATGAGGTAGTTTTGTAAGGGTTATTAGGAAGTGGGGGATGGAATGTTAGGGTTGCTTCCCAACAGATTTGCCATCTTAGGTGATGAAGCCAGAAGGTCAGCTCAGAAGTAGCATGCTAAACGGGCTAATCCCTTGAGCACCCAGGAAACTGCCATTGGTAACACAGGGGTGGGCGAACTTAGGACCATGGAGCTAGACAGGTGGTTGTGCTAGGGTTTAGGGTTATTATAGAATGGAGTCTCCTTCATGCCGAACTGTGTGTTGCCTGCCAGGGTGTTAGGGTTCAGAATGTGGTGATTATGTAGGATTATAGGTGGGACTGAGAGAGACCCGTCTGTCTTGGTTCACATTGGCGCCAATGCAAAGTTAGAGATGAGGATAGGGCCTTAAAAATGATTTATGAGAGCTAGGCGCCAAGATTAAAGCAAGGACCTCCAGGTTAGTATTTTCAGAATACTACCCACTGCTACATGCTAGGCTAGAGATTCAGTGGGTGCTTATGAAATTAATGCACAGCTATAAAAGATCCAAATACAGATAGCATAGAGTATAGTATATATGTATAATTTTATTTATAAAGCCCCCACTTGGGTACGCAGTGCTGTACATTATAACATCAGAGAATACAAACAATGTGGGTAAGTGTAAGGAATTGTACAGATAAATAAATGAAATATGTTCATACATACGAACTGCCGAGTTTAAAGGGCATGTCCACCCCCAAAACTATAATCCCCCCAACTACTGGCCCCACCATGTAGTGTAGTTTAATCCTTACCTCACATCCCAGCTCCATAGGGTTCTCCTGTAGTCCCCCCCCAAAGTCCCAAAAAATGACTACCAGGAGGCTAGCAGAGTCCATATAGGACCCTGCCTGCTAGCTGGCCTCAGGTAGATTTTGCCATGCGTACTGCAGCCCTTCTCCCCCCCCCTCTCCCTCCCTCTCCCTCCCTCTCCCCCCGTCTAGTATCCCTCCCCCTAGCATAAAACCCCTTCAGTAATCATTTCCCCCATGTCTCCCAGCCCCAACCGCATATTTTTTTTTTAGAAAGCTCCCCAAACTCTTACTTACCTCTCCTCTTTCCTCCGCAAGTGAGCTGCGCAGCCGCTCTGTGATTGGCTGCCGCTCAGCCAATCACAGACGCGGCTGCCGGTCCCGCCCCTCTGCTTGCATTTCCTTGCAAGCAGGGGCCGGGCGCGGCGGAGGATCGAGGGGAGGTAAGTAGAGTTTGGGGCTTTCTAAAAAAAATTTTTTAGGGTGGACATAGCCTTTAAGACTGGGGAGGGGAGAGATGACAGGCATGATGACATGTAGCAAAATGTTACAGTGGTCAAGACGAGGTATTGATAGACTAGAGAGGGTAGAGATACAGGTCGGGAGATCCAGTAGCACAATGTTCAGTAGTCAAAACGGGAGATTAAAGGCCCGCATGAGCATTTTAGATGGCACGAAAAAGGAAAGGTCGGATCTGGTACTTTTGGTTAACTAAGGATATGGTGCAGAAGCAACTAAATAAGGTTAATATTAACAAAGATCTTGGACCAGATAAAATACATCCTTTAATGGGGCCAGGCCATTTTTTTATTTTTGCAGATTGCCTCATGTCCGGAAGTGTTGCTCAGGATTGGAAAAAAGCTGATGTAATTCAAATAATTACAGGCCTGCAAGTTTAACTTTAGTGGTAGGGGGAAATACTAGAAAGTTTAATAAGGGAACATATTCTAGAGTATGTTTCATTGGACTGACATTAGGTAGTAACATTATAAGTAGTAACCAGCATGGATTTAGGAGGAAGAGATCTTGTCAAAATACTTGCTTGGCTTTTATGAGGAAGTGAGTAGGAATTTAGACTCTGGCATAGCAGTAGATGTAGTTTACTTTGACCTTGCATTTGATACAGTCTCCCATAGATGACTTATGTATAATCTGATCTGTTGGGCTGGGCTTGGCACATTTGTACATGGATAGAAAATTGTTTAATGAATAGGATGCAGAGAGTAGTTGTTAATAGACCTTTGTCAGTATGAACTGAAGTTCTAACAGGGGTTCCACAGGGTTCTGTGTTGGGACCACTTCTATTTAATCTGTTTATTAATGATTTGGAAGTGGGTATTGTCAGCAAGGTTTCTGTGTTTGCTGATGCCACAAAACTTTGTCAACCATTTAAAGCTACAGAGAGAATCCTTGCAGGTGAATCTAAATAGATTGTCACTTTGGGCTGCTAATTGGCAGATGAGATTCAATGTTGATAAATTTTAGACTAAAAAATCCTTGTGCTACTTATACTATAAATGGCTCTGTGTTAAGTGAATCCCTGTTGGAAAAGAATCTTGGGGTTTTGGTGAATATTTTGATTGTCATTTATAAACAATAATATGCTACATATATTAAAAACATATGGTTTTAAAGTGAGCAGACATATTTATCAAAATTAGGAGCTTATTTTAGTAACATTTTTAATAGATCGCTGTATTTCATAATATAATGTGTAGTAGAGAATTGTGTCTAACAATATGACAATTAAATTAGTTTTATTTATTCATTTTATTTTTTAAATATTGGACAAATACTGTATATAATTTCCACACTATAGTGTGTGTGTGTTTTTATTTTATAATACAATAAGATGATTTGCTGTTACATCTTAAACTATTTGACAAATGTTAAATATTTTACTATAAATTAATACATTAAGTTACATAAATAAAAATAGTGTCATTTTGTCTTCTTGAACATGTATTAAACAAAAATTACTTATTGTTTAATACTTTTATTTTATAACGCAATAATAAAATGAATTGCTGTTACTTCTTAAACTATTTTACAAATGTTTAATATTTTACTAAACAGCTTATACAATTAGCTGTTAAAACACATCTTGTGACATCTTTACCCCCCCCCCAGGGTGCACCTTGTAGGTAGGACAATAAAGATTGGATAAGAACTTATTAAGACTTTGTCCTAAGACAATAAAGGCTTGACCGATGAATGCCTGGCTGTTAAAACACATCTTGTGACACCTTTACCCCAGGGACATTGCTAAAGGAATGTCTTTTGAGAATGTGGAAAAATATTCTGATAGGACAGCTTATTACAAACACGAAAATACTGTTTGGCATAGTGAATTGTTTCTGGTGGGACAGCTTATTACAAACACAAAACGACTGTTTGGCATAGTGAATTTTTTCTGGTGGGACCGCTTATTGCAAACACAAAAGGACAGTAATGGAGACAATGTTTCTGGTGGGACAGCTTATTGCAAACACAAAAGGACAGTAATGGAGACAATGTTTCTGGTGGGACAGCTTATTGCAAACACAATGGGACCGCTTATCGCAAACAGGAACGGACTGTTTGGCTTAGTGATTTGTTTCTGGTGGGAACACTTATTGCAAACACAAATGGACTGTTTGGTTTAGTGAATTGTTTCTGTTGGGACAGCTTACCGCAAACACGAAAAGACTGTAATAGAGAAAATAAAATGTTTCTGGTGGGGCAGCTTATTGCAAACACGAAAGGACTGTGTATTACAGGTATGTTCGATTACAAGCTGTAAAACATATCTTGTTGTTGTAAATGTTGTCTAGTTACAGAAATAATACATGTTTAGGAACTGTTATATAGTTATTAATATTAATTATAAGATAACCCGGCTTAGGGTGTAAAAGGAACGGAGTTAATAACTTCAGTAGTTCGACAGAAAAATGGCAATCTGGGGCAAAAAGTGGGTGTGTTTTGGCCTCAGAAGGGGAGGAGAGTGGGTGGAGAGTGGGAGGAGAGTGACACCTGTCACTTTTGAGTTTGACGAGAAGGATAGCTGCTACACTACTTATCTATCTATCTATCTATCTAACCCTATCTATCTATCTAACTCTGCTATCTATCTATATATCTATCTATATCTATCTCTTCTATCTATCTATCTATCTATTTCTGCTATCTATCTATCTATCTATCTATCTATCTATCTATCTATCTATCTATCTATCTATCTATCTATCTATCTATCTACCTAACTCTGCCAGTGCTATCTATCTATCTATCTATCTAACTCTATCTATCTACCTAACTCTGCTATCTATCTACCTATCTATCTACCGTATATACTCGAGTATAAGTCGATCCGAGTAAGTCGAGGTACCTATTTTTACCTGAAAAATTTGTAAAAACTGATTGACTCGAGTATGAGGGTAGTTGAGGGTAGAAATTATGACCACTACTGCCTTCTGATTCTGTGTTGTTTTTAGGCTTTAGTTGCCCTTTAAATGGACAGCAGAATTCCCATACACGAATCCCATACAGTAATAGACAAATCCAGTAACCTCCAATTCCTTTGCACTCCAGATGTTTGTAAACTACAACTCCCAGCATGCTTTGTTGCTGGGAGTTTCTAAACATGTGGAGTGGCAAGGTTCAGTAAACTTTTAATTAAGCTTACCATCATTTACAATTCTCCTGAACCCCATATAGTAAAGGGCCCTCTGACCCCATAAAGTAAAGGGCCCTCTGACCCCCCATATAGTAAAGGGAACTCTGACCCCATATAGTAAAGGGCCCTCTGACCCCATAAAGTAAAGGGCCATCTGACCCCCATATAGTAAAGGCCCTCTTACCCCCATAGAGTAAAGGGCACTCTGATCCCCATATAGTAATGGACTCTCTGACCCCAATAGTTAAAAATGTCACCTATGAGTTGTTGTTTCAAGCTGTCATTTGCACTGTACTAGCAGCTGTTTTTTGCCCCAAACTAAGGAGACCCATCAGATTTACAGCATCCAGATGAGCAGTGACAGTGCTGAGTGAGTCCAGCAGCCAGATTACAGGAAGCAGGAAGTGTAAAGGCAGATCAGCTCCTGTATCTTTCTATGCAGGTTAACACAGCGCCACCTACTGGGTACTATCCTCAATTGCAGAATTTGGATCTAAATTAGGACTTGACCCGAATATAAGTCGAGGTTAGGTTTTTAGGCTAATTTTAAAGCCTGAAAAATTCAACTTATACTCGAGTATATACGGTATCTATCTGCTATCTATCTATATATCTAACTTTATCTATCTAACTTTGCTATCTATCCATCCATCCATCCATCCCTGCCAGATCTATCTATCTATCTATCTATCTATCTATCTAGCTTGGCTCTGCTACCTTATCTGTCCCTGGACTCCCTGGTATCTGTCGCGGGACTCGCGCTGGTGCGCGCGTGACATCAACACGCCGGCATTGCGCATGATGTCATTGCACTGGCTGCGCGATGTGCCCAGAGGTTCGCGCAGCCGGGAAATCCGGAAGTTCGGTGCACTTAAGGTGAAGTCCGTTAAAACATTCGGGGCATGTTTTAACGTAGATATGCCACTGATGTGGATGCTGGGTCATTTAGTAAAATAACCTGTGGGGAGTAGGGGTCAGCTCCCATAATTCATCTTACCTGGAAACACCCAGCTAAACGATAAAGCCAATCAGGGCCGTTTTTAGGCATAAGCCACCTAGGCAAAGTGTTAGGGCGCCTATAATAAACCAGGGTGCCCAGTGTTCTCCTTGTCAACTTTTACTTGCTGTGTTAGAACTGCTCTCCTTGTTTCAGCTGCTGTAATTTGCAACATTGTAGTGAGTAGAGAGCCTGAACTCAGCTCCTTCTACTTGGAAACAATGTTGCAAATGAACCCGAAGGTAAAAGAAGGAGGGGGAGGATGAGCTCAGCTAATAGTACTGAGGAGAACAGTTCTAAAATGCCAGGTAAAAGCTGCTGCAGACTTTAGTGGCCCCTGTGACTATCGGCCATGAGATCCCCTATCCCCGCCTCTTCCTTCCTTCCATCCAACTCTCCAATTAGAACTTAGAAGAGCAGGTGAGGAGTGAACAATTCAATAGAGGAGACATGGAAAGCAGGTACATACTGTATATCATGTCAATGCTGGCAGCTGAAAGGATAATAAAGGTAATTCTCTGCTGGCACTGAAAGTGTTAATAGCAGTACTCTGTACTGGCACTGAAATTATTAGTAGGAAATTCTTCTGTCAGTGAAGGGTTAATGGTGATACTCTGCTGGCACTAAAAGGTTAATAGCAATACTCTAGGAAAGTGCTAGCACTGAAGGGTTAATGGCAATACTCTGGGAATGTGCTTGCACTGAAATTACTAGTAGGAAACTCTGCTGGCACCGAACGGTTAACAGCAACAGTACTCTTGGAGGGATAGGCCACACTACTGCACTTTTAAGCGCGATGGGATTGTGTTCTGATCACGCTAGGGCACCAAAATGGCTAGAAACGGCCCTGAAGCCAATGATAAATGCCTTTGCTTTTCATTAAAAAAGAAAAGTAATCTTTGCAGTTTATTTCTTTGCTAGCATGGCTGTAAGAAACAGAATATTCACATTTCAGTAAAAAGTAAGTATGGGAAATCAAACCTGCAACCTTCTATACTGGGTCTTGCTAAAAGAAAGCTTTCTACCTCTATGCCACAAGGGCTAAGCTTTCCCTCCCTGGCTGCTACTCCTGCAGCATTAAATCCTTTTGCTATACTGTAGGGCATCTCCCCCCACCCCCTATATTCTTGCACAAAAAAAGCTTCCCGTCTCAATTTATAGCACCACGTTCCCTCGTCGTTCTCATTGATGACAGCCGTGGCTGTGATTGGCTGCCTCCCTGCCAATCACAGCTGCGGCTACCGGTCCGGCCCCCTGCTTGCAGTTCCGGCAGGCAGGGGAGCCAGACCAGAACAGCAAAGGAACGAGGTGCTGTAAGTAGAGATGGTAAGTCCAGTTGATCTAATTGAATACAACAGATATACCATGACCTGGATGAATGAGAACCTTCACAAGCATATAGCAATAGTTGGAAAAGAGGGTGGACTGAAACTGTCAATAGACAAATGTAAGCTTTGTCCTTCCTCAGTTACCTATGTAGGCCACGTGGTTTCTGCTGAAGGTATAGGAACTGATCCTTTCAAGATAGAAGCAGTAGTAACTTGGCCAATACCACAAAATATCACCAAGCCAAGATCTTTTTTGGGTTTTGTGGCTATTATAGACGATTTGTAGAGGCTTATGCAAGAGTGGCCCATCCCCTAAATGAACTTCTGAAATTTACTTGTGTGTCTGATAGAGATGCCAAACAGATGGCTTAGATTCCCTTTCAAGGGCAATGGACAGCAGCATGTGAAGAAGCATTCAATGAACTAAAGAAAAGGCTCACTGATGGACCTATCTTAGCATATGCTAATCCCAAAATGCAATATATTCTTCAAATTGGTGCTAGTTATTAAGGACTGGTAGGTGTTCTTTATTAGAAATATCCTGAAGGATTGCGACCTGTAGCCTACCTCAGCAGAGGTCTAGCACCCAGTGAAAAGAACTACCCCATGCACAAATCAGAGTTTCTTTCTCTCAAATGGGCAATTGTGGACAAGTTGCATGACTACTTATACAGAGTAAACAGATAGAGGTGAGAACAGACAAAAATCCTCTCAAATATATTTTGACAATGGCCACACATGCTGCGACAAGGCACCGGTCGTTAGCAGCACTGTCTAACTATTCTTTTACCCTAAAGTACAAACCAGGTCCTAGAAATATTGGGGCAGATGCACACTCTACAAGGCACAAGGCCTGGAAACAGAGGATGAATGGGAAGAAATACCTAACCCTGACATAAAGGCCTACTGAGCTACAGTAGCTGTTGTGGAAGATAGGGTAGCTTTATCTGAGTTAAGAGTGGTAGATTCCACTGGTGGATGCCCAGAAGCAATACCTCAACATTAGTGCTATGCAGTGGGTCTTGGAGTTAGCATGTTCAAATTCATCAACAAGAAAAAATGGTTCAAACTTCAAAGTCAGAAATTAGATCCTCTTATAGGACCATTATGGAGAGCTGTCAAAGCCAGAAAACCTGCTAAAAAAGATTTTAGGGGGATATGCATTTTTCTAATGTGACTGGGAAGAGTTTCATATAAAATATGGACTGTTATACCGGGTGACACCATATCATGATCAGCCAGGGCAATGGCCCTGCTGAAATCTCCTGGCTCCTCCAGCTTCCTGGGTCTCAACAGGTAAGTTCAGTTTGTTACACACAAGACGCACATAGCCAAAATTCTTTTAAAGCTGCAGCTTCCCACTACCCTTAACTTTTTTTTTACAGCATACTTTACTGTGATGTCTCACCAATGTTACATCTCTTATTACATTTGTTACACTGTATGAGGTTAACAACGTTGCTGGAGGAGCAGCAGTTTACATCCTTAGATGTTGTAAGTCCCTTACAACAACATCCTTAGATGTTGTAAGTCCCTGTTGCATGTGTAACATCCAAGATGTTGTAAGTCCCTTGTACAACATCCTTAGATGTTGTAAGTCCCTGTTGCATGTGTAACACTTTCATCGGTTGATGTGATCACATAATAACAACCCAATTGATCTAGAATCACATGACCTAAATTATCTTTGGTATTTAGCATTTACCAGAGGTTCCAACTACCCACTTTTTTGAGTGGTGCCCAGGACTAAACTTAATACTTATAAAATACGGATAAAGGACATCCCAAGAGTCCCTTCTGACACTCTTGTAGTTCCTCACCAAATTAATATTTGTCCAAAATGAAACAGACTAAATATTGTGATCTGTGTTAACTTTTTATTGCACAGTGCCCATATAAATTACACACAATCAATACCCAAAAACAACACCCTTACCCCTAAAGGGTACACTTAAAAATGCTAAGACACACAGCAGGTTAAAAACAAAGAATAGTACATGTGGAAAAAAGTCATATATTAGCTCAACCTAGTTTTTGAAAATGTCCACAAAGATATGCTTGTGAAGGTTCTCATTCATCCAGGTCATGGTATATCTGTTGTATTCAATTAGATCAACTGGACTTGAAGTTTAGTTTTTGAAGACGTTTCGCTAATCATCCGACTGGCTTTCTCAATTCAGGATGACTTGTACAAGAATCTTTGGCAATTATGTACAATTGGGATTTTCCAGGGTACATAATTGCCAAAGATTCTTGTACAAGTCATTCTGAATTGAGAAAGCCAGTCGGATGACTAGCGAAACGTCTTCAAGAACTAAACTTCAAGTCCAGTTGATCTAATTGAATACAACAGATATGTCCACAAAGATAATACAGACCGGTCTGCTTTGTATAAATATAAATTGAAATGTATGGTGCTCTCCTACCATGGTACCTTCGGCAGTGTGGACCCTGCTCCTAAGGCAAATTTAAGCTGGGACTTACTCTGAGTCACTCCAGTCTCCTCAACATCTCACTGTGGGCAGACATCTTTCCCGGTACATTTTACGCCTCCTGTCAAAATATTTGGCTTCCTTCAGGCATCATCGGATCTGGTCACATAGGCGGGTTTCCGTTCGTCTTCACCCAGATTAATACCTAGCAGGAGTTAGGATCCTCTTATCTCCGAATACCTACAGTGCCAAACAAATGTAGATCCAGTGATCCATTTGTACATTAATCACAAAATCAAATCCTATGCGCATTTCACCCCATGTGTATGCAGGCATGGCTTCTTCAGGGATATTGCACATCCTCTGCTCTTCAGGATCATGTCACTACTCGGCACCGAGTAGTGACGTCATCCAAAAGCACAGTGGATCCAGAGCGAGCGGCCACTGGACAAGGTAGGAGAAGGCAGTTTTAAGATATCAAGTTTATAGGGAGAAAAGCATATAACCGGGACTAAGTTCAAAAGTTTGTATAGTTACCACCGTCTTCCGAGCTCTCCAAAGTTTTTCTTCCCAGCAGTAGCAGAGATAACAGGCATACAGCAGGAAAATTTTCTCATACTTACCGTTATTTTTGTTTCATGGTCTCGACACGGCAGTCACAGTGGGAATCAATGGGTTAACTACCCCTGGTCCTCACATGACAGTTTTAGTAGCCAATAAATTGGGCTGGGCTGGCTCCTCCCCCCCCACCATGCCTCTTGTATGATCCGAACATTTCCAATTATTATATTACAAAGGGTGGGAGCTTCCCACTGCCGTGTCGAGACCAGGAAACAAAAATTACGGTAAGTATGAGAAAATGTTCAGTTTTCCCTGGTCTCTCCCACGGCAGTGGGAATCAATGGGATTTTTTACGCTGAATAAGGGAGGGAAGACAATTTTTAATCTTTGCTATACGATTTTATTTATCTTTAGCAGCATTTAGTACTTTGTTACCAAATTCTGCTAGATTGCGTGAAAAGACATCTAATTTGTTGTGTCTTATGAATGTAGACATAGATGTCCAAGTGTCTGCTCTGCATATTTCTTCTGGTGAAGTTAGGGCTGAGAATACCCATGACGTGGCCACTGCTCTAGTCGAATGAGCTGTGATTGAGGTTGGTTTTTTTTTTCACTGGCTGCATAAGCTTGTCTGATGGTTTGCACTATCCATGAAGCCAGCGTACTTTTTGCTGGTTGGGATCCTATGCGGGGCCCCGTCAAAAAAAACAAATCTGTTTTCCGGATACTTGCTGTCTTTTCTATATATTTGCTCAAACATCTTCCTACATCCAGTAGATTATCCTCATATGGCATGTTTGGTAAAATAATATCTTCGTTGATATGGAATGAAGACACCACTTTGGGAAGAAAAGTGTTATGCGTTATTAATATCACTCTGTCCGACAGAAAAGAGGTAAATGGTGAGGAAGCTCTTAAAGCTCTTATTTCATTAATTCTTCTTGCTGAGGAGGTTGCCACCAAGAACAAAGTTTTGAATGTAAGGTTTCTCATGGATGAGGATTCTATGGGTTCAAATGCGTTGGATTCGAGAAATTCTAATACTAATGGGAGATCCCAGGGTGGTACTCTGTTTTTTATTTGAGGCCTTAGATGTTGTACTCCTGAGAAAAATCTGCTTATCAGAGGGTCTAGAGCCCATTTAGTGTTATTGTAGATATTGCTGAAATCTGTCTTTTTAGTGACGATAGACTAAGATTTCTTTCAAATCCATCTTGCAAGAAGTCTAAAAGATAAGCCACCATTATATTTTCTGCTGACAAATTTTTATTTGTCCACCAGTCAACAAATACTTGCCAAGTCTTATAATAAGAATTGGATGTTGAAGATTTTCTTGAAGACATCAGAGTAGTAATTGCCTTTTCTGATACACCGCAGCTTTGCATAAACCTCCTTTCAGTAGTCATACCGTGAGGTTGAGACTGGATGGGTCTGGGTGTAGAATTGGTCCTTGACTGAGTAGATCTTTGTCTAGTGGGAGTCTGATCGGCTGTATCTTGGATAGAGATAGTGCCCATTGGAACCATGACCTCCTCGGCCACCATGGGATGATAGCTATAATTAGTGCTTTTTACCGTTCTATCTTCTCTAGAACTCTGGGAATCATGGGGATAGGGGGAAATATGTATCCCATACTGAACTTCCATGGGATAGAGAATGAATTGATCATAGTGACCTGATTGTCCGGGAACCAAGAACAATATGTTTTGAGTTTGTTGTTCTGGTTGGACGCCATGAGGTCGATTACTGGATGACCAATTTGTAGGCATATTCTGTGAAATATGTTTTGCTTGAGACTCCATTCTCCTGGTCTCAGTTGATTCCTGCTTAGATAATCTGTTGTGAGATTCTGCAAGCCCGGTATGTGAATGGCCTGAATGTGGAGAAGGTGTTTCTCTGCCCAATCCATTAACTCCATAGTTGTTTTCCATAATGTTTTACTGCAAGTACCTCCCCCTCTGTTCAGATAAGAGACCACTGTCGTGTTTTCCGAAAATATCATCACTGATGATTTCTTGATCATTGATTTGAATGTCTTCAGTGCAAGAAATACTGCGGTTAGTTCTCTGAGGTTCTGGGAGCTGACTGCTGTCGTGTTGTCCCCTTAGCATGTGGCTCCCCAACCTGTTGGGCTGGCATCCGTAACTATTCTTATCCATTGACGTGGATTGAGATCCTCCAGCCAGAAATTTTGAATTTCCAGCCACCATTTCAATTCTGTTATAAGTGATTGTGGAAGGAATATTACCTGATGTGGGTTGTCTTCTGGTTTCCAATACTTTAGCAGGTGAATTTGTAGTGGCCTGGAATGTCTCATTGCCCATTTCACGACATCTATTGTAGATATCAGTTTTCCCAAAACTCTTTGGCATACTTGGGCCGTTGAATACTGAAATCTGGTCAGATTCTGTCAGTATGTCTAGCATACGTAATTGAGGTAATGATATCTGCATTTTTGACGAGTCTAGAGTCGTCCCTAGAAATGATATCTTTTGAGATGGTAAAAGGTTGGATTTTTCCAGATTTACTATCCACCCATGATCTTCCAGGCATAGTAATGTCGTTTGAATATATGATAGAAGAATCTCCCTTGTTCTTGCTTTGATTAGGATGTCGTCTAGATATCCAAATATTTGAACTCCCTGAACGCCTAGAAATGCTAGAAGAGGAGCAAGGATTTTCGTGAAGGTGCGTGGGGTTGAGGAGAGGCCGAACGGTAGGGCTTTGAATTGCCAGTGACTGTTCAGGATGAAGAACCTGAGGAGTTTTCTATGGTCTTTTGCTATTGGCACGTGTAAGTAAACATGTTTCAAATCGATTTTCGCCATCCAGTTGTTCGGTTTTATTTGCTGAGTTATTGTTCTTAGTGTCTCCATTTTGAATTTTTTCTTCATGACAAACTTGTTTTCTCAGGTCTAGAATAGTTCTTGCTTCTCCAGATTTTTTCTTTCTCATGAACAAAGGTGAGTAGATTCCTGTGAACTTTTGTTTTTGTGTTACTGGTTCTATAACTTTCTGTTTTTATAGAGTTAATATTGCTTCTAGGAATATTTGTTTGTGAGTTGATGATTTTAAATTTCTTGATTTGAGAAATCTGGTCGGTGGAGATAGTGAGATTTTGTACCCTTGCTTGATTGTCTTCAAAACCCATAGATCTGTAGTTGAAGTTTGCCATATTGTGTAAAAATTGGATAATCTTTCCACTTTTTCCTTTTAAGTTCGGAGATAGTCATGATTTCCTTCCTCTAACTGCGTTGCTCCTGGTACCTTGAAAGGACTGTTGATTGTCATTTCTCCAGGTCCTTTGGAAAAGTGGCTTACCTGGCCTATATTATCTGGCCTTGCGTAAATTATTTTGTTTCTGATTAAAAGATGGTCTAAACACTTTGTTCTGAACTGGGAGACTTTTCTTGTTTTCTTGAATTATTGTCAATAAGATCTTCCAATTTCTTTCCAAAAAGCATGTTACCTTCGAATGGTATGTTAGTGAGTCCCTGTTTGGAGTGGATATCTGCCTTCCACTGTTTAAGCCATAATGCCCGTCTGGCTACCACTGAATATCCTATGGATTTTGATACAAGTTTTACGGCGTCCAGAGATGCTTCAGCAATAAATTTGTTTGCAAACTTGATATCCTGAAGGGATTTTATGATATCGGCTCTTGGTACTCCTTGGTTAAGAGCAGATTCTAAATCTTGTAGGCATATATTGTTAGCTCTAGCTAGATTTGTGATAGCTATAGGGGGCCTCATAGCGGAATCCGCCACTGAAAAAGCTCTGTTAAGTGCTGTTCCTTCTTTGCGATCCATTGGGTCGCGGAGTGACGTAGCATCTTCTGTGGCCAACGCCATTTTTCTGGCCATCTTGGCTATTGGCGTGTCGACCCTTGGTGCTTGTTAGAATTGTCTTATATCTTCTTCCAGAAATGGGTATAAATTTTGGAGATTCTGAGATATCGCAAATTTTTTATCTGCGTTCTTCCATTCAGATAAGATAATTCTTGTATTTGACGATGGAAGTGGAAGACTGATTGTTCATTGGTTTTCTTACTGAACATCAAGTTCTCTGGAGATGCTATTGGTTGTTCAGGTGACATACGCAAGTTTGATCTCATGTTTAAGATTATTTGATCTAATGCTTCCTGCGAAAACAATTCAGTTTGATAAGAAGTAGAAGGGATCTTATCCGTCAAATCTTCAGTATTTGTCAGTTCCCCGGGCTCTCTAAAGAGCCCTAGGCTCTTCACTGTGACTGGTCTCAGGTAGATTGGCTGACACCTGGGCTGTGGCTATGTCAGCTGCTTGTTGGGTTACTGATGATATAGATGCTTGCATAATGTATTTTACTATGTTAGATATTTGTTGCAGTGTTGGAGCATTCGCTTTTTCATGAATACAGTCCTGGCATAATTTCTTCCCTGGCATACTGTTCGCACAAAGCACACTCCGTTTTATAGGATTTGTGAGATCTATGTTCAGATTCGTGCCTTTTTGGTGAAGGGCTGAAATGATATAAAAAAAAAACAAAACAGTAGTTATTGACAATAAGTACATGCAACATATATGTGCAGTACAGAAGAAGACACCTCTTTGCAAAACATCCTGCTCACCCCCTGGATCCAGAGCAGGCTTGGTCAGACACTGAAAAATAAATAATTAAACCAAGTATTAGCTGAAATATATCTGTTTCCTAGCAAGCTAAGACAAGCTTGCGCATATGCAGCCATACTTACAACTTTAAAAACGAGTCAAGGTTTCAAGCAGCGCCAGGGCTGAGAACAGCAACTGTAAGCATAGCAGAGCAGAACAGACTGATCAGCAGGGCGCGCGGGAGAATCCTGCGTTTTAAAATGAAAACCGGAAGTTACGTATATGGATTTCCAGTATGGTGGAACGCATACGCGTTCCAGCGGCACTCGCAATCCGAATTGACCACTACAGATTCAGTCGGCCTGCACAGACATGGCATAGGTGCATAGTCTGTTACAATAGTGGGGAGAGGTAGGAGACCCACTAAGGAAGATAGGGATGAGCTTGTATCTATGTAGAGAGAGGCTTGAAATGTGAGGACAGGAAAAGATGCATGGGGGGGGGGGGGGGAGAGGAGCCAGTCCAATTTATTGGCTACTAAAACTGTCATGTGAGGACCAGGGGAAGTTAACCCATTGATTCCCACTGGGAGAGACCAGGGAAACATAAGCGGAGGAGCACCAGGTGAAGAAAAACTGCAGAGATACGCGGAGAGCCCAGAAGACGGTGGTAACTATACAAACTTTTGAACTAAGTCCCGTTTATATGCTTTTCTCCCTATAAACTTATCTTTAGACTGTGCAATCAGTACGCTAATCATACGAACCTGGATGTGGCATTAGATGTCTCTGGTCAGACTATAGTACGGATCTGTGGATTTGTATATGATCTATAAGTGAACTCTTTGGTGCCACAGAGTAACCAGTGGATTTCTTACATGCTGGTGGGACATACATAGGGGGACACCCCTTACTCAATTTTGACTAGTCAGCAGGGTTTTTTTGTGCATTGGTGCTTAGGAATATTTTATATTGAGGTGTATCTTTATGTGGGTGAAATAAAGGTTCTATCTATGTTTTTTAAAAATCATTTGAAAGTACAAGGCTGAGTGCTTTATTTATAGGAGACTGTGGTCTGGGTTCTTTACCCAGACTTTTGTAACTCAAAACAATACGGAATCAGGAAGAGGTATCTATTGTTAAAAAGATGCCTTCTGATTCTGTATTGTTTTGAGGCTTAACATGCCCTTTAAATGGACAGCAGAATTCCCATACAGTAGTTCCATACAGTAATAGCCATACTGGATTTGGCTATTACTGTATGGGACTGCTGTATGGGAATTCTGCTGCCAATTAAAGGGCAACTAAAGCCTCAAAACAATACAGAATCAGAAGGCAGTAGTGGTCATAATTTCTACCCTCGGTTTATACTCGAGTCAATCACTTTTACTCCTTTTTTTCAAGTAAAATGATGTGCCTCGGTTTATACCCAGGGCAGTTTATACTTGATTATATAGGTATACCGTCTAGTACTGGATTGCACGTGGCTACAAGTAGTATACGGGTACTTGATTTTTTCTCTTTGAACTGCAACATTTTTTGGGTTGCTACATTGATGCTGGGGTTGATGGTCTTGGTCTTGTAGCCTTTTTATTTAGGAAACAAAGGTCCATATGAGTTATTCAAGGCATTATAGTATCGAAAAATCCTGCTTACCAGATTTTGCAGAACTGTCAAAATGCACAAAATGTTGGCAGTTCTGTGAAATCGCAAAACAAGAAATTCCATTGTTACACAAACTTTGCAGATCTCTAATAAGGAAAATAGCCCATTTGCAAAGCAATGCGAACGCTAATCCCCACAAGAAAGTCAATTGGGTGAGTGTGTATGTCAGTTGTGGCATATTACCAACAATTTTCAATTGAATCTGTTACTAAATGTCCTAAGAATGTTGTATATAAATGTCTAATTTTACTTATATTCTTACTTACATATATTCTGTATATTACCTCTTATTTTGCTGTTTAAGACCCACAGTAAGCTGTCAAAAAGACACTTGTATTTATTTGTGTAATTTATACTTACTGTATACATTAAATCCTATTTTTTTTCTTTTGTCATCTCAGTAGTTGTGCTATTTATTTTCTTCTAGTCTACAAGCTTAATTGAGGTTGGCAATCCTTCTCAGAGTTTAGAAAATGTATGTCGTTGGGCTTATCTGCAACAAAAATCTGAAACAAGCCACGCAGAATATCATGATCATGCAATATTTCTCACAAGGCAAGATTTTGGTCCTTCAGGAATGCAAGGTATAGTAATCATTTTTAAAGTTTAATCAAAGGTGCATAGGGGGAGATTTAGAGTCACAAAATCACTAGGGCTATGTTCACGATGTAGAGCATTTTGGTGTGATTTCGCACCAAAACACTTTGCACATAGGAGTGTACGGCACCGTTCACACCTATGTGCTGCGTTGCATGCAATACACTGGATGCAGCAGTTTTGTGTTTTGACGTACAGTGGTGCCATTGAAAATGATGAACACAGCAGGATATCACACATAAAGGGCAACTGTGGTTTCAAAACAAGTTAGGGTTAAATTAAAGCCTGCAGCATTTCCTTTAAAATGAGCCAGCAATCACATCTCTCTCTGGTGCCTGTGATGAATTACATTGGGGTGACTGTTCAAACTTCCTGCTTCTAGTAGGTTGAATGACATCACCTGACCTCTGCCCCGCCCATCCGCGAGAAGCATGCTCAGTTAAGACTTAAAGGACAACTCCACCCTCATAAGAACATCTTTTAGAAAGAATGTCCTATTTAAAATATGTTGATATATCATAGTTTGTCCTTTGAATTTATTACTGTATGCCTGCTATGCTTCTGGATGCTTCATGGAAACTGAGCAATTTAGAAACCTGTACTGAGCCTGTACTGAGCCTGGGCATGCTCAGAAGAGAATAGGGGATTAACATTTTCATTGGCTGTGATGTCAACTGTCAAATCCATAACTGGCAGTTGCTAACTGGAAGAACCAGGAAGCAGAAACAGGGGCAACAGGACATTGTGCAGGATTTCAGGTTAGACTTATATATGTCAGATTTCAAACTATTAGGGCTCGTTCACACTACATCAGTTTGTATCCATTTTTCAAACGCAGGTGTGTTTAAAAAAATGGGCAGACAGTAAAACCCCACAGGATTTCATAATATCGTTCACACATGCTGCGTTATAATCCGTTCCGTTCCAGTCCGTTTAAAAAACGCACTGCATGCAGCATTTCTGTCCGTTTTTTCATGCATTTTCTATAGAAATCTATGGAATACACATTGTTAAAAAATGGATTTTGTCCATTTTTTCATGCATTTTCTATAGAAATCTATGGAATACACATTGTTAAAAAATGGATACAAATGTATGAAAAAAATGGATACAAACTGATAGAAACGCATGCTGTGCGTTTGTCAGTTTCTAGTGTGAACGAGCCCTTACAGTTTAGGGTTTTGTGGGGGTGCTTTACCTGTATGTAAGTTTAAATTTTGGGGCTGGACTTGCCCTTTAATGCTGGGTAAATCAGGAAGTACCTGGGGAAATAATTGAATAGAGGAGCCTATTTATGCAGTTAGAGGCTTATCATATAACTACAAGCTGGTCACATGGATGAAAACAGGAAGTGTTGCTGAACCTTTACAGCAATAACTTCTCACAAATTTTATCTAGAGATGTGATTTAGGTTTTATATTGAAAGTACGGTAACTTTTTATATAATTCTTACTAGTTTGGAAGAATTTGAGACCACAGTTACCATTTAATCGCTAGCGCAATGTTCCACTGCGTCAAAAAACAACGCACAGTGTGAACATAGCCTTACTCCTTTCTAAAAGAAACGTTAACCTTTTTTGTAAATATGAACCTCAGAAGGTAATTGTAGTGGCAGCAATGGTTTTTAACATTTTGGAAATACAATCAGCTTTTTAATATTTTGGAGCAGCATATAGCTGGCATTCAAATCATTCAAAACTGTAAACCAAAATCAGAATTACGGGCCCCATATGTTTACCGTCCACATCACTGTCAGTCTTTTTGAATGGAAAATTTCCATTGGTCAGTATTGGCTCTCTCTACTATAATATGAGCAAACAATCCCCATACCACATATAAGGATTGGTCAGCTGGTTACCACCACGTGTCCTGCCAAAAATAAATGTGATCTCTCGGTACAAATGTAATTGTAATCGCATGTGTATGGGCACCTTCAACCAACAAATCTTTATTTTTAAAGCAATTTCAACTCTCTGTAAATCTCCATACTAGTTTTAGTACTGTTTGTTGTAATTAATAAATTTACTCCTACAGTAAATTCATAATTTTAATGCTTTAGTTTTGTTTTATAATTTATATTTATGTATAAAATATTTACAGGGACCGATTACTGTAAGCATTTGGCACACACCTAAGGGCACCTGAGGTTGCAAGGGCGACTGTCATTTACAGTTACCATTTTAAAGGAGTAGTTCACTGAAAAAGTTAACTTTTCCTTTAATTGATTGATTGAAGACCGGGAGGTAAGGGACCTATGTTCTGTTCTTCAATCAACCGACCAGGAACAAAGGTGTACCTTGCGCATGATCCACCGCTGGCACCATTGACAAGTCCCAACGGTTCCGGGTTTAGTTTAAAGGAGATCTAAACTTAATTTTTTAAATTGAAATGTGAAAGCTTTTCTCCCCAGAACACCTATACATTGTAAAATTCTTCTCTAGTAAGTTGCATTTAGTACATGTGAGAAATAGATTCTGTAACTAAGAAGGTTTCCATGTTGTTGCCAGTACAACCCACAGCCCATGAAGTCATCAAAGAGCCACACCCTCTGACCACAGTATTCACTGTCTCTATGCACAAAGTATTTTCTATACAGAGGTCTCCACACCAATAGGGAGGGAAGTCCCTGAAAACACTTTGAAAGCTGCTTGTTGCACTGCAGTTTATTTACCAGTCAGTGTGAGTTGCTGGTAAATAAACTGCAGGGTAGCAAGCAGCTTTCAAAGATTTATCAGGGACTTCCATATTCCATTTTTTTATTCTTTTCCTAGCAAAGGATAAAGCTTCCAAATGTAGGAGGATTCTCGGCTTGTTCAGTGTTGGCGCACCAGGTAAGGCACCGGGTTTTAAAATACACATTTCTAAAAGTCACAAGTTCAATACCCCAGACTTCCCTTTTTTTGTTTCTATTATGTGCCAATCAAAAGATAAACAGAGAGATTCAATAAAAGTTCTTATCGTTTAAAATGGTGCTAATTTTGCCCCACCAATTAGATTTGTAAGCTTAAATCTAATTGGTTGGGGCAAAATTATCACCATTTTAAACGATAAGAACTTTTATTGAATAACCCCGTCAGCCTCTAAATGTACCTACCGTATATCATCAGCTTGTTCAGTGGTGGCGCACAGGGTAAGACACCTGTATTAGAAACATATACAGGGAGATTCAATAAAAGTTCTTATCGTTTAAAATGGTGCTAACTTTGCCCCAACCAATCAGATGTTGGCTTTCAAATGTTACATAAGTTCTGATTGGTTGGGGCAAAATTAGCACCATTTTAAACGATAAGAACTTTTATTGAATAACCCTCTATAGTTCAGAAGGTTGCAAGTTCAAATCCCCAGACTTACCTTTATTTTTGTTTCCAATATGTTTATAATAAAAGATTCTACATGTACCAGCTGTTAGCCTAGAGATAAGAGCTCTGCTTTTAGCAAGACAGAGTAAATGTACGAGTTGCAGGTTCTATTCCCCAGACTTACTTTTTTAAAATTTTTGCTGAAATGTTAGTATTCCTTTTTATTACATCCATACTATCTATGAAATACACTGCTAAGATTACTTTTCCTTTTGTATGAAAAATAAAGGATTATATAATTGTTAGGACAGGAGCACTGAATGTGTTTGAAAACAAAAAACTGAAATCTCTGTTCTGTGTCAGGGAGAGGGAGGGTGTGCTGTAATGTGATTGGCTGTCAGCTTCTAGGAAGCAAGGCTGCAACTTCCTTGTTTTGATCTGTTGAGCACTACAGAGCATATATCTGTATGTAATGTGGATTGTGGGAGCTGACCCCTAGTACTCACAGGTTACTTTCATAAATCACCCAATGGCCACAGCAAATGGAGAGGTGAGACACAGCTTGTTGTATGTTTGTAAATGTGCTCTGTCTATTGGGACAATGTTTTCTTGAGACTTTAGTTCTCCTTTAACTATAGAGAACATGCACGATAATGTGAATTTTCAATGGAGCTGGTGGTGGATTATACTCTCCTTTGTTCCTGGCTCCTGGTCGAGTGATTGAAGAATGCATGGTAAGGCATAGGTACTTATCTCCCAGTCTTCCTTTAAACAGTTCATATTTTTTGCATTTTTTAAAAATAAAACATACATATAGTCTGTATTTTCTCCCAAAGTAAAAATTTACTTAATCAAAAGAAACAGAAGGGAAAAATTGACTCATTAATCACAATATTTTATTTACAATAATGGACAAAAAAAAAGTTATATTGAAAACCATAACCAGTGAGCCCCCAACTCCAGATGATAAAACCAGAACACTACATATTCATAAAGTTCTACCCCATACTAGTAATGCTATAATACTTATCAGTCCAGTCAACAGTCAAACGTCCATGCACGGAACAAGTAAGGTATCTTGAGTTACTGGCTGAGGTAAGGAGGATGTGGATTAGTGCTGGTAGAGGGGGGCGCTTTCTCAATGGCGATTTGGCCATTGCACATCACTTCTGTCATTTTATATGCCATTTAAACAATTACCAGCCAGGTACTCCTGATAAGTCTCCTATTGTGACAGTGCCCCATCAATGTATATATATTTAGACAATGATACAATATCTTTCAGTATTATACAGTTAGGCTGAGGCCACATTTTGTGTGAAAAAATCCCTGCGTTTTTGTTTGTATTTTTTTGCGCGCACGTTTTTACATGCATTTTTGGGCGCATTTTAGACACGTTTATATGCGTTTTCGTTTTGGTGCCAGATTTGAATATAAAACTCTGATGTGCCTTCCTGTGGGTGTGGGTGTTTTTAGGAGTGTTTGGAGAGAGAGATTATTGAGTTTTTGAGGAGTAGGTAAATTGCGTTGGGATTGAATTTTGGAAAAATGTTTGAAGTGGATTATTCCTTGGAGATCATTGCATTGGTGCTTATAGGATTAATCATAGAGCGGCGTACAAGAAGGAACAGGAGGTTCTGGGTCCATCCTTTACTACAGGAGAGGGAGCAGAAGGGACAGTTTTGGACCTTGTATGCCGACCTGCGTCAGCATCCTGACAAGTTCATGTCATACACCAGAATGTCCATCCAGAGGTAAGATTTATTGTTATTTAATTTCAACACTCCTCACTTTCTGGTTTTTGGATACATGTGAGTTTAACAAAATGTTCACAATAGTTTTTCTGTTCCTTTTCAGTTTTGACATTCTTCTTGACATTTTGAGTGATGACCTTGAAAGGGAAGATACAACCTTCAGGAGGAGTGTGTCACCTACTGAAAGATTTATGATTACACTCAGGTAAAAGTCAAATGTTTTAAATAATTTTTCAGATGTGTAGTGTGTTTGCACTGGGGTGTGAAATGTGTTTCTTTGCACTGGAGTGTGGAGTGTGTTTGCACTGGACTGTGTAATGTTTTTTTGCACTGAGTGTGGAGTGTGTTTTGCATGCTGGATTTGAAATGGCTTTGTTTGCACTGGAGTGTGTAATGTGTTGTGTTGCACTGGAGTGTGGAGTGTGTTTGCACTGGACTGTGTAATGTTTGTTTGCACTGGAGTGTGGAGTGTGTTTGCACTGGATTATGAAATGGCTTTGTTTGCACTGGAGTGTGTAATGTGTTGTGTTGCACTGGAGTGTGGAGTGTATGTTTAAAAATAATTATTGGCCTTTTTAGTAATGTAAATGTATGTTTTACTTCAATAGATTTCTTGCAACTGGCCACTCCATGAGGTCCCTTCACCTGGAGTTCCGCATGGGGAGGTCTACAATCCAGATAATTATTCACCTGACTTGCAAGATTATTTGGGAGAAACTCCAGCCAGAGTTTCTTCCCTTCCCTAACCAGGATAAATGGGAAGATATCAGTCAACATTACTGGCAGAAGCACCATTTTCCTAACTGTGTGGGTGCAATAGACGGAAAGCATATTCGTTTTGTCATGCCTCCACGTACAGAGAGTAGGTACTTTAATTACAAAAAGTATTTTTCCCTTGTTCTGCTGGCTGTGGTAGATGCCGATTACCGCTTTACTTACATTGACGTTGGAGCATATGGAAGTTATAGTGACTCTGCCATCCTCTAGCACAGCAGATTTGGTGCCAAGCTCCGTCAGGGTAGGTTGAACCTCCCCCATCCCAAACCATGGCCTGGTACAAACTCCCCATCATACCCATTTGCCTTTGTGGCTGATGAGGCATTTGGACTCTCCGAACATCTTCTGAGGACTTTTTCTATGAGGTCTCTGAATGATGTAAGAAGAGTCTTTAATTATCGGCTAAGCAGGGCCAGAAGAGTGGTGGAGTGCACATTTGGCATACTGACCAACAAATGGAGGATTTTGCACACTGCCATCTGCATGAATAAGAAGAATGCTGTGGCTGTGGTGAAAGCAGCATGCATACTGCACAATTTTGTCCGGGACAAAGAAGGATTGATTTTACCCCTCCAATCAGAATAATTTCCAGCTACACCATCTAATGTGCCACGAGGAGAAGTATCTGGAATTACCTTAAGAGACCAAATGGCACAATATTTCTTGACCCCTGCTGGTTCTCTCCCTTGGCAAAGTCAGCAGATATAATGTGTTTTAGTTTTTGTGCCTATCTATTAAAATATTTGTTTGGACATTTTTTGGCTATTGGTGTTTTTCTTTACAAACATGCCTTGTATTACTTTTTACAGCTTACCTAAAGAGCAATATCCAAAACTCCTAATTTCCTATGTCTATATGTAAATACTATGTATAAGTATAAATTGTTTACACCAAATGCAAACATTCTTTTACAAATCTTTGTTACCTAAAAAATTATACTTTAATAAGAAACACGCTGTATTTACTAACCAAGGATACTTGTTTTCAAAAAACTATTTTATTACATTAATGAGGAGTAGCATTAACAAACATTTTAATTTGTAGTTTGAACATAATACTTTCATTGGTTTAAATTTGGAAAAAATGGCTGCATACATAAGGTAAAGTGCACAAAATGACTGCATACATGAGGTAAAGTGCACACAATGGCTGTATACATGAGGTAAAGTGCACAAAATGGCTGCATACATGAGGAAAGTGCACAAAGGCTGCATACATGAGGTAAGTAGGCACAAAATGGCTGCATACATGAGGTAAAGTGCCAAAAATGGCTGCATACATGAGGTAAAGTGCACAAAATGGCTGCATATATCAGGTAAAGTGCACAAAATGACTGCATATATCAGGTAAAGTGCACAAAATGACTGCATATATCAGGTAAAGTGCACAAAATGGCTGCATTGTATGAACCATTGTCTAAAACATTTTGGCTCATGACTTGTCCATGTTGAGAAATGTGTCGGAAGTGAAAAATTAAGAACATTTTCCACATATGCCCCAATTACTATACACAATCTAATAGCTACAATTCATGTGAAAGCAAAATGACTTAATTGTTTGGTCTTCTGTTTTTCCCAAATGGAGACTTCAAATCCTGGGAGTTGGTGACTTTTCCTTCTCCTGCTTATGTCAGTGTCACTTTTCCAAATGTCTTCTTGTAAAAATATATTCTAATTTGCAGAGAATGCAATCTAAAAACAAAAACCACCAACAAATGTTAAGTAATCATTGATAGACACATACACCCATTTCATTTCAATTGTTATTACACTTACATCTAAATTTGCCATGTATCCACATAAGTAAGACTTCCAAAAAAAACATGAAGGTCACACAGTAAACACACTACCGTATTACTTACCAGTTTCAAAGATGCAGCTTAGTACTCTTTAATGCTGTACCACCTTAATTGTGCATGCTGTGACTGTTGTGCCTTTGACTGTCATCAACAGCAGAGTGGCAAGGGACCATGTCTTGTAAGTAAGCTGGCTCATTGTAAGAGGTAGGTAACATTAAAGAAGGGGTTAGGTATTCCTTGTGAATTCTGTATATTAATGATATCTCCATCATCAATAAAGGTCCACTACAAAGATACATATATTTTTTACTTTGCCTTATGTGATAACATACCAGACATCATTGTTTGCTCATACCTACTGGTATGGTGTAACAGACATAAGCATGGAGTTTGATTCACATATATTTAGCTTAAAAGTGGCAAAATGTAAACTCCTAAGTAGGTCGTTAAAAAAAAGGGATAAACATACATGTACTATTGCCTTAAACTAGGTACACACAGTAGTTATAAAGGCCGGATAATGTCACCATCAATGGTCTTGGGGCTTTAGCGATACTGTGTGTACCTTGATTTCACCAGCGAGAGTGGACACATGAGTGGACCTTCAAAGTGCTGCACCTGTATGTACAATTTAGAATTATGGCTGTACATGGCCTTGAATTTGTGGAGATATCTTCACAATTTGTAGCTAAATGTGTGAGAAACTTGAGAACTCGGTATTATTATGGATAATGATATATCCATAATAAATGTATGTCCTGTATAAAAGAGGGGGAATTACCGTACTCCACAGTACACTCCCTATAGAGTTATGAGCGTTTCAGGGAAACACACAGTACCCAGCCTTCTCCCTGTGTTGTGTATATACTCTGTATAGAGTCTATGCTGGATATAGGGATAAGGCTGGGGACTGCATGTATGATGTTGTATAAAAAAATACAGACAGGATCTTGCAGTTAATGACCGTCATATTTTATACAGCTGGCATGTGTAAATAGCTTTAAAGATGTGCCATTGTAGGTTAAGTACTTACATTGAGCATGCCATTGCAGTGATCTGCAAACCCAATTGTTTATTTAGGATATTGTTTTTTCTGTTCTTCTCACATCTGCTATGATGCCTTTTGTGTGAGTGGATTATCATTTTTATGTTGAACATTTAGGTCAGTCATCTTGTCTTACATTTAT
Source organism: Hymenochirus boettgeri (assembly GCA_019447015.1). Lineage (NCBI taxonomy): Eukaryota > Metazoa > Chordata > Amphibia > Anura > Pipidae > Hymenochirus > Hymenochirus boettgeri. Next base: position 56,886,356 of record CM033471.1, on the reverse strand, counting down.
TTCTGTGTAAAGAAATTGTAAGGATTTGAAAAAACAAAATGCATCTAACTCCATCAATACACATATCCTAGCACAATTTGAGACCTAGACAAGCTATATGAAAAGCTACGCCAACATTCATTTAAAGACAGGGCCTGGTGTGACACATGTATTTGTAAAACACCACTATAATAACAATGTTCACACTATACACATATATCGTACTACAAACTAACATCACAACTATGACTGCTATTTAGAAAAGTGAAGTGTCATTCTAGCCACATTTACAACAACAAACTACATGTATGTTTTAACACTAAATAAAACAAAACATGGCTTACCTTTGATTTTTAAAGAAGATAGTGACATTTGCCAACACAACGCTAGTCAACTTCTATGTTGTTTTGATTTTAAAAATTTGAAGAAAAGCCCTTGTTATCACTTTGGTATCATAAATGGAAAGAAAAGGCCATGGTATCACTTCGGTATCATAAATGGAAACAAAAGGCCATGGTATCACTTCAGTATCATAAATGGAAACAAAAGGCCATGGTATCACTTCGGTACCATAAAAATGGGGACAAAATATAGGGATTTCTGCAGTCCCATAAAAAATACAAAAAAAATGACTATCTCTCCGGTACAGTAACTTAGAACAAAATACCTATATGTTATCGCACCAGTAACATACTTTTCCAAAATAAAATATTGGTATCTGTCTGGAACCATCCAAAAAAAAAATATTTCTAGGTATCACTCCGGTACCACTTTTATAATTTTTGGATTCTTGCAACAAGGGTGGGCAAAAATTAGTCTTCCTCAGGGAACATACTTTCTGCAATGGCCTGGGAGGTATTGGAAAATATGGAACTTGGGTCAGTTTGGATAGAAGTTGATCCAGATTCTGTGGAGGGGATAGGTTGCCACAGAATTGGTGACAGTTGGGGAGTATGCATAGGCTGAAGTTGTCTTTGGAAAAAAGCTGGGGCAGACTCTGTGGAGGGGATAGGTTGCCACGGAGTTTGGGGCACTTGGGTATGCATGGGCTGAGAAGGTGGCCTCTGGAAAGTAGCTGGTGCAGACTCTGTGTAGGGGATAGGTTGCCACGGAGTTTGGGACACTTGGGTATGCATGGGCTGAGAAGGTGGCCTCTGGAAAGTAGCTGGTGCAGACTCTGTGGAGGGGATAGGTTGCCACGGAGTTTGGAACACTTGAGCATGCATCGACTGAGAAGGTGGCCTACCATGCATACCAGCATATTGTGGATGGGAGTGCTGGAACCGAGGCTGCTGATAAGATGCATGTGGAGGCATCTGTTGCTGGTAATGCCCATATAAGAGATGCGGTGGATGTTGTGAAACAGGCATCACTGGCTGGATATACATGCCAGATTGCATTGGCTGCATTGACATTGAAGGGGCAAATGGTTCTATTGGTTGCTGCACTGGTGGCACTTGGGGTATTTTGGACTTTAGGACATCCAACAGCTCAATAGTAGTTTCCAACCACTTGTCCTCTGGCACCTTCTTCATGATTGGGATTAAACTCATGGCAAAGTGATATTCCTTGCCACTTTCCAGACTTTCAGCACTCTGTACCTGCTGCTTGGACTGTAGTGAGCTTATGACTGACTGCAGTGATGTCAGCAACTCAGACTCATCATGAGTCATCTTCTTGCGTCCTTTTTGCATGCGGCGGGTAGGTAGTGTAGAAGAATGAACTGATGTTCCAACAGACATTGCTGAAGTGCCTGGTGGGGCATGGCTTGCTTCATGGTGGCTGGCAAGGCTACCCTCTTCCACACTAGGGGATATGGGTGTGGTTGGTGTAGCAGCCACTACAGCTTCCTCCTCTTCTTCAATGTTATCCTCAGTACTAAAAAACAACAAGGAGAGTCTACATTGAGAAAAATATTCTGTTTTATTTGTGCTTGCCACGTGTGTAATTTGCTAAAAACAACTTACGCAGATAAAGCCATGGCTGGACGAAGGAAATTCAGGATACCGGAATACCTATATTTGGCCCTCCGACAAGCAGCTGCACCACTACGGCTCTCCTACTGCTCTGCATGCAGCTCACGCTTAAAGTTGTTTTTAACAGACCGCCATCGTGTTTTCATTTCTTGCACTGTAATTAAAATATATATTTTTACACTTGTAACAAAACAACACAGCTACGCATATAACCATAGATGTACATATCCATATACATAGATGTACATATCCATGAGGACGGCCCTGTGGATACGGGCTGAAACGCGTAGGTCATCTGCCTACACTATTTATTTCAATAAATCCTAAGTAAGACCCAGGAGTGCTCCGCTTGCTCTTTTGTTTATACCATACATCATCGACAGCACCCGGGCGTTTGACTCTGGAAAGGAGTGCGGACAAGTTCCTATTGATATCCATATAGGTATATAGATATACATTTCAGAAATTACCTTTCTTATCCCTCTGCTTGGGGGTTAATTGGATCCAAAGGTCATCATAGAGCTCCTGCCCTATCTGCAGACAGACCTGTTTGGCCCTGTAGACATCCTTGTACAGATTATTTGTTTTATCATAAAGCTCAGGATAAGCCTGAACTTTATTGATGAGCTCCTTAGTGGACAGGGTTTTCTTAAGGCCAGACATTATAAATCTCACCACCACACCCTGACCCAAAAACCACACACCACACAAACCCCACACTGCTCACACAATACACAGCTTAAAAAATAAGACACAAAAATTAAGTAAAAAAACTCACAAAACTCCTACAACACTTCCAAAAACACCTAAACCCTTTTTTCTCTCCACAAACCACACCTGCCTCTCTCGCCTCACCACACCCTCAAAGAAACAGGATGTGACTCATACCGGATATGCTATAAAAATATCGCAAACGAATGCGTTGTATCCGCTTGTATCCGCTTTTTTAGCGCATCCATAGACTTTCATTGACATGCAATTTAGCAAAAAACGGATAAAAAATGGTGAACGCACCCGTTAGGAAATCGCAAGCGCATGTAACATTTCGCAACGCACATTGTGTGGCCTACTTCCCGCGCTTTTCTTTATATTTGCCCTGACATTGCGATTCGCACATCGCAAGCCCAACGCAAAACGCGTGAAAAACGCGCTAGTGTGGCCTAGCCCTTACTAAGTGTTTAAGTGTAACATACTACTTATTACCGAGTTTATAAAAAGTTCCATTGAAAATAGCCCTTCAACCAAAGTTCATCATTCAATAGCAGGTCAGTCCACAAGTTCCTCCTATTTCTTTATAGAACATTCTTTTTGGATCCCAACGCTCAAATATGTTGCATTTACCAATTTAATTAGTATCTATACCCAGAAGCAGAAATTATAATATGCGTCTAATCACTGACCTCTTTGTAGGATCTTTGGTTGCCTGCCAGCACACTTTCGGCAACAACGAAGAGAATAAGCAGGGAAAAAGGCAGGGGGGGGGAGATGTGTAAGCAGAGCTGTGTCCAACTTATACAAGGAGGCAGTGGGTAAGAGAGGGTGGGGGCAATCAGAGCCGCAATCAAAGCCAGATTAAGAACAAATGGGGCCATAGACACTAGTCAGATTTGGGCCCCCCAAACTTTCCATTACACATGTGAATTCCATGCCATGGTACAGCAAACTCGCTCTACACTATAATTTAAGAATTCCATTTTTTTAAAGGGTATCTCCACTGATAGAAAAACTTCCCCCCCCCCCTCTATGAAAGTACACCTTGCCCCAACCCCCCCCAAAAAATTAGCTCTGTTCCTTTGCAGCAACCACTGGAAGTTGTGCTAGCTCCTGGGGGTGTGTCTGCTACTGTGCTGGGCAGGCTGTCAGTCAATGTGCATTATCACATGCATATTCATGATTTCTGCCACACCCACTTGACCCCAGTGATGCCTGATGTAAACAAAGCCTTTCCTCCCTGTCTCTGCATGATCTATTCACAGCTGATTGTGCAGGAAGAGACAGAGGGGGGAAGTTATAAGGCTTCAGCCACACAGCTTTATGTAAGAAGGCTGTGAGGACTTTTTTTTTTTAACAATTTCATAAGTTATAGAATTTATAGGAATCAAATGGGGGGGAGGTGTGTGTGTTTGTAATGGAGACAGGAGGTGTATTTCAGAGGGGATGCTGGGAGTGTCACAAGTTGTATTGCAGGGAGGGGATCTGGGAGACAGAAGGTGTATTTCAGAGGGGATTCTGGGAGTGTCACAAGTTATATTGCAGGGGGATCTGGGAGACAGAAGGTGTATTTCAGAGAGGATGCTGGGAGTGTTACTAGTTGTATTGCAGAGGGATCTGGGAGATGCTATTCCTTGGAGCAAGAAATCAGAAAATCAAAACATACTTACCGAGATTTTCTTTTCCTGGTCTGTAGTACGGCAGTGGAAGTGAATGGGTTAAAGAAATAGTTAATTGATGAAAACAAGTTAGTATTAATAGAATACATAAATTAAGCAGATATCATATCTCTTACCTGTTTCTGTGTGTGGTGCTCTGTTCCCTAGTAATGTTCCCCGGTATAAGTTCCCCCGTTGTAGCTTCTGAATGTGTCTCTCTGCCCCTTTGCAATTTTGCGACTACGGTGTGTCCCTGGCGCATGCGCATTGAGAGGCCACTGTAGTCGTGATTCAGTGACCTCTCTTAGCGTGCACCGAGGATCGCGCTGGTAGAGGTATGTGCGTGCGCGCGCTGGTAGAGGTATGTGCGCGCGCTGGTAGAGGTATGCGCGCGCATAACTATGAGGAACAGACAGCCTACGAAGGATTATGCGGCGTAACTATTACCCCTGCCACCCCCGCGACCGTGGCAGGGGTAGTCCCTATAATTCTCCAGGTCACTGCTGGGATCTGCCATACAGATTTATACTTTACTAAGTTGCTCAGTGGCCAGTGATAGATAGATAGCAGAGTTAGATAGATAGATAGATAGATAGATAGCAGAGTTAGATAGATAGATAGATAGATAGCAGAGTTAGATAGATAGATAGCAGAGTTAGATAGATAGATAGCAGAGTTAGATAGATAGATAGATAGCAGAGTTAGATAGATAGGGAATTATAGGGACTTCTAGTGGAGACAGCTTCTTAACCGGCCAAGGCCCTAATGCCCTCGCCTCAAACACCCCATCCCCCCCCCCCCCGGTCGCGGGGGTGGCAGGGGTAATAGTTACGCCGCCTAATCCTTCGTAGGCTGTCTCTTCCTCATACATAGTTATGCGCGCGCATACCTCTACCAGCGCGCGCACATACCTCTACCAGCGCGGTCCTCGTTGCACGCTAAGAGAGGGCACTGAATCATGACTACAGTGGCCTCTCAATGCGCATGCGCCAGGGACACACCGTAGTCACAAAATTGCCAAGGGGCAGAGAGACACATTCAGAAGCTACAACGGGGGAACTTATACCGGGGAACATTACTAGGGAACAGAGCATCACACACAGAAACAGGTAAGAGATATGATATCTGCTTGATTTATGTATTCTATTAATACTAACTTGTTTTCATCAATGAACTATTCCTTTAATAAATACATATTTTTTATGGCATTATTTAATACTAAGTGAGGTGTAAGTTGTCTGTCAGTGATCCCTAAGTTCAGTAGATGAGCTGTATAGATATTCCCCTCCCTGTGTGCCAGCAAACTCTGATGCAGCAAAAAAAAGTGCACGTGAAAAAAGGGGAGGGGTTGCAACATGTCAGTTCAGCAGATAGACAACAAGCAGTGCAGAGTGAAGGACACTCCCACCAAAAACGAACAGAACTTTACTAGCTGATTGCAGAGGCTACAAGCAGAATTTTTTCACAAGAAAGGGATCCTAGGGGCTGGGGCACAGGGGAGTTTATTATACTGAAGTTTGTAAAATATGGCATTTCTGAGAGAACACTTCCTTTAACTTCCCCTGGATATGAATGACAGGACCTTTATCCAATAAATAGCTTGCTCCTCCCCTCTGGCTCCATGTCTTTGACGACTGTGCTATGATAATATACTAATATCTGTACAATGGGGGGGGAATCACTTCCACTGCCATACTACAGACAAATCTCGGTAAGTATGTTTTGATTTTCTGATTTCCCTGGTCCTCGTTACGGCAGTGGAAGTGAATGGGTTATACAAAGCAATAACATAAAGAAGGGAGGGATACAATTATTTTGCATTATAACTATTTATTTATGTTTTGACGCTGACTCTAGGACTCTTAAGCCAAACTCTGACTTTGTCCTATTCATCACGTCTAATTTGTAATGTTTTACAAATGTTGAAGCATTAGACCAAACTGCTGCTTTGCATATTTCAGATAAAGGAACCTTTGCAGAAAATGCCCAGGATGTCGACACTGCCCTTGTCGAGTGAGCCGTTATTTTGCCTGGCTCTTCCATCTCTGCCTGTTTATATGCTTGCTAAATGATCTGTATGATCCATGAAGATATGGTTTGTTTAGCTGGTTGGAGTCCTTTTCTCTCTCCTTGGAATAGGACTATTAATGATTTCTTTTTTTTAAACTCTTCTGTTCTTCTAAGATATTCTTTCAAGACTCTGCCTACATCTAGTACACAGTCTGAGTTATTACTCTGTAGTGAGGGTGGTACTATACCTTGGTTTAGGTGAAATTGAGAAATTACCTTAGGAATAAATTTTATATCTGGTCTCAAGATTACATTGTCATCTTGAAAACTTAGGTACTGAGGAGATATTTTTAGTGCATTTATTTCTGATACTCTTCTGGCCGATGCCACTGCTATTAGAAACAAAGTTTTGAATGTAAGGTTTTTAATGTTCGACTGTTCTAAAGGTTCAAACGGATTGTTTTTTAACATATTCAACACCAATGTTATAGATCCCAGGGTGGAACTTTATTCCCTATTGGAGGTTTTATGTGTTTTATCCCTTTAAAAAATCTCACCATAAGTGGGTCCAGAGCCCAGTTTTTGTTTTGAACTGCTGATAACGCCGATACTTGGCGTTATAAAGTAGACATACTCAACTCCTTTTGCAACCCTTCTTACGGGAATTGTAAAATTTGCTCAATTTTAGCAGATTTGGCTTCAATAGATTTGTTTTGACACCAAAATTTACATTTTCCCCAAGTTTTATAATAAGAATTTGATGTAGACTGTTTCCTTGAAGCCATTAATGTTTGAATTACTTCTTCTGACAGTCCCCTATTTTTCATAGGGCTGGTTTCAGTTTCCATGCCGCTAGGTTTAATTTGTGTATTTCAGGATGAACCAGGTTTCCCTGTGTCAGAAGGTTCTTTATTTTCGGTAGTCGTATGGGCTATTGATTGTACCCAGGAGAACCAGGGGCTCCAAGGTAGGATTATGATTACTTCTGCCTTGTCTTCCTCTATTTTCCTCAACACTCTTTGTATCATGGATATCGGTGGAAACACATACATCATGTGAAACAACCATTTCAGGGAAAAAACATTGGTTGCTAGAGCTTGGCTGTCTGGTAGCCATGTACAAAACTTTTTTACTTTTGCATTGTGTCTGGTTGCCATTAAGTCTATCTCTGGTAAGCCCCATTTGCTGACTCTCTGATTGTATCGCTCAAATGTATTTCAGGTTCTTCTCGGCCCAGTTCAATATTTCTGGCACTTGTTTCCATAAGTTCGCACTTCTTGTTCCTCCTTGTTTGTTTATATAGCAGACTACTGCCATATTGTCTGACTATATCTGGACAGCTTGTTTGTATATTATTGATTTCAATTTCACCAATGCTAATTGGTGAAAGCTACCACTTTCATCTCTCTTAGATTTTGATGACTCTTCTGCCATTTCTTGTTCCACTGTCCTTGAATCATTTGATTCTGGCACAACGCTCCCCATCCTGTGGGGCTTGCGTCCACAGTAATTGTGATCCAGTAAAAATGGTAGATTTCTATCGGTTTGAAGTTCTTGCTGCATACCCACCATTTTATTTGTTCCCTCACCTGTTGAGGTATAAAGATGATTTGTTGTGGGTGCAATTTGGTGTTCCATTGTTTCAGTAGCGTTAACTGTAGAGGTCTTAGGTGAAATAGAGACCACTTTACTGCATCCGTAGTTGCCACTAATTTCCCCAGTATCTTTTGCCACACTTGTGCCGTCGTCTGTGGGAATTTCTGAAAACTCAGCATCTCTTTCACTATATTGTGCTGTTTTTGAATTGGAAGAGTTATTTGTAAACTCTGTGATTTGATTAGGACTCCTCGGAGCTGTATTTCTTGTTTTGGGATTAGTATTGATTTTTCCCAATTTAACTCCCAACCATGACGGACAAGACAGAAAATAGTCTCTTCTAAGTGAAGAAGTATTTTCTGGTCTGCGGCTTTGATTAGTATGGCGTCCAATCTGAGCCATGCTATTAGTGGAGTTAGTAGTTTTGTGAACACTTGAGGAGATGACATCAGTCCAAAAGGCAAGCATTTGTATTGATAGTGCTGTCTCATCGATATGAATCGTAGATATTTTCTGTGTTTGTAAAATATTGGGATGTGGTGGTATGCGCTCTTTAAGTCTATTTTCACCATCCAGTCTCCTCTGTGAATCTGTGACGTGATTGACTTGAGTGTCTCCATTTTGAACTTTGTTTTTCTCAGATCTAAAATCGCTCTGAAGTCTCCCTCTCTCTTTTTCTGTAAAAAGAGATATGAATAGACTCCTTTCCTTTTCTCCTTCTCTGGTACTTTCTCTATTATTCCTTGTTGTAATAGATTTGTTATAACCTTTTTTAGCTCTTGTCTTGCTATTGGTTGTTTTGTTGTGGGAGATTCCACTACCCTGTTTCTGCTTGGTATCTGTAGAAATTATATTTGGTACCCTCTTGATAGTGTCTGTATTACCCACAAGTCCGTTGTCGATTTTTTCCATTCCGTCACAAAATTCTCCAAACTTCCTCCCAATTTGTGACGGTGTGACTTGTCATAAAGCTCTACCTCTTCCTCTATTACTTTTGGCATCACGAAAAAGAGGTTGCTCGGACTTCCAGTTTTGTTTTTAGTAAGTAGGATGACCTGGCCTGTATAACTTGGCTTGCCTGTAACTTAAGGTTGATGAAGTAGATGGAACTTCTCTTCTCCATTTCCTCGTTATTGTGGGTAACATTTTCTTTATAGAGTTTGTCTTTTTACCTTTGAAAGACAAGTTAGTCAATCCTTGCTTAGAAAGATTATCTACTCGCCATTGTTTCAGCCATAGTTCTCTACGAGCCACTGTTGCCTGACTCATGGCCTTAGCATTTAGTTTTATTGCGTCTAGAGATGCTTCTGCTATGAAGTCATTTGACAATTTAATGTCATGAATCATTTTACTTAGATCTTCCCTAGGAACTCCCTCATCTATGGCGTCTTCTAGTTCTCTGATCCAGATTCTATTAGCTCTTGCCATACTAGTAATTGCTATCGATGGTCTAATGGCTGATCCTGATGATACATATGCTCTCTTCATGGCTGCCTCTTCCTTCTTTTCCATGGGATCCCTCAGGGATGTGACCTCTTCCGTTGCTAACACTACCCTTCTTGTTGTCTAAGCAATTGCCGTGTCTACCTTTGGTGCTTCATCCCACATTTTACACTCCTGTTTAGAGAAAGGGTAGATTTTAAGAACTGATTGAGGGATACTAAACCCCTTATCTGGGTTTTGCCATTCACTTCTAATAATTTCATTAATATGAGGGTGAACAAAGAATGTTGGCACTTCAGACTGTTGATCTCCAAACATCAGGTCTTTTTGTTGTTCTTCCCATTTAGCTGTTACTTGTAATGCTATTTTCATTTAATTTATTAAATAATCTACAGTTTTCTGAGATTTTTCCTGCTGTGATTTCCTCCACAGTCTCTCCTTCAGAATGAATTTCTCCTTCAGATTCATTTTCTGACCTTTCTTCTTCTACGGGCTTGGTAATCCCAAATTCTTTAAACATATCAGTTACCTTTTCCAAAGTAATTGCAGATACTTTTGTTATCATCGTCTCCATAGATGCATTAAACACATTTTTCATTGCCGTGTGTATCTGTTCTTGTGTGACCGACGCTGATAGGGTTCACACACTCTTTACATAGTTTCTTCCCATGTTCTGCTTTTCTGTCACAAAGGACACATTCTCTCGATGGAGATTTAATAGAAGGTTCTCTTCTTCTTTCTGGAGAGCTGACAAAAACAATACCAAAAAAAAAAAATATTTTAATGTTTTGCTTTAGTTTGCCTTTAACCTTCAGCGCTCTTCACCCCCTTGATCTTGATCTTTGTCTTTTTGAGGCACTCATGATGAAGCACTAAAAACAGACAAACAGTTTAAGCTTATTAATGAAACTTTCCAAAACTGTACCTGACTCAGGAGCAGAAGCTGATTTACTCACAGCATTACAGGCAATAGAGATCTATGGCAGCGGAAGAAAAGCAGTCCAGGACAGTGTCTGGTTGCTAGCAGAGTCTAGTACACCAATTCCGGTGTTTGCAGCTTTGCAGCTGATTCCCCGCGCTCCCGCCTGGCTTTTTTAAAATTTGCGCGATGACATCATTGTGCGCCGGTACGTGACGCGACTTCCGGACTACAGACCCTGTGTGCGGAAGTAACGGCCCTGCTCGGCCTACTGTTCTCTGCTTTACAGGGAGAGCGGTCTTCAACTGGGTAGAGAGGCCGAAGACCAGTTGGCATAAAAAGAGAGGTAAGGGGGGAGATTTGTTGTCCTTGTCATTCACAGGAGGAAAAGACATGGAGCCAGAGGGGAGGAGCAAGCTATTTATTGGATAAAGGTCCTGTCATTCATATCCAGGGGAAGTTAACCCATTCACTTCCACTGCCATAACGAAGACCAGGGAAACAAAAAGCCAATACCATCCTGCACGGATTCGTAATGCTATTCCTGACCTTCATGGTCACTATGTTGGTTTTAAGGATGCTAAGGACTATTTTTCAGAGGACATGGCTGTGGACCGAGTCCTAGTTAATATAATTTAAAAAAAAAAATTATTATTATACTTTGTTTAAATGTTTACTTAGGAATAATTAAAAAAAAATAATCACAATGTATATGTTAACATAAATAAAACACTTTCAGGGAGATTCAATAAAAGTTCTTATCGTTAAAAATGGTGCTAATTTTGCCCCAACCAATCACATCTTATTTAACATTTGAAAGCTAACATCTGATTGGTTGGGGCAAAATTAGCACCATTTTTAACAATAAGAACTTTTATTGAATCTCCCTGTTTGTTTTTTAAATAAAATAACTTATTTTTATCCTTTCTAAAATTTTAAATACCAAAAAACAAATCTTACAAATGTATGTCCACCTATGGTGTTAGGTCTCTAGTCTGTGTTTTAAATGTCTCTGTTAGCCGATGTCATTTTAAGGGATAAAACCCTAAACTATATATGGGAATAAAACTGGTCATTTAATATTTATATTTGTTTTTTTTATGATACTATTTTTAGACTGCTCTTTTTAGACAGTTGTTGATAGCCGTATAGGGATCCCGGCTATTACCCCTTGAATTGTTAAGTTAATAGTGATTTTAAAGGGGAAGGCATTTTTTCTATTGGAGTTTAAAAAGGTTTTTGCCCCTTCCCTGTCCTCCAGGAGGAACTCATGCATGCTAAGGGGAGCCCTTTCCTCCCTCTCCTTCCCACCCTCTGGATCCCTCCATGCTGCAGTGAGCGGTAGGCAAATATCTAATCTATTTTCTATAGTGTCGCTACCTCCTCCTAACCCTAACCACAGGGTTTATTTGTAAAAAAAAAATAGCAGATAACTTACTTACAAGCCTTCATGGCTGCCGGTCCAGCCCCTAATGTTACAACATCCTTAGTGGAAGTAAAATTACAAGCAGAGGCCGAAGGAACGAAGACTGGTAAGTAAGTTATCTCTCACTTTTTTTTTTACAAATAACCCATGCAGTTAAGGTTGGGAGGGGGAGGCTACACTAGAAATTTTTGTATTAATTTTAATAAACACCAAAATAACTAAACAGCCTTTAGCATTGGCTGTCAGTATCAACATATTGCTCAGTTTGCAGTGAGATATAAAACATTAAAAATTGGTCGGTTTCCCTTTAACCAATACTTGCTAACAAGGAATAATTTGGGAATAATTGAGGGGACATAACATGAGAGGAAAAACTTTCATTTCTTTTAGATTTCGAGGGACTTGTGATTCATTTAATACAGTATTTGCTGAGGGAGCACATTAAAATAAAGTACAAATAGTAGCAGTCTTATAAAGCCTAGTGGCGATCTGTACCTGTGCCTATATAGCAGCAGATGAGAAGATCTGAGCAGAGGAGAGCAGGTCTGAGCTGAGCAGAGCCGAGGATACAGCCAGGTACAAATCGATCACTTACGCTACAGGACTGCAACTAAATGTTTGTTTGGTCGGCAAACACAAAGCATAGGGGGCACATACGACGTGATGTGACGTCATCACTCACGTCACGCAGGGACGCAGTGGAAGCTAATTGGCTGCAGGAATTTAGTGGAAGCTTATTGGCAGCTGTAGGTGGAAACGAATGGAGCAGTTCCTTAAAGGGTATCTCCACTGAGGAAAAAGCATTTTTTTTTTTTTTGGTTTATTTTAAAGTACACCATCCCTCAACCCTCCCCCTACCTTTTTTTCCCCAGAATTCCCTTTCATTTTATTGCAGCAGCATGGGAAAGTTGTGCAGGTTCCTGGGGGTGTGTCTTCCCCTGTGCTGGGATGCTGTCACTCAATGTGCATCATCATGGTAGCAGACACACCCACTTGGCTGCAGTAAGAAATCCTTTCCTCCCTGACTCTCTAAGTTCATTTTTCCAGCTGATTATGCAGAGAGAGACAGGGGAGGAAAAGTTAAACCCTCTTCCCACACTACTGTAACAAATACAGGGGAACTTGTGTTGTTTTTAATAAAGGTTTGTTTGTGTCTAACTCTAAGATTGATTTCATAGGGGATGCTGGGAATATGAGGCAATCTGGTATGGGAGGGAGTGGGAGAGAGAAAAAGGAAGTACCTGATTACTCCTCCATTAATTAGTGAGGTCAGCAAGCTGTGTGTGTGTGTGTGTGTGTGTGTGTGTATAGAATCGACCAGACAGCAGTCCCGATGGATCCTCTCACATTCTGCGCATGCACTAAAGGAAAACGCGCGTCGGACATTTTACATGCAGGCAGTCAATGAAATTGGGCAGACCTGCACCATCCACAGCGTTCTGGGACAAACTCATTGAATTTCTTCTAAACTACTGCTCAAAGACACAGGATACTGCAGGTACATTTCCACCATCCACATATCTATTCTTACAACCCAGGTGACTTTTAGCAGTGGAGATACCCTTTAATCTACGAGTGGTAAGGGAGAGGGTTACATTACAAGTGCAGCCCATATGCATACAGGTCTTCATTGATCAGCAGAACGAAAATGAGTGAGGGATGGCTCTGCAATACCTTGTTTTCATGCCGTCCCTAGAAGTTATGGCGCCCTAGGCCACGGCCTATGTGGCCTAGTGGGAAATCAGGCCCTGTGGGCAAGACAGATTTGTCCCTAAGGCTCAGAATTGGTGGTCATAGGTCAGCCATCAACACAGCCTATCGCGATGGTAGGACAAACAAGCCAGTGGCCAAGCACTTCCTAGAACTAGGATATAACGTTGAAGATTTATGGCTATTGAACACGTACCAATACACAAAAGAGGAGGCAATAGATCCAACAGGCTACTTTAAAAAGAAGCGTGGTGGATAATGTTTTTAGATACAGTACACCCCAGAGAGTTAAATGAAAATCTTCCTTTAAAATGTTTTTTATCTGACATGAATAAAGAGGGGGAGCTTTTTAGAATGCCAATATTGTTTAATAAGAAAGGACTGGATTATTTATAAACTTTATACACTACAGGGGATGATTCTTTTTAACACTGTAGTCTTGGGGTGATAAGAGTGCCCAACCTCCTAATCCATCTAGCCTCTCTCCAAAGTAGGGCTCTTTTTCTATCAACCCCTTCCATTTGTGGCTCCTTTAAAAGGCAAGTCCAGCCCCAAAATGAAAACTTACATACAGGTTAATCTCCCCCCAAAACCCTAAATGGTAATAGTTTGAAATCTGAAATATATACAATTTATGTCTAACCTGAAATCCTGCATAATGTCCTGTTTCCCGTTTCTGCTTCCTGGTTCTTCCAGTTAGCAACTGTCAGTTGTGGATTTGACAGTTGACATCACAGTGACATCTCAATGACTGAATGTTAATCCCCTGTCTGTCTCTTCTGAGCATGCCCAGGCTCAGTACAGGCTCAGTACAGGTTTCTAAATTGCTCAGTTTCCATTAGGCATCCAGAAGCATAGCAGGCATACAGTAATGAATTCATAGGACAAACTATGATATATCAACATATTTTAAAGAGGCCATTCTTTCTGAAAGATGTTCTTATGAGGGTGGAGTTGTCCTTTAAGCCTGGGGGCTTAAATGAGCAATATGCCCTATCATGGTTCTTGTAAGCAATAACGTTGGACTAGTGACCCCCTTATAATAGTTCCTTTGATCTGCTTACTTCGTAGAATATAATAATTTTTAAACACAGCTATCATCGTCTGCCCCATATTAAGGAAGTACAGTAACAAGTTTGATTACAAATGACTTATTCACTGTTAATAGAATTTTTTATCCTGCAGCAAGAATGTATCGAGATTAGATATTGTACATTGTATGTGGTTGTGTCCTCCGCTTGTAGATAAAATGTATCATATAACTATGCAACTAGTGGTACGTTATAGTGGGGCACTGAAGTGGGTGTTTATAAAAATATAAATATGAGGCACTTCTTCTATCTTTATATTATGTGTAGCCGACACTTGATCTCTGGTTCATTGATAGTTTTTACACACAGGGCGGCTTTTTATTATGCTTTTTTAACACTTTGTATTTATTCAGTATGTATGCATTGTACTAACTTTGGCACTATTGCACTTTCCGGATGGCCGCGAGCTATGATTAGAGGGACCTTGAGGCTATGAGGCACTCTGTTGACCGCATTGATCCTCCCACTTGGGTTCGAGTTGCTCTTTATTCACATAGGTTTGGGGAATATATGGTTAACACGGGACAGTGTGCACATAGGGGAAGGGAGGGGGTGTGGTAGGGGAGGGTTCTTACCCGTTTTAAGCGCATTGTATTCTGGGATCTGTAACCCTGACAATGGCCGCCATTGGGCCGAAATGCGTAGGTACACGGAACTACTAAGGTACAAATAAAATTTATATATTGAAGTCCATGGAGTGCTCTGTGTGTAATATGGATTGGATATGTTGAGTTTCAGGGAAGAACTCTGCAACTTTCTCACTGACACTCTGTTGACTACAAGACCAGTATTTATACACTATATACCGTATTATACTGTTTGACTCACTATGGGTTTGCATGAGCATGTGCTTTAACTGTTTTTATTATGTCCCTACTAATGTGTTAAATAAAGGACGGTTTTATGCTTATATATTCATATCAGTGTTACAGTCTATGCTTTGCCTGTTCTTTAAGTTTTGCTCAGGGTAGCACCCGGGCATGACAGTGGAACAGAGTGCGAAGGAGCATTGACATTGTATATATAAGGGATAATGCGCCCCTTACAGTGTAATATAAGGATATTATGCCACAGAGGAGTTCCCTGAACATATAGAAGCACGAGGCCATAGGCTGAGAGCTTTTATACAGGACAGGGAACTCCGAGGTGGCGTAATGTCCTTATATTATAATGTGAAGGGGTGCATTATTTCTTATAATACATAAGTATTGGATTCCTTCACCCCATTCACATTTTAAATTCTAGCCTTGTCCGTCTTAAATCCCCCAAGCTACCTTCTGTAACTTAAACCCAGTAGAAAGGAACATCTCAGCCCAGCATCTATGCGGTTAAACAAATCTTTTTGGAAGAGGAGAGAGACATTGGTTATGAAGTGACAGGAAGCAGCTCCAGCAGGTTCTGTTAGTGAAGTTAAACACGGCAAAAAATGCTGAGTCATTGTCCAGGCATGAACACTGGAATGTGCGGAGTAGTGGGATATAAGAAATATAAGAAATGAGTCACTTTATGACATAGCTGAGTGGTTTTTATAAGGATATATAACACTGCAGCTTCCATTATAAAAAAATCCCCCCCCCCCCCAAAAAAAACACTTTTGGTATGATATATATAGTATTATAAATATAGATATATATAATAATTATAATATATATAAAACCAGGGTGGGTGGCCTCAAACCTGTAGGAAAATCACCTGGGTGCTTCCTGTTGATTGAAAACAGACATATAAACAAAGATATAGGAGCACTCCTAGGAATTTCATTGAAATTCCTAGGAGTGCTCCTATATCTTTGTTTATAATATAATATATATATAATATATAATATCTTGGAAAAATGATGCAATCACAGGTCTTCCATAGTATAAGCAAAATTTTTATTACAGAGCCAACATGCTTCAATACTAACATGTCGTCATCAAGACTAAATACTCACACCCCACTTTAAATAAATAGGCAGGATAGACCCACCCTCACCATGAAACCCTACACTAAGCAAATATTATAAAAAACTAGTTACACTTAGTTTTGCACAACTCCCATAGCCATAAAAACCCCATGGGACAAAAAAACCCACGTTCATACCTCAATAGGGAGAACCGCCGGTCCATGTAGCCAGCAGGGACCCCATACTACAAAAGAGGCCGATACAACTAAGGCGCCTCTACTTCCGGACCCGGACATAGGGAGTAATCCCGCTTCCCACGAGATCTCGGGAGGCGCGTAGCAAGCGTCAACAATGAGCCCCAACAGGTAGACATGGCAACCGGATGCTTAAAATAAAGGTTAGAAATGAAGTCACACAGCAAATTCTTATTGCAGATAAAAAGGCGTTATCACATCTTAATAGGCATCTGCCCACACATCATGCAACATTTCGAGAGATGCAGCTCTCTTTCTCAAAATATAGGCAGTTCTAATTTAGCATCACAAGTTAGTATACAATTATTCAACCCCCAATGCTGTAAAGGGTTTTAGGGAATTCAGTGTACATTTGTAATTGTGTTCAGAATGAAATCTTACAAGGACTTTTTAAAGAACCAAATGCAACTAAAATGACATTAATTGTTTTTGTAATACAGTATTAAATGTTTTTTTTGTGATTTCTTCATTGACACAATTATTCAACCCCTTAAAGACTACCACTCTTAAGAACAGAGGTTCATTCAAGTGTTTTCGATCAGGTATTGAAAACAATTGTGGATGTCATCGAGCAGCAATCAAGCAAAATAAGCACCAATTAGGCAGATTTAAAATGACTGTGATACTTAGCTGCTTCTAGACATTTACTGGTGTGTTTACAAACATGGTGAAGTCAAGAGAATGGTCCAGGAAGACAAGAGAAATGGTGATTTATCTTCACAGGAAGGGCAATGGCTATAAGAAGATTGCAAAGATGTTAAACATACCAAGAGACACCATAGGAAGCATCATTTGCAAATTCAAGGCAAAGGGCACTGTTGAAACGCTACCTGGTCGTGGCAGAAAGAAGATGCTGACTTTGACTGCTGTGCGCTACCTGAACTGCTAAGTGGAGAAAAGTCCCCATGTGACTGCTGAGGAACTGAAAAAAGATTTGTTAGATGTGGGTACTGAAGTTTCAGCTCAGACAATAAGGTGCACACTGCGTAATGAAGGCCTCCATGCCAGAACTCCCAGGCGCACCTCTTTGCTGTCTCCAAAGAATAAAAGAAGTCAACTGAAGAATGCGAAAAGTCATGTGGACAAACCACAAAAGTGTTCTGTGGACTGATGAAACAAAATTAGAACTGTTTGGGCCCATGGATCAACGCTATGTTTGGAGGAGGAAGAACAAGGCCTATGAAGAATACCTTGCCTACTGTGAAGCATGGCGGGGGGGGGTCAATCATGCTTTGGGGCTGTTTTGCTTCTGCAGAAACAGGGAAGCTTCAGCGTGTGCAAGGTACCATGAATTATCTTCAGCTTGGGAGACGTTGGACCTTTCAACAGTACAATGATCCCAAGCATACCTCCAATCCACTAGAGCATGGTTGCAGATTAAAGGCTGGAACATTTTGGAGTGGCCATCGCAGTCACCAGACTTAAATCCGATTGAGAACCTCTGGTGGGACTTAATAAAAGCAGCGCGCAAGCCTAAGAATGTGACTGAACTGGAGGCTTTTACCCATGAAGAATGAGCTAAGATACCCATAGATCGCTGCAAGACACTTGTGTCAAGCTAGGCTTCACATTTAAAAACTGTTATAACTAGAAAAGTATGTAAATACTTAACTAAGTACTAAGAATGAATGTCACTTGGGGGTTGAATAAAACTGATACTGATGTGAGCACAGAAAAGACATTTGTGGTTATTTCATTATAAATGTTATGTTATATTTGTCTGACTTACAAGTGTCTCTTTGATTTTATTGTAAACAAGATGACTGAAATGACCAAAATCAATGTCAAACTGGCCAAAACAATCAATTTCAGTGGTGGTTGAATAATTTTGAACACAACTGTATATATATATATATATATATATATATATTAGCAAAAGTATGCCGTTAGTGCACAATGGAAATTGTGTGTATGTTTTGCTATGTGTGGATACAGAATCTTTACACAGGTATATTTTGAACTGTTACTCTGACAGTCACCAGCTTCCAGAGGAACCAAATAGGATAATTCTGTAGGTCTGCCGAACGCTCGTTCGGGAAAGGCCAAAAATTTCAATCGGCTGCACTAGACTCCCTATAGAGGAGTCTAGTGCGGCCGATGGAAACACACAGTCCTGAGCGTTCTCCTTATAAAGGTCATAGGGAGAACGCTCGGGACTGTGTGTATGCAGATCTTTGAAAGATCTTTTTTCAGAAATCTGTACTGTGTGTACCTATAGCTTAAGAGTAGACCCAAGCAATCCTGCCACACTATGTGGTTGAAAGTAAACATGCTAGGTTAATACTTATTAGTATTCACCACGGAAAGTGGTGATGGTACCTCACAGCATCATGTTATTATAATAGCATTGCCCTAACAATCTAACGTGTAAACAAACATTTCTCATTCCCAGTTTACCTAACGAAATGGATTTATCCTTTATACAGATGGGTTAAAGCTGGATTAATATCTTGGCGCGCTTAATTAAAGGCTTAAACGCGCCATTCACGATGCAGAACGCTTTAAAATCGCTCTAAAAGAGCTGTGTTTCTTTAAAAATGATTCTCACTACTAGATGGCGCTCGAGAGCCATCTATCTGTCTATCTATCTGTCTATCAGCAGAATAATTACTGATTGTATAAGGTAAAGGGGGAGATGGGAATACAGACTGGGCACTGTAAGGGAAACTAGTTAACTAATAGATACACATATTGAGAGTGGCTGATGGGTAATGTGTACTTAAGACACACATACTGAGAGTGGCTGATGGGTAATGTGTACTTACAGACACATACAACTATATGGACAGGCACAGAGTTATTCACAGATAGATTACATAGGTAGATGGACAGAGACAAAGACATGGTGAATAGATAGGTGGACAGACAGACACATAGAATAATGGATAGAAAGACTGGCAGATAAATAGATAGACAGATAGATAATAGACTGGCAGGTGGACAGATATAGATATTATCCTATATAATAAAATGCAAGTGTGCGTCCCTGTGTCCGTGTGTGTGTGTCCTGAAGTTACCTCTTTTTGCCACTTGGTGTGCATTCTATTCCTCAGACTGCTGCTGTTATTTCCCTCCAGGCAATTACAGAGTGCATTGACAGTGCTCTACCTCCCCCGCCGCAGCCTCTCAGCCCCTTCATTTCCTTTCATGCAGGAAAGTCTTTTACTGTGTGGCATAATTTACTTTTGCGTACCTCCATCAGCATCTCATGGGCAGAAGTAACACACGCGTCGGTTGATCATGCGCAAAACGCCGGTTGATTATGCGCATGCGCGGAAAGCGTTGTCATGGTAACTGTTTAGACGTGCCGGTTGATTATGTGCGGAATGCGTTGTCATGGTAACTGTTTAGATGCTGAAGCGTGTGGATGGCTGCACAGTCCCTGCTATTTCCAGGTAATAGCGTAACAGTTAGAGACAGAAGACCTCTTTAGAGAACACACCTAAAGGAAAAGGACAGTTAGCTTATGGAGGGCTGAGGGAAAACAGTTCTATCCAAAGTGTATGGACAGGGGCTGAGGGGAAAAGGTCCCTCCAAAGTGTATGGACAGGGGCTGAGGGGAAAAAAAGTCCCTTCAAATTGTATGGACGGGCTGAGGGAAAAAGGTCCCTCCAAAGTGTATGGACAGGGGCTGAGGGGAAAAGGTCCCTTCAAAGTGTATGGACAGGGGCTGAGGGAAAAAGGTCCCTTCAAAGTGTATGGACAGGGGCTGAGGGGAAAAGGCCCCTTCCAAAGTGTATGGACAGGGGCTGAGGGGAAAAGGTCCCTCCAAAGTGTAAGGACAGGGACTGAGGGGAAAAAAAGTCCCTTCAAAGTGTATGGACAAGGGCTGAGGGAAAAAAAGTCCATTCAAAGTGTATGGACAGGGGCTGAGGGAAAAAAAAGTCCCTTCTAAGTGCATGGACAGGGGCTGAGGGAAAAAGGTCCCTTCAATGTGTATGGACAGGGGCTGAGGGAAAAAGGTCCCTTCAAAGTGTATGGACAGGGGCTGAGAGGAAAAGGTCCCTCCAAAGTGTATGGACGGGCTGAGGGGAAAAGGTCCCTCCAAAGTGTATGGACAGGGGCTGAGGGAAAAAAAAGTCCCTTCAAAGTGTATGGACAGGGGCTCAGGGAAAAAGTGTATGGACAGGGGTTGAGGGGAAAAAAAGTCCCTTCAAAGTGTATGGACAGGGGCTGAGAGAAAAAGGTCCCTTCAAAGTGTATGGACAGGGGCTGAAGGAAAAAGGCCTCTTCAAAGTGTATGGACGGGCTGAGGGGAAATGAATAAACAATTTGAGGAATATAGTGCAAAATGGTCCACGTCTCTTGCTCTGGAAAAATAAATGTTTCTACACATGTATTCTAGCGCCCGTTTATGTAAAGGGCTTAATGTCTAGTAAAGGCCCTTTATCGTCCGAAACGGCTGGTCGTTCGGAGATGCGCCCAGTATTCTGTTTCCCTACTAGTGTGTTACCATCGTAGAACAAACTCTTCAACAAATGCATAGCACAGAGCAGGTTTGTACATACCTCCAATGTGTGCACCGAGCCACGATGCATGATGCACATCGGACATGTGTACGAACCTTAAGAGCTAGGCCACACTAGTGCGTTTATCTCTCGTTCGCGCACGCGTTTTGCACTCGCGATTGCGCCCGTGATTTGGTAATGCATGCGTACACCATTTTTAGTGCATTAACGCATGTGTTTCCATAATGGAAAACATCAAAATCGCATGCGCAAAACGCAAACACAAAACACAACAATCACGTGCGATAACTCTCGTGATTTTGTGTGCGATTCCTGTGCGTTGCAGTGTGGCCTCAGCCTAAGTGTAAAGCTTTGTACAAATGTGTGATTGCAGGACCAACCGAACACAAAAACAAAACAAAAATACTTGTATTAAAACAATAGGTTTCAACAAACATTCCGAGATTTTACTAAACTGACTGAGCGATCCCACGATATTAGACTGATCCTGCTGGAACCACCTTTCCCGTTTTTCTTTGGAACTGATATGCGGTCGCAAATCCCATTCATTTTGAGATTGCATATCGGTCCCAAAGAAGAATGGGAAAGGCGGTTCCGGCAGGATCGGTCTAATGTCATAGGATCGCTCAGTCAGGTAAGTAAAATCGTCCTAATGTGATTGGATTGTTCAGTCATTGAGGGCTAGGCCATACTAGCGCCATTTTGGTGCATTTGTGCTCATGTTTACGCGTGCAATTTTTTACTAACATTGCAATTTACGGCAATGCACCAAAACTGCAGGATTTTGGTTGCGATGCAATTGCGCATCCGTTTGTGATACACAATCGCATTCGATCACCATTTTTATACGTAATCGAATGCAATTTTGTTTCTCAAAAGGAAAAATCACAAACGCTCTGAAATCACATGTAAATCGCACTGGTGTGTAGTGTGGCCGTGCCCTAAATCAAAACGATCCACCCAGGTGGTTGTCATAACATCAGTTGTAGGAATCTTTGTTTTCTGCTACATTGATGGGGGAAACAAAGAGACCTGTTGAGATGATAATTACTGTGAAATCTTTTTCGGGGGTAGGGGCAGAAAGAAGTGTGACACAGACAGTATCACTAGGAATAAACCATCACATGTACTGCTGCTGAGTATACTGTCATGATAACATTAAAAATCCAGTTTTAGTATAAACCAATACAGAGCCGCCATACAGACATCCATATATAAATCTATTATTCAGGACTTGTTCACACTAGGAACAGGGAGATTCAATAACGAGACATTGTGCTACTTATCTTTGCGCTATTCTGCTATACAATACCAGACGTAAATGAGAGGATTGCATTGTGGGATCGCGTACAGGTAAAAAGCTCCAGGTTGCACTCCTTTAGGCTGAGGACACACAACAATGTACCAACTCGCGCACCAAATCGCTTGCGTGTGCGATTTCTTCACAAGCTGTATTTCGCGTATGTGCATGCGGTTCACTATTTTCAAAGAGAAAATGCATGCGATTGTGCGTAAAAATGCTTGAATGCAAAACGTGAACGGACGCGCAATCGCATGTGTATAGGAAATCGCAGAATTGTTTGCATTCCCGCCATTTCCATGTTAGCGAAAATTGGACAAAGAACATACGATAGCCATGCATGATCTGCTGATCATACAATATCAGAAAATCCTAGTATTGTACAACCGGGATTGTTGCATGTATGTGCCCCTTTACAATTGATCTTGTGTAGATTTTAGTTTCACATCTGCTCAATATTTTGCCACTGAGTGGGATGGATGGATATTTTCTGCTGGGTCCTATTGCCTTCTGATCTCAAAAGTAATGATCAGTCTGTTTAACAGAAGGATAAATGGGAATCTATATTTTTCCATATTAAGAATAAAAAGAATTGTTTGTGACTAGCTAATACAGCCCTGACTGTACAAAGTAATACTGGCCATACATTATGAAACATTTCGTAGATGTAAAGGTGGCCATACATATATCCGATATCCCGCAACATTCGATCGATCCTGCCAGAACTGCCTTTTCACTTTTTCTATGCGACCATGTTGGTTCTGGCAGGACTGGTCTAATGTCGCGGGAGCACTCAGTTGGTTAAGTAAAATCCGATATATGTATGGCCACCTTAAGGCTGGGTACACACACGCTCGTAGCGAACGCTCGGTCGGGACAAATGGTCCACTCATGTGTACCCAGCCTTAAGGTTTGTACACACGTGCGATCGTGGGTCCCCGATCCTTGACGTGTACGAACTTCCTCAGAGTTTGTATCCAATAAAGTAACTTGTCTGTCCAATAATCTGTCCTCCCAACAGGTGGTAACAGGATCTTATACACAGGGTCTTATACACAGGATCTTGTGTTGCAGTAAATATCACTCCGTAACACAGCACAATTTCACTTTCTCTCCTCCTACCATAGAGAGCAGAGGAGAGCAGAGGATGTCTTGCATTTTATTACTCACTGACACCACCTGCAGGCTGGAGGTGGTATATAAGGAGCCTTGGTGTATATATCCATTACAATACACATTATATCCTGTGTAGCAGACAGAAACTTTTTTTGGATTATACTTCCTTTCATATGGAGCAGACACAGGTGTGTGGTTTAAGCTGCCATTTGACCATTCCATTTTAAGATCCCTATCTCAGCTCTGTAAGTAAGTTTATGTATTTTGTATATTTTGTGTTGTACCTAATATAAGTCAGTGCTAAATTTTATATACATTTACTGATGGTCATTTAAACGGTAACAGTGAGATAGTACACACATACATATACGCCTTTCCTATGTGTAATATCCTATACCCCCCACCACATTGGTAGCTCCTAAAAACTCAATGCAATCTCCTATGGAGATATAAATATATTGTGTTATGTTTGAATAAACTTATTTGAATAAATCCTGGAGTGCTCCTATACATCACAGAAACCCCTCCCCCCAATGTCATAGTCCTCCACCCAGCTCAAGCCTCCAATAACAGATCGACTATTTCAGTAGCGTATTGGTTCCACTACGGGAATTTGTATAGTCAGTAATGTTTATAGGGTAACCCCTTTGAAATAAAAAATAACAAAAGTGGTTTATAGGTGATACCTTTATTGGCTAACTAAGATAATCATAGCAAGCTTTCAGAACATTCTAGTTCCTTTTTCAAGCTGAATACAATGAAGCTGTGGTGCTCTCTGATGTATATACAACATGTGGCTCATAGTTCAAATAACCAGAAAAAAGGAATATCATGGTGGAAGGTGTTAACAAAGCCATATAAAAGGGGTCTGCAAGGGACAAGATACTGTGGATTAAAGTGGCTGATATAAATAGTGGTAAGTTATTGAAGTGTGAAGTAAAAAGAATTCCATGTAATTAACTGTCCCAATGTCTCTACAGATGTTTGTATTTCTGTCTTGATGCCGGCAGTTCTTAATCTATATAGTTTGCCAAAAATCCAAGGCACAGGTTTAGTCCCTTTTCCTGAGAGTTAAAAGTTTTCATTAATTTGTACTCCCATACCTTCCTTTCATTCTCTGTTTTAAAGTTCCCCTTAAGGACCAAAATTCTTAGATCATTTATGGAGTGGTGAGGGCTGTTAAAATGGTTCCCTACTGGTGTGTCCAGATTTTTATTTGTTATAGTAAGGCAGTGGTGTGTATTCCTCTTTCTCAGGCTTTGGCCTGTGAAAATTCAGCTTAATGCTATTCTTAACTGTCATACTCTCCGGGGTATATGCCAAACTGTAAATAATCATGTCATTCGCTTCCATAGTTTTGGATTTGCCAATCAATCCATCCAAATGTTTTATGGTCCTGTTAAAGGTCTTTATAGCAGCTTGGGTATCTGCTACTTCCCTGGTTAAGTTACTACGGAATACAAGGAATTGGGAAAACACCACTCCCCTTTTAAGTGACTCAGGGTGAAAGCTGTCCGCATGCAGAATGCTATTACTGTCTGTGTATAGATGGAGGTCGTAAATTTCCCATTGTTAATACCCACCACCCTCAGGTCCTGAAAATCAATAAACTCATTACCACATTGCATTGTAAATCGAATAGGTTGTAAATCAAATAGGTGTATTCAACCCATTCAGATTTTGTTTTTAAATTCCACACATTCCTCACTGGGACCCGCTCAGATAATGAATAGGTTATCTATGAACTGTTTATAAAGGACCAATTTTCCATGGAACATTGGGTAAATATATTTCTCCTCATAGACCTCCATATATAGGTTAGCAAAGGACGGGCCTACATTTGTACCCATGGCTGTGCCAGAGATTTGTTGGTACACCCCAAAGCTAAAGCGGAAATAATTTTTACATAACACCATTTCCAAAGGTTCCATCAGGAATTCAGTTGGTGGACCCTGGTGATGATTTTAATAAGAGTCTCCCTATATACCATTAATCCCTCCTGAGGTGGGATGATAGTGTAGAGGCTATTGACATCACAAGTCATAAGTGTCACAGATAAGTGTAAACCAACTTATAAGGACATACACTATACAGGCCTGGTCAATATTTAAAGTTGTGCACCGTAATCAGGGACTACTCCATTAGTGCACTGTCTGCTTTGTGCCAGACCAGCAGAGTAACCCACTGTGAGACCATGCTGCCCATAATTCATTTCATAAAGCAGTGGCAGTGCTGGTAATACAATTTATTCTCCCTGTTTTCTCTGTATTTGAATTGGCAGCCTTGGTGATTGCTTGTAGTTTTCCAACATGTGAAAGGTCAGTGAGAAATAATTGTTTATATGTTAGATTATTAGCGCAATGCTATTATAATAACATGAGGCTGTGAGGTACCTTCTATTATAAGGAGGCTCTATTTCATTCTATACTGAGTGTTTAGCACCTTTAACCCCACCTCACCTTAATCTATAAAGCTATAGAGCTATCCTGTGCTCCCAAGTCATAAGATAAGCAGCTATAAATGTGGAACTTTTTATGTGGTGAATACTAATAAGTAGGAGCATAGGATGTTTATCTGGATCCTGTTTAGTGTCTCAGGTTACCCAATGGAGCTGTTTAGTTTTTGAACCACACAGTGTGGCAGGATTGTCTGGGTCTATTATCAGACCTGGCGGATTATCCTATTTAGTTCCCCTGGATGCTGGTGTCTGAGTAACATTTTGAAATATACCTGTGTAAAGATTCTATATCCACTATATCCACACATAGCAAAACACACACACACAAAATAAATATATATATATATATATATATATAAAAGAGAACAAATCTGTGCAGCACTCGTAGAAAATTTATTCTTGGTTAATCATCGTATAAAAATAAAAGGCGACGTTTCGGTAACATCCATTACCTTTCTCAAGCCATATTAGAATAATTTGATTTAACAGTTCATTAGCTAACCTTGTAAGGCCTGTGCAAAAACACCTGACCTAATTACATGACAAATATCAATTAAGCAACAAAGCATCCATATACAAAAATAGTCCAACATGCAGTAAATATAAAAGATTCAATTATCAGATATATACATAAAGGTCATAATCCCTGTTAAGACCATTAGGCCCACGAGTATTGAGTTCATGAACCAAAAGACTTCCCTTTGTTTTAGTTTTAAAACTCTATTACCTCCCCTTCTCTGTTTACAGATCTGTTCAATAACAAAAAACGTCAGCTGGTCACAGCTGTGGCCAGCAAAAGTATAATGCTGAGGAACAGGTAAATGAGAATGCCCACACCTAATGGAAGACCTATGTTGGGAAATACGACCCTTCACCTTTTGGGTAGTCTCCCCAACATAGGGCAACCCACAAGGGCACCTTAATATATAAATGCAAAAATCGGTATCACATGTGAAAATTTTTTTTTAATTCATAAGTCCGTTGAGTAGTCGGATGTACGAACCTATCAAATTTTTGAACAAAGGTACATTGTACACACGACCTACAGGGGAACATCCCTATTTTAGGTGTCCCCAAGAAGGTCAAAGGTGTTTTCTTTGGGACATCTGTTTTAACCAATTTGTTGCCTATAGTAGTTGCTCTCTTATAGGCCACAATGGGCATGTCCTGAAATTCTGTGATGTCCGGATAGGACTGTCGCAGAATATGCCAATGTTTCTTTATAATATGAGAAATCTCCTTACTCCAGTCAACATTATATTTTGTTGCGAAAACCAAACGGTTTTCTTTATCTCGTTTGTTTTTTTCTTGTTGTAAAATAGATCTTTCTTTTGTCAGCAATGATCTAGGATACCCTCGCTGGGCAAGACGTGCCTGCATTTCATTAAGTCTCCTATCCTGTAATATAGGGTCGTTCGTTATACGTAGGACCCTAGTGAATTGACTACGTATAATGGAAGTTTTGACATGAGGGGATGGAAATTGTCAAAACAAGGTAAAGAATTCCTATCAGTCTCCTTCCTGTATATATCTGTGGTCAATGTACAGCCCACTCTAGTCACAAGAACATCGAGATATGCAATTTTAGTGGAACTGATAGTACTAGTAAATGATATATTGGGGTCCGCACCATTCAAATCCCCAATGAACCTTTGTAGGGATCCAATGTCGCCCCCCCATATGAGGAAGACATCGTCTATGTACCGCCACCAAGCCAGACAAAAATTGCTGAACATGGGGTGCACATAGACGTGTCTCTCCTCAAAGGAGCACATAAAGGTGTTAGCGTATGCAGGAGCGGCATTGGATCCCATAGCGCTCCCCCTTGGTTGTAGGTAGTAATTTCCTGAGAATTTAAAGTAATTATCATATAACACAAATCTCAAGAGTCCCATAAAAAATAAGATGACGTCATCACCATACTGGGTGTTGTGTATTAGCGATTTGTCTGACAGCCTCCATTCCCTCTACATGGGGGATGGAGGTGTACAGACTCGTGACATCTAATGTCACCAATAGCACTTGTTTGGAAATATTCAAAGTTCTCAAAAAATCACTAGTGTCCTTTATATAGGACCTAGTAGAAGCCACAATCGGATTAAGGACCCGATCCACCAGGGTAGCCATAGGACAACAACAACTGGTTACTTTTGTAATCATTTGTAAACATCACAGAATTTCAGGACATGCCCATTGTGGCCTATAAGAGAGCAACTACTATAGGCAACAAATTGGTTAAAACAGATGTCCCAAAGAAAACCCCTTTGACCTTCTTGGGGACACCTAAAATAGGGATGTTCCCCTGTAGGTCGTGTGTACAATGTACCTTTGTTCAAAAATTCGATAGGTTCGTACATCCGACTACTCAACGGACTTATGAATTAAATAAATTTTTTCACATGTGATACCGATTTTTGCATTTATGTATTAAGGTGCCCTTGTGGGTTGCTCTATGTTGGGGAGACCACCCAAAAGGTGAAGGTCGTATCTCCCAACATAGGTCTTCCATTAGTTGTGGGCATGTGACCAGCTGACGTTTTTTGTTATTGAACAGATCTGTAAACAGAGAAGGGGAGGTAATAGAGTTTTAAAACTAAAACAAAGGGAAGTCTTTTGGATTCATGAACTCAATACTCTGTGGCCTAATGGTCTTAACAGGGATTATGACCTTTATGTATATATCTGATAATTGAATCTTTTATATTTACTGCATGTTGGACTATTTTTGTATATAGATGCTTTGTTGCTTAATTGATATTGGTCATGTGATTAGGTCAGGTGTTTTTGCACAGGCCTTACAAGGTTAGCTAATGAGCTGTTAAATTACATCATTCTAATATGGCTTGAGAAAGGTAATGGATGTTACCGAAACGTCGCCTTTTATTTTTATACTATGATTAACCAAGAATAAATTTTCTACGAGTGCTGCACAGATTTGTTCTCTTTTCTATATTCATTGGAGGAATACATTATATATATATATATAATAGCAAAAGTGTGCCCGTTGGTGCATAGTGGGAAATATGTGGATGTATGTTTAGCTATATGTGGATACAGATGATATAAAATCTTTATACACACTACTATAAAATTTAGGGATTTGTACAAAAAAATAATAAAGACAAGATGTTAAAAATAAAAGAAATCCTATGAAATCCTGGTTCTATTAGTCTCACATCCCCTAAATGAATATTTTGATCTACTGTATTTATTGTAACATTGTATAGTGTTATAATTCAGTAGAAAAACCACAGTGAAATACAACTGTTGTGCAGAGCTTGAATCAATCTTCCCCATTAAATTTCCAACCAATAGTAGATCAATAGGAGATCCATTGGGTCATTCTATAATTAAAGTTATCATTCTGTCTTTCAATACTCACCCTCCCCATTAACTCACAGCTGTCACTAGGGATTCTGTTAGAGAGGGATCACTATTGGTAAATGTGTTATAGAGGGATCACTATTGGTAAATGTGTTATAGAGGGATCACTATTGGTAAGTATTGGTCAATGTGTTATAGAGGGATTACTATTGGTAAATGTGTTAGAGAAGGATCACTATTGGTCAATGTGTTAGAGAGGGATCACTATTGGTAAATCTGAGGTCCTGTAAAGAACCCAGACTATCCTGTCATATTTCAATCTTAATACATTTATCAGTTCAGGACACAGGTTCATGGCTTCTATGGGGACTATTGCTTAAATAATGTAATAAACCATTAACAAACTCACTTCATTGTCCCCTTATCATATATAGCAGGGTTAAGCAACCAGTAGATCTTTGAAAACTACAACTCCTAGCATTCCTCTACAAGCACTCTGTAGTTAGGGAATTCTGGGAGTTGTAGTTTCCAAACATCTGGAGATCTACTGGCTGCCTATCCCTGATCTATAGATATCACTCCCTGTCCAGCAAACAGCAGCTCTCCTTTTTGTCTATTGAGAGGGGAGGGGTGGGATGGAGTTATGTGACAGTGAAAAGAATGTTTTTACTAAAAAAAACACATGTTTTACAAAGGAAGTGACATATAAGTCTTGCAACTTCCTACTAACAATTCCTACTTCCTGCTAACATTAAGAAAATGTTTTGATTTGCTGACACTGCTGTCAATCTAATATTAAGCACACCATTGGATACAACACTAAAATGGAAGTGAGAAATATGTTCCTTTGTAAGCTTCCATTGCCTCCCTGTAAAACTTCCTGGGGTGTGGCTTAACACACCATTTTGAAGATTCCATTCCATTTACTTATATATTTTGCCTTATTTACATTTCTATATACTTTAATGTCATTACTACATATTTGTTAATATTGATATAACTATTTGTTTAGTGCTTAAATAACACATAAACACTGTCCCTATGTATATTTTTTTAACTATTTTTTTTAAATCACTTGCATGTTTTTGCACTTTGTGTTGGTATCACTGAAAGCATGACCCTGAGCTTTCAATAAAAATAATAAATGAAAATGATAAAAATGGTACTGTTTAGGTTGAACTGCACATTGTGGCAGGATTATCTGTCAAAACATACACACATAATTTCCACTGCACCAACGGGCACACTTTTGCTAGTTAACATATAAGTAGCATATATCATTTCTAGTAACAAAAGAAGTACCTCTATCTAGTCCAGGGATTCCCAAACTATGGCTCTTCAGATGTTTCAAACCTACAACTCGCAGCATACCTCATCTACAAAGGGAATGCTGGAAGTTGTAGTTTTTAAACATCTGGAGGGCCATAGTTTGGGGATCCCTGATCTAGTTCAACCTTTTTAGCCTACTGGTGATGCCTAACCTAGCAGGTGATCCAGAGGAAGCCAAAATAAAGGCAAATCATTGACACAGAATGATGCTATTTGGCATATAAAAATAGTTAAAAACAGGTAGTGCACAATAATACATCCTGTAGTTGAAAGTTGTAGACAGAAAGGATGTGGGAAAAAGAAAACAGTGTGATTAGAAGAGTTGCCAGACATTAGGCTGGTAGCGTTTTAAAGGACGTGTAAACTGCGGCAAATCATTTTTTAACTAATCATTTTTTAGCTCTGGGAGTTTTCCTTTTTAAAGAGGGCGGGGCACAGCTAGTCAGTAAAGAACTGTAAAAGTAATATACATAGGGACAGTGTTTATGTGTTGTTTAAGCACTTAACAAATAGTTATATGTTGTTATATAAACATGTGAACTTGTGACATTTCACACATTTGAAAACTACAACTCCTAGCATTCGCTGTTAGCAGTAAGTTTCTCCTTTATGTCCATTGGCTAATGAATATGGATGGACATATGTCTTTATTCAACCTCAAACACTATACTATACTAATACAGGAACTTCCTTACACTTCCTGCCTTGTCATGTACAATGCCTAAGGGAATTTTTTGATGTGCTAACAGTGTAAGATCAGAACCTCATTGGATGTTGGTAAAATTCCACTTCCTTTAAGTGTCTACATGGAGACCCATGTAGAAGTCCTAGAGGCATGGCTAAACCTACCATTTTGAGTTTTCCATTCAACTTAGGGATGTCAAGTAAAGTAAGTGTACTTTATTAATTGTATATTGTTCATTTTGTAATTCAGTAGTAGGTAGTAGTACTATATTTGTATAGTGTTGTATACTTTGTATAGTGTTATTTGTTATGGTGCTTCTGATTAAATAGTGATAATTACACACATACATATAGACCTTTCCTATATGTAGTAGTATTATATACCCCCACCTAATTAGTTGCTCCTAAAAACTCAATGCAATCTCCATAAAAATATTAATTTATTTATATAATATAAGGGATAATTTTATTAGTTTCATTCAAAACTTGTTGTATAAAGGTCTCAACCGGAGCCGAGGAAGTAGGTGGGACAAAAGTGCTCTTCTTAGTGATACCAAAGTCACTAACCCATAATGAGCCACCAGTTTGTTCAATTTGGGACTTGATACAATCAGGTTTAGTAGCAAAGAAAGCCTTAAGTCTCATAGATCGAAAGAACTTGAATCAACTATTAATGTATACTAGTCAACATCCAGACCATGTCAAACGGTCGATACCGTACAGTCAATTGAAACGGGTGGATCGAATAACGAGTAAACATGATGAGAGAGAAAGGGGCTTTGACTCCATGTGTAGGAGATTTGAGGAAAGGGGATACCCGAAGTCAGTAATGAGGGATGCTCGATTGAAAATTGATACCTATAAAAGAGTCACGCCTATTAGGGGTGACAAAGAAAGGAGGATGCCCTTTGTGACCTCCTATGACCCTTATGGCCGTCAGGTCGCAGGGATTATACGGAAACATTGGCCTCTAGTGCAGGACACCCTGACTAACATTGTTGAATTTTCTCAACCACCTCTTATTTCCTATAGGAGGGGTAAAACCATTAAATCTATGGTCTCATCCAACACAATTAGGACCCCTGATAAAGAAGGGGGATCGTGGCTCAGGAGTGGAAATAAGGGGATGTTCCCTTGTATGGGGGGCATCTGTTGTAAAATGGTATTGAGGGGTAATGAATTTATTCATCCCGGAACAGGGGAAGTCTTTAAAATACATGGACATTATACATGTGAATCACGGTATGTGGTGTATGTCTTGGTTTGCCCATGTGGCCTCCTCTATGTGGGGGAGACCACGCAAAAGATGAAAATGAGGCTCACACAGCATAGGTCCTCCATCCAAACCCGGCAGCTAACTTTACCTGTTCCGCGTCATTATGTGGAAAAAGGTCATTCAGCAGACCAAATTAAATTTACTATTCTTGAGCAGATCAAATTGGACCCCATTAAGGGAGGAGACTCCAGACGTGCCCTCAAAAGGAGGGAAGTCTGGTGGATTGATAGATTAAAAAGCTTAGCCCCATCAGGTTTGAACAGGGATTACGATCTATATGTGTTTTTATAATAGGTGTGTTTCTTTTTCCCAGATATACCACAGGGGGTCACTGTAACTCTGATTTGTATCCACTTCTAAGTGATACATTGTAATTGTATTGATGGTATCAATTTCCTGTTTCCAACTATATAATGCCATTTATGTGTGATTAAATTCAAGGCTTGGTTGACTGCTTGAAAAAGGATACTTTCCGAAACGTTGCACTATGTCTGACAAGCTAATAATGTCTTTTATTGCATCTTACCAAGCTGGAGTTATATGTTGATGCTGCTGCATACACATTTTTATTTTGGATCTTAGCCTGCAGCTGTGCATCCTTATTGCCTGTTGAATGTGCTGCCGACCTGTTTACATTGGAGATATATATATATATATATATATATATATATATACTGCTACTCTGCTATAACATTCAAAAAGGTATGGAAAAGAGAGCACTCAAGGGTCTTTTTGTTCATTTATTCATTCAAAGTGCAAATACAACTAAAAGTGCAAACCGTGCTATCAGCAACATTTCGATTTGTTCCTTTAAAGGGACACTATACTGAAAAATGACTTTGCCTCATCTTAATCATAATTAAATACACTTACTCTGATTTGTGTTTGTTGCTGCATTCCTTTAATCCAGCACACATTTTGTTTAGGAACATCATCCCCCCTCCCTCTTTTAACCACTCCCACTTCCATCCGAGCTGATTTTTTCCCCCACAAACCAACTGTCAAGCCTGCACTCAGCTTACAGCATTTCAACTGTCAAAACTCTGTCACCATTTTAGCTACAGTAAAACTACTCCCAGAAGAATAGTTTTTTAGAGCAAGGGACTTGATTGACAGCTGAAATATAAGAAGTTTTAGATTGGATATCTAAAGAAATAGAGGGCAGATCAACAAAAAAATGATACAGTAGTGGTTGGGAAGAATTATAGTTTTCAGTTATGGTCAATTTAAACAACCTATTTTTCGATATAGATGCCCTTTAAGAACTTTCTGCAACATAAAAAAGTGATAGTATGGCCTACACAGAGCCCTGATTTCAACATCATCATCTTGCATTTACAAAAGGGTCTGTGGTTAGTTCTCCAATGAGCAACCTACCTGCAGAGTAACTTCAGAAATTGTGGGAAGATGCATGTTAATGTTAATGTAGTAAATGTTTTGGGGGGGTGGCTAGCTGGTCCATCAGATAGTCGCATGGACTGAACGTTCCATATAGCAGCCTTGTTTAAAACCCACTAACAGCCACTAAAGGGGTTAAAAAAGCAGTGCAAAACTTCCCACACTCACCCAAGATGGGTAAGAACAAAAAAGGACTTAAAAAAACTAAGAGTAAAATGGTGACGCCCATGAAACAACAGCCGCGTGTTCGTCCTAGTCACCCTCTGGATCATATCAAGAAACGGAAAACTGGGAATTAAACACAAAAACAAAATCGGACAAACTGCAAACATCAGATAAATGTCCACAACAGAAGGAGATACAGGAGATCACAAGCAGCGATGGGGAATGCTCCAACACGTCAGAGAATCCATCTAAAACAAAAAGCCCCCAAACAAATAACCTTCTAAAACCTTTTCCAGTCTTAGATACCCCTATATCTGAAGCAGTTATGAAGGACTTGCTGATATTTCAACATAATGCATTCAAATTAGGCATGTCAGAAAGGTTTATTACTGTAAAACAAAATATTGTAAAAATCGCACAAAGAACCTCACATATTGAACACAAGATGGAGCAGTTAACTAATTCACAAATTAGCACATAACCAGCTAGACGATTCGGTATCCTTCTTACAAGACAGAATCGCAGAGGATTGTTCCAGAAGGAACAACTTAAAAATAAGAGCAAAAAAAAAAGTAACAACGAACTCGAACAATTGTAAAAGAACTACTGGAAATAAATTTACCCAACATACCCCCACTAAATAGACAACTCAATAGAAAACACAAACTAATTAAATCCAAATTTTTTTCCAGACAAAAGAATGATTTCTAAGAACAATAAGAAACAAAAAAGGAATTCCAGAAAAATTCATTAACCTACAATAGTTTGCGAATCTCTCACAAAGTACAATGCAAAAAAGAAGGTAATTTAAACCAGCTACTGATATTCTTACTTACAACTCCATTACTTACAGATGGGTATTTCCAGTAAGCTGGATTGACAGCTGCTTGGGCAGAGAGACGGCCTTAGGCTGCAGAACTTCAACAGGTAATAACTTTTTACAGAAATCGTTTTTTGAGAAACGGCCACGGCGTTTCAGGAGGGGCACCCCGGTACTACAATATGTGAAAAGTTGATTTTTGGGGTGGACATTACCTTTAATGACAAATTGCCCCCAACTGACTTAATAATAAAACCCGGAAGGAGAGGAAATCTTCCTCCACACCAATTTCAGGATCATTATTTCATAATTGTTGTTTTTATCTTGTTATCCTGTTGTAAAGTTTTATTACATAAATATGGTACCTTAACTAATGTCTGTGGGAGGGGGAAGTGTCTTGGGGTCTCTGATTCTTGACCGAAACCCAGAACAAATTTCAAACTACACATTTAAAAATGGTACTCACAACTGTAACATATAATGTGAGAGGCCTGAATCCTCCATAGAAAAGATTCTCATTAAATAGAGAGCTTAACAACATGAATACAGACCTGATGTGTCTTCAGAAAACACACATACTACACCAAAATAGGAATAGGAAAATATTATTCTCCCTCTTTACAAGGCACTGAAGGGCCCTCAGAGAAGGGCAACTAAATTAATAAGGGGAATAGAGGGGCTTGAATATGCAGACAGATTAGACAAGTTAGGGCTGTTTACATTGGAGAAGCGACGTTTGCGTGGGGACATGATAACCTTATACAAATATATTAAAGGGCATGTCCACCCTTAAAAATTGTTTTTAATATGTTGTTCCCCCATGTCTGGCAGCCCCAACCGCATATATTTTATTTTCCAAAAGCCCCCCAAACTCTTACTTACCTCCCCTCATTCCTCCGCCGCACTGCCGGCCCTCTGCTTGCGAGAATGCAAGCAGAGGGGCGGGACGGCAGTTGCGTCTGTGATTGGCTGAGCGGTAGCCAATCACGGACGCGGCTGCCGGTCATTCAGTGCAGCGGAGAAAGAGGAGAGGTAAGTAGAGTTTGGGGAGCTTTTGGAAAATAAAAAATATGCGGTTGGGCTGCCAGACATGGGGAACATCATATTAAGGGGGTTTTATGCTAGGGGGAGGGATAGTAGAACGGGAGGAGAGGGAGGGGGGGAGAAGGGCTGCAGTACGCATGGCAAATATCTACCGGAGGCAAGGTAGCAGGCAGAGTCCTGGTACTCTCTGGTGCATAGTTTACTAATAGGTCATATCAAGAGACTCGTGGACATCCTTTACGGTTGGAAGAAAAGAAGTTTCATCTTCAGGTTAGGAAAGGTTTCTTTACAGTGAGAAACGGTGAAACTGTGGAACTGTCTTCCAGCAGAAGTGGTAATGGCAAGTTCATTGAATAGCTTTAAGAAAGGCCTGGATAAGTTTCTAAAACTAAAAAATATTGTGAATTACTGGTATTAATGCATATAGATCTGGTTGATCCAGGGATACTTTCCGATTGCCGTTTGGAGTCAGGAAGGATTCCCCCCCCCCTTTTTAGCTGTTTTTTTTGCCTTCCTCTGGATCAACTGTTAGGTAGGGTTAAAAAAAAAAAAAAAAAAAAAAGAGGGTGAATAGGTTGGACTTGATGGACGTATGTCTTTATTCAACCTTAATTACTATGTTACTATGTTAAAATAGTTCTCTACTAAAAATAAATAAATATCCAAACGTTTTCCAGGCCACATTTACAAAAAAAAAATAAAGGGGCATGGCGGTCTTGGTTGGAAACTCTGTGGCATTTCAATTGCAGGAAAAGTTGATTGATAAAAACAGATATGTAATATCATCATGCAAGTTAAACAACCAGTTATATACAATAATTCTTATATGCACCGAATCAACACAAGCTAAGATTTATCAAGAAAACAATAAAGGCCAGAGAATAATGCTTTATTAAAGGGCATGTCCACCCCCAAAACTATAATCCCTCCCACTACTGGCCCCATCATGTAGTGTAGTTTAATCCTTACCTCACATCCCAGCTCCATAAGGTTCTCCTGTAGTCCCCCAACAAAGTCCCAAAAACTGCCCACCAGGAGGATAGCAGAGTCCATATAGGACTCTGCCTCCTACCTGGCCTCCGGGAGAAGTTTGGCATGCGTACTGCAGCCCTTCTCCCCCTCCCTCTCCCTCTCCCTCCCTCTCCCTCCCAATTAGGATTCCCTCCCCCTAGTGTAAAACCCTTTTCACCAAAAGATTCCCCCTGTCCCCCCAGCCCCAACCGCTATGTTAGTATTATTAAAAAATGCCCGAAACATTACTTACCTTCCCTCCTGCCTCCGCCACACTGAACTCCCGGCAGCCGCGTCCGTGATTGGCTGCCGCTCAGCCAATCACAGACACGACTGCCGGTCCCGCCCCTCTGCTTGCATTTACTCGCAAGCAGAGGGCCTGGCAGAGCGGCAGAGGCAAGAGGGAAGGTAAGTAAAGTTTGGGGCATTTTCTAATAATACTAACATAGTGGTTGGGGCTGGGGGGACAGGGGGAATCTTTGGTGAAAAATGTTTTTAAGGGTGGACATACCCTTTAATATTTGGAGATTTGAACATAATTCCAGACCACAATAGAGATTCTATGGATTTAAAAAACAAAAATAAGGAATTTAGAGAATAGCTAAAAAAAAAACATATAGAGAGTAATTCATCAGACACTGAATTCTCATATTACTCATAAACTCACAATACATATTCAAGAATAGATCTTATACTAACAGACAAATGGACCAATACTCAAACAGGGAAAAGATCCAGCCCTCACTACAAACTATAGGCCAATATCATTATTAAAAAAAAATTTAAAAATGTATTCCAGAATACTAGACTAAATAAATACAAACCTTTACTAATTCACACCAACCAAGTAGGGTTCGTCCCCGGAAGGGCATCTACAGAAAATACAAGAAAAATAATTAACTTAATACACAAATGCAATAAAAAAAAGAATAACTGCCCTTTCCTTAACAAAAAGGCATTTGATAGAATAAACTGGAATTACATGCAAATAGTTTTGGATTACTACGGTTTCCCACCCATATTTAAAAAAGCAATATTAGCCTTATACAAAAATCCTTCAGCCCAGGTGCTTGTACCCCAAATGCTTTCAAACCATTCAGAATAACTAACTGAACAAGATAGGGATGTCCCCTCCCGCACTTAATATTTGCCCTATTCATGGAACCCCTAGCACAAGCAATAAGACAAGATGAACATATACATGGTATTAAATGTAACAACACATCACATAAAATAGCACTATTTGCTGATGATATAATACCTTTAATAACAAACCTAATACAATATCTCCCACACATTCAAAACTACATAGATAAATTTAATAAACTATCCTACTACAAGATAAATGATTCCAAATCCCAGGTAATCCCAATTGTCTCCCTAATACTTAACATATACCTCACTAGTAAATATCAATGTAACTGAAACCACATATCTAGGAATATCTATGACACAAGAAAACAACCAGTCTATACCAGAATAATTACATACCCTTACTAAACACAATCAATTTAATTTAAAACTTTTTACAGACTACTGTAATGACATAAACATCTCCAGCATTGAACTGTGCATTGATTGCATTCCCAATCTAAAAATATCCTGGGAACAATGTAGCCTGATAACATTAAATAAATTATTTGTGATATGGTCATATAAAACATTTACAAAGTTAAGAGAAATATATAACATACCCAAATCAGAATTTTATAAACATTTACAAATATTCAGGGTTATTCAATAAAAGTTCTTTTTGTTAAAAATGGTGCTAATTTTGCCACAACCAATCAGATGTTAGCTTTCAAATGTTAAAAAAGATCTGATTGGTTGGGAAAAAAATAGCACCATTTTTAAGGATAAGAACTTTTATTGAATCTCCATGATTTTCTTTTCTATTCAAGAATGCATATTTCAATGCTTGTTTTGAACCAGAGTATAACTGCTACCTATTGAAGTTACTGAAGCTTAAATCAATCAAGCTTTTTTACACTGCTATAAAAACAGAGATGACCTGGAATCCAAGAAGTGTATCTAAAAATGGGAATTAGAGCTTAATCAATCATTCTCAAATGAACAATGGTACAAAGCTCTGTCCATATCCTTTTAATTATTCAAATGCATTTCACATTGGATACCTCAAGGAAAATTTTTTATAGATATCACAGAACACCGGATGTGTAGGTAATGGTTTCCTACACATTCACCTATATGTTAGAGATGCAAAAAAGAACTGGGATCTTGGATTCACATGTGGTAGTCATGTACAGAAATTCAAAAACTGTGGAAACAAACAAAAGACAACACCTATTGCACCTCTTTCAGCAACCATTCTGTTAAGGTCTTCTGGGAAGGGAATCCAATGAGACCCCCTCTGGATGCAGAATCCCAGTACCTGCTGGTCTTCCCCAGAGCCTCTGATGGTGAGGATGTTGTGCGGCAAAAAGGTACCAGGTCATGGCTCCAGAGGAGAACCCCACAAGAACCAAGCCACAATGTGGAGAGGGCAGCGAAGACCAGACATATATATTAGCCTTGATGATGGCCTGTTTGGGCTGAAACATGTTGGCTGAATAAAAGCATCTGTTTTTTGCTACAGTGGAGTCCTGTAGTCCTGTGAGTGCGTCGATTTACACATATATATATATAATTTATATACTTACAGCACTCCACCAATATGGAATATGGCTGTATTGTTCCCTAAGTTACATGTGCATCATAAAGGCAGCACTCAGGACACTAGAGTTCAATAGCTTTAGTTTTAATAGGTCTACATCACCAAACTGAGCGACGTTTCGGAAACCATATGCTCCCTTCGTCAGCCAGAAAAACAGACATAACATATACAGTGACATCCACCGTATAACACACCAACAGGAAGTGACATATTCCAAATAGACAATCATTACATCAATCCTTTTTAAACCCTTCACTGAAGGACACATAATTAGAGACAGCGACATATAGGTCATATTATATATAATTACATATAAATTTACATTCCAATATACATTAAAGTTAAAGAAACTCTCTACATCCATTTAGAACCCAATCGCATCTTAATCCACCTCGCTTTTAAAAGGCGGATATGGATCTACAAGAACCAGTATAAATCATAGTCTTTGTTTAGACCAGACAGTGCCAATGTATTCAATTTCTTGACCCACCAGAAACTCCCGTTGTTTAATCTAAGTCCCTATTATATATATATATATATATATATAATATATATATATATATATATATATATATTAATATATATATGTCTCCCATCTTGACTACTGTAACATTCTACTACTTGGACTCCCTGCCTCTCATCTCTCTCCTCTCCAGTATATATATATATATATATATATAATATATATATATATATATATAATGTCTCCCATCTTGACTACTGTAACATTCTACTACTTGGACTCCCTGCCTCTCATCTCTCTCCTCTCCAGTCTATCTTAAACTCGGCAGCTCGGACATCTCGCTCTCCTCCAAACTAGAACCTGCAACCCCGATACTTCAGTCCATAGGGTGGCTTTCCATCAAAGAATCATATTCAATACCCTTTGTCCTTCTCTCGCTTCGCCTGGTGACATCCATTAATACTTTCAAATCTAGACTGGTTATCCTACCTTTTTGAGCATCAGCAGAACAAATGATTGTTAGCCCTTTAAGCACTTTGTACTCATCCCCTCCCACTTGTATTGTAAGCTCTTCGGGGCAGGGATCTCATTCCTAATGTGTTGAGGCCTGTTGCACTTATATCAATTTATACATAATTATATATATGCCATCTTAACCGATGTATGAAATTGTATTTAATTTAATTACATTTTATCTATCTGTATAATGGCTTATACTTATCCCCTTGTTTGTATACTCTATATTTTTAATGTACAGCGCTGCTTACCAAGTAGCGCTTTATAAATAAAATTATACACATACATACACAATACATGATTAATTGCACATGCTTTAAAATGTTACAACAAATATGGTTGCACTAGTGCATTATTTTTTGTGAATAAAGCACTAAACTTTCTTTTTGTTGAGCAGGAGCACCTTATTTATATAAATACATTTATATCTTCATAGGAGATTGCATTGAGTTTTTAGGAGCTACCAATCAGGTGGGGAAGGGGGTACAGGGTATATCATATAGGAAAGGTCTATATGTACCGTATATACTCGAGTATTAGCCAATCCGAGTATAAGGCGAGGTACCTATTTTTACCTGAAAAATTATAAAAACTGATTGACTTGAGTATAAGCTGAGGGTAGAAATTATGACCACTACTGCCTTCTGATTCAGTATTGTTTCTGGCTTAAGTTGCCCTTTAAATGGACAGCAGAATTCACATACATGAATCCCATACAGTAATAGCCAAATCCAGTACCAGTAACCTCCAATTCCTTGGCACTCCAGATGTTTGGAAACTACAACTCCCAGCATGTTTGTTGCTGGGAGTTGCAGTTTCTAAACTGTGGAGTGGCAAGGTTCAGTAATCTTTTAATTAAACTTACCTTATTTACAATATCCTGACCCCCATATGTAAAGGGAACTCTGACCCCATATAGTAAAGGGCACTCTGACCCCCATATAGTACTAGTACTGAACTAGCAGCTGTTTTTTGCCCCCAAACTGAGGAGAACCATCAGATTTACAGCATCTAGATGAGCAGTGACAGTGCTGAGTGAGTCCAGCAGCAATACTAATGAAGCAGGTAGTGTAAAGGCAGATCAGCTCCTGTAACTTTCTATGCAGGTTAACACAGGCCACCTACTGGTTACTATCTGCAATTGCAGAATTTGGATCTAAATTAGGACTTGACCCAAGTATTATAAGTCGAGGTTAGGTTTTTAGGCTAACTTTAAAGCCTGAAAAATTTGACCTATACTCGAGTATATACGGTATGTGTGTACTATCTCACTATCACAATTTAAATGACTATCAATAAATGTATATATAGTATAGCACTGACTTATTTAGGTACAAGACAAAATATGCAAAATACATTAACTTACTTACAGAGCTGAGATTCCTATTTAAATATGGTTATGGTCAAAATGGGAGCTTAAAACCATACCCCTGTGTCTGAAAAAAGTGTAATCAAAAGGGACTATTCCATTACTGTACATGTTATTTTGAGAAGCTATGGTTTTTATTAAATCACTGCAATAATTACTGTTAAATGTAATTAAAACTGGTTTATCTTTTTAAAGAAAGTAAGTGCATGGTCTTTGTGCCAGAACCACTAGAGTAACCCCACTTGTGCCATGCTCCCATAATCATTCCATAAAGCAGTGATCTGGTACAAAATGGTGGCAGCGGTGCTGGTAATACCATTTATTCTCCCTGTTTTCTCTGTATATTTGTTCTCTGTATGTTCATCTCTATGGAGGCTGCTACTGAAAGTATTAATTTAATTAATTAGTATTAACTAATTAATTTTAGACTCAGTAGCTCTACCAGGCCCAATTGTCAAACCTATTTTTGAACTTGATCCATTTGATGGGGTAACTAGGGAGTAGACTGATGGCTAAAACAATATGAATTCGCCAGCCACTATTAATGGTTGGGTGAAGGTTCTCGCTTGCAAGTCCATAGCCTTTTGCTTAGTTGTAAAGCCAGGCAGGTATACCAAGAGATGTAATACTGAAATACAAAGCAGTTATTAGTTATTATAAAGTGCTCTAAAGCAAGTTTTTCAATTAGATCTGCATGAAAGAGGATATAAAGGATAAAACCATTTCTCTAGGTAACCTGGGAATGAGTAATATTTGTTTATAGTTAGATTATTAGGGCAAAGCTATTATAATAACATGAAGCGTGAGGTACCTTCTGTTATAAGAAGCATTTATATACTTGGAACTTTGCGTGGTATTTACTAAATTGACATAAAAAAACAGCATGTTAATCTGGATCCCGTTTAGATTCAAAGCTCACCCAATGGTGCTGCTTAGTTTGAACTGCACATTGTGGCAAGATTGTCTGGGTCTATTCTCAGACCTGCAGGTCTGTACACTTAGAACCCCTAGATCTAGCTGGCAGGTAGATGCAATAAGAAAGGGAGGGCAAGTTTCAACACCCATACTCATATCATTAGGCTGTATTGCATCTGCATACAATCATTAGCCAATGGACATATAGGAGAAAACTTACTGCTAACAGAGAACGCTGTGAGTTGTAGTTTTTCTAACATGTGAAACTTCAGTGAGAAACGTTGTTATATGTTAGCTTATAAGGGCAATGCTATTATAAATTACATGGGCTGTTATAAGAAGCTCTATTTCATTTTTTATACTATGTGGGGAGCGTTTAGCACCTTTAACCCCACCCCACCTTAATCTATAAAGTTAATCGTAAAAGTCGTAACATAAGCACCTATAAATGTGGCACTTGCCGTGGTGAATACTAATAAGTATGAACTTAGCATGTTTCGTTTTAAACCACACAAAGTGTGGCAAGATTTCCTAGGTCTATTCTCAGACCTGCAGTATTATCATTTGGATCTATAAGTAACAGTTTAAAATATACCTGTGTAAGATACTGTATCCACGCATAGCAAAACATACACACATAATTCCACTGTGCACCAACGGCACACTTTTGCTAGTATATATATATATATATATATATATATATATATATATAGCACATAGAAACGAAGCAGCACTCCTCCATATAAAACAATTTGTCTTTATTGAATCCTGTCACATGTTCAACAACAAGCGATGTTTCGGGCGTCACAGCGCCCTTTCTCAAGTAACATGTGACTGTATATTAACATGCATTTTTTAACATTATATAGTATGAGACAGGAAGACCCAGAGTTTCTGTTACAATAGAGACAGTTAACCCTAGTGAGGAGTCCCAAGTTCTAAGCGACTTTAAGTATCAACCTCTCCCTATACTCCCCAACTGGTGA
This sequence comes from Hymenochirus boettgeri, assembly GCA_019447015.1. NCBI lineage: Eukaryota > Metazoa > Chordata > Amphibia > Anura > Pipidae > Hymenochirus > Hymenochirus boettgeri. Next base: position 56,842,381 of record CM033471.1, on the reverse strand, counting down.
CTTGTGTTCACTAACAACCGTCGGGTCAGAGGGTTGTTAGTGAACAGACAATGAGGACCCAACAGACAGATAACATGGTTAGGAAATTATAAAGAGGGGATATCCCAAAACGGTATTGGATAGAGCAAGAGAAAAAGTAAACGTGGTAGAGGGTTTGAATAAAGTAAAAAAGATAGGGCCCCTATACTTACCTTGTGTCTCAATTTACCCATCATAGCTCCCAGATTGGTCGGGTCTTGAAACTCATTGGCCCATTTTGAAGCAGGCTTATCCTGAAGTTAGAGAATTCGATGTGCCTCCACTGATGTCATATAGGAGGAATGACACCATTGGGAAATTGGTCACTTCCACTCGGGTACAACACGATAGAAAATCCAAGGTACTTGGTTATAGATGGAGGGAGGAAGGGAATGTATCCATGCTTGTCATTGCATATATTGCAATATGGTGGTTAAGGGAACTCATTTTGTACATCCAATAATGGAATAAAATTGAATTACGAGGTAAATTACCTGTGATTCAAGGTTTGTAGTATACTGATGTCTGTCCGTGTGGTCTCCTCTATGTAGGGGAGACCACACAGAAAGTCAAGTCACGTATTTCACAACAAAACTCCTCAGTGACCCAAAAACTTGTGAATTTGCCTTTAGCGAGGCATTTTGTGGAAAAGGGGCACGGAGGGAGGGACATGAAGTTTATGGTATTGGAGAGTGTTCCCTTAAACTTTCAGGGTGATAGGGAACACAGACTTAAATGTCGTGAAACCTGGTGGATTAAGGAATTGAAAACATTGGCCCCTAGTGGGTTAAATAAGATTATAATCTGTATTTATTCTTTAACCAGCATGGATGCATACATAGTGTACGCCTTCCAATGATTGAATGTTATCTGTATTCTCACCAGTTGGGGAGTATAGGGGAGGTTGATACTTAAGTGCTTAGAACTTGGACTCCTCATAGGGTAACTGTCTCTATTGAACAGAAACTCTGGGTCACTTCCTGTCTACATACTAGTAATGTTGAAAAAATGCATGTTAATATACAGTCACATGTTACTTGAGAAAGGGCGCTGTGACACCCAAAACGTCGCTTGTTGTTGAACATGTGACAGGATTCAATAAAGACAAACGTGTTTTATATGGAGGAGGAGTGCTGCTTCGTTTCTATGTGCTATTGAATATTTGGCAGGACTGCGGAGCCTGTTTTGAAGCCTGCACCCACTGTTATCCCTATTGCTACGGAGTGCCGCCGACATTTTTGTATTATATTATATATATATATATATATAATATTAAATGTGCTTTTGTTTTGTGTAGGTTATGCGCCAGTAACAGGTATGTGCCATCCTGTACGAAGCTGTACATTAAACCATGAAGATGGATTTTCTTCAGCGTTTGTGGTAGCTCATGAGACTGGGCATGTGTAAGTACTTGAACATTTAATGTCCTTCAGTTTATTTTGCTGCCCATTAATTATATAGATACATAGTTCATTTTACATAGTAACATATGTCCATATAGTCCAACATTTATAGCTTACTCATTAACCCTAGCTAACGTTCGTAGAGGATTTTTTTACATTTTCAAAGCTCTGAAATTTTCATCGAAAATTCCATTTGAAAAATCGAGCATCTAAAGAATATTCAAAAGTTGCGATTGAAAATTTTAAAAATTAAGATTCATTTGGGTTTGAATTGGATTTTTGAAGCTGTAATAAGTTGTGCAGAACTACTGTCGGAACAAAATTTGCCAGTTTAGTTTATCTTTATTCCTAACCTAAAGATGAAATGTCTTTTCTTCTAATCTTAAAGGATATACACAAGTTCTCTGAAATTATCTATTGGTTAACAATGAACCAGAGAGATTATTGTACAGCTGATTAAAGGGTATGTCCACCCTTAAAAATTTTTTTGCTATATCATTCCCCCTGTCCCCCAGCCCCAACCGCTCTATTTATTTTATTAGAAAGTTCCAAACTTTACTTACTTCCCTCTTTCCTCGCCGCATGCCAGGCCCTCTGTTGCGAGAGAATGCAAGAGAGAGGGGCGGGACCAGCAGTCGCATCTGGGATTGACTGAGAGCAGCCAATGACGGACGCGGCTGACGGGAGTTCAGTGCATCGAGGAAAGAGGAGGTAAGTAAAGTTTGGGGAACTTTCTAATAAAATAAATAGAGCGGTTGGGCTGGGGGACCGGGGGAATGATTTACCTAAAGGGTTTTATGGTAGGGGGAGGGAATCCTAATCGGGAGGGAGAGGGAGGGGGAGAAGGGCTGCAGTACGCATGCCAAACTTCTCTCGGGGGCCAGTAGGAGGCAGAGTCCATATGGACTCTGCTATCCTCCTGGTGGGCAATTTTGGACTTTGGGGGGAGACACAGGAGAACCTTATGGAGCTGGGAGTGTAAGGTAAGGATTAAACTACACTACACAAGGGGCCAGTAGTGGGGGGATTATAGTTTTGGGGGTGGACATGCCCTTTAATATATTTGTATAAAGTTACATATCCCCATGAAAGCACTGCTTCTCCATTGTAAACAGATATAATTCGTCTACTCTGTTGCAAAGTCAAGCCCCTCCATTACCCTAGTCATAGTAGCCCTTCTTGAACTGTTTTTCTATTCCAAGATGTCCCTTTTATATTACTGTATGGGATTTCAAAACTGCACTGTATATTTCAAACAAGGCCTTAACAATGCTTTGTAAAGAGGAAGTGTATGATTTTGTCCCTTAAACTCTTAAGTGACGCAGATCATCACGGTGTTCTCAGATTAAAGAAATAGATCACTTGGAAAGTGAACTATCCTTTAATGTATTGATGAAGCCCGGGAGGTTAAGGAGCTATAATTTACCTCCCTTTCTTCAATCAATTTAGCGGATCCATGGACGGAAGGTAAGTATATTTACTTTTGCGTTGATCCACCGCTGCAGAGATTAAAATCTCTGATTGCTTCCTGGTTCTAAATCCAGATAAAGCACGCATCGCGCCAAATCCGATGGGGAGATATTCTACTTGAATTGAAAGCAGTAGCTGGTACTACAATATCGTATTCGTGCAGTTAGGGAGACCCTGTGGGTGACATCACTGGATTCCTGCTTCAACTGGGATTTTCTCTTTAGGCTTTCCTGGTGGTCTAGTAGAGGTACTGCACTGCAATCTCATTCAGTGAATGCATAGTAAGCTGTCACTCAGAGTTCCATTCACAAATACGTTTTGCTTTGCTAACTGATCAAAGACTTAAAAAAAAATTAGGGGCAGAGATCAATATTAGGTAATCTTTGCCAATGAATGAAAAATAACTTCCTGGAAAATATTTGCAGGAAGTGATTTCTCCCAAGGATTTCGATTTGGAAAACAGGCATAGAATGATAAAGAAAAGTGAATTCACATACAAAAAAATTCTTGATGTGATACACACACACCATTTTTAAACATATAACTATAATTAGTATAGTATAGTAGAGTATTCGAGGTTTTTGAATAAAGACATACGTCCATTTCAGTCCAACCTTCTAGCAATACCCCATAACCTGCCTAACTGTTGATGCAGAGGAAAGCAAAAAACCCCCCAAAAATTTATTAAGGGGAAAAAATTTCCTTCCTCACTCTACCATACCCATATATATGATACCACAATGGCCAGATCATAATTTATACTCCTTGCGTTAACTCCGATGAACCCCCAGCCATAGCCAATGCTAAATGACAGGCCTTGGATCCCCAGAGGGCATGTAACGGCTTCCGAAACCATAACTTTCACAGGATGTATCTGCCAGCTGTGACTCCAAAACCACTCTCCTTACCAAATTTTAAAACCACACTAACTATATAATTTAAAAACCTTAACTTTGGGGAGGGAGGGAGGGGAGAAATCTGTTCCTCTGGCAATGTTAATCAAAATGGAGCGGCCTCGTTGGCCTCCCCCTTTTTTTAAAACCTCGCGTGACGTCATCCTTGACGTCATGCTCTCGAACCTCGCGAGACCTGGCGCGGCAAATCAGCGCGCACGCACCGGTGCACTGACGTCATCAGTGTGCGCCGCGACTGGGACCCATTAGGAGGGAATTAATCTGCCACCTACAAATCCCAGCATCCTCGGCTGACATCCCCCACTCCAGGTCAGTGCCTCGCCCCCTAACCCGGCCGAGCTATCAGACCTAGACTGGGATAAACTAGGCTGCTTACTAGTGCTAAACCTTACCCAACATATATGATCTTAACTTTTTACAAATAAAACAGGAGGACACAGTTGGGTGTAATAAAACGGCCACAGCTTTCTTATTAACACATTACAACATATGTGTTACCACAATTGGCCAGATCTTAATTTATACATCCTTACGTTAACTCCGATGAAACCCCCAGCCATAGCCAATGCTAATGACAGGCCTCTGGATCCCCGAGGGCATGTAACGGCTTCGAAACCCATAACGTTCGCAAAGATGTATCCGCCAGTAGGAGTTAGTGTAATCCTACACTGAACTCCGACCGCCACCCAACTTATATAACGCCTATTTAATCCCTTCCTGTAAACATGATAGGAAAATATCTAATCCTATATCGTTAGTTACACACAGTCCTGCCCCATAAGTGTTCTATTAGTGCCTCAACTGGTGATGTCTAATAAACTACCTCACCTTGAGAACCTGACAAACCTAGAGATTCTAGTGTTCAGAACCCTCCTAGCTTTTCTCGACTGCAACCCTGATCTCTGGCACCTTACCACTGAACCTAGGGATGACCTCCGACCACACTATATCAATCTCTCGGAAAAGGGTCGGAACCTCAGCAGGTTCGCTTTCATTAAAAATAGTAGGTCTGAGAGAGACGATTCCGGCAGAGGTTGTTTCCGGATGCGTGGATCACCAGGACCGTGGGTCCCCTTATCCCTTTCCAATACAAACGTCGCCGATTGGAATCCTAAGTTGCGTCCTCAGGTGGAACTTCCACTCTTTGCGCCGCCCAGTACAGATAAGAATGCCCCACAAGCCAGACAGAAGAAGGCTGTTGAACACCTAAAGAGAAAACTCAATTAACAGCCAGATCAGGATGAATATAACACGCCACGCAATTGGACCGACAGTGCCCACCTGCGAACCCTTCTTCTGAAAAACCCAGAGAGTATGCTTCTGTTGCAGCCCCAATGCGAATGAATGGGTCCCACATGGATAGACCCAATATGCTGAGAGATTTTCTTCAACAACGGCTTCGAATTTGAAAATCTAGATAATGGTGAACTATCTGATGTGATAAGAAGAGGGGGACAACAGACAACAAAATTACAGATCGCCTGAAACTGGGCACCAGGAAGATGGAATGGGGAATATTGAGGAATATACAGGTCTTCTAACAAAAAACCCCCGGTCTTTTAGAACTGGCTGAAACTAGCTCCCAAACTCTCATGCCCCGAAGAAAGCAAGCGCAAAACTAGCCTCGAATATAAACTAGCCTCATGAGGAGATTTACAGATAAGGCAAGACTATTAGTCTAACAGCAGCTAAAGGTAATAGGATGCCTGGGCTGAACCCACGTGTACCTTTCTCCACCTAGTGGCACTAGTGTTAGCTATTGCGGCTGAGGCAGGGGGCCCATTGGGGCCCTTTGAGACAACATGATTCTTAGCCAAGAATCAGTGGCCTTAATGTTCCAGCCCATCTCAGGCCTAACAGCCAGGTTCTCCTAATTCTTCGTCATATTGATGCCAGGCTGACCCTCCGTGTGTCTTGTATGCTCCGAAGATCATGTCTAAATAGACAAAAATTTGGAGCATTTCTGATGGGGATTTTTGTCCTATGACCCCTGCTAAAACACAAAGGCCTGAAGCCAGTTCCCAAATGTTTTGGCCACCATGGACTTCTTTTCCCCCTTTTCTGACTCTTTTTTCCACCGACTGTCGATTTATGTGGAAATCGACATAGTCATTCTTCCAGATCTTTTCTTTCACCTTCCGCTGACAGGTGTACGCAAAGTGGGCTCACCCCACAAAAATAAGACTCTTTCAGCGCCTCCACTGAAGGAACTTCTGGTGCAGGCAGGAGTGCTGCTGCTCCCCCCGGTACTAGACTCGCTGACGAGCCAGAAGGCATTGTGTCTCTCACCCATCAATGCCCGTAAACACCTACACCAGTTCCCCGCTATCTCCCCCACTAGCAGTCCCCATGCCCCAGCACATGTGTACTCACCACCGGAGGGACCTGGTACCATGCTGGCTTCTGTGGGTTTCGGTGCTTCCGTTGGTACCGGCTGTAGTCTGCAGGCCTTCTTGGGGAGTGCTCTTCTCCCTGGTGTGTTCCCTTCCTGAGGTTTGCGATCGAGGAAACCCTGCTCCTATTGGATATGGATGAGCGGGAGGCCCATGATCGGCGCCTGTTGTGGCCTCTGGAGTGTGAGCGGGGCTTACGACGATCTCTCCTATAGTGCCTCCGCTTATGCCTGCGGGATATCAGTAGCAAAAAATCTATTTGTGAATAAATCACTGATGATCCATTCACTGATAAAATGACTTTAAGTATTTTGCAATTTACTTTTGTATTTTTTTTACATAGTTTTGAAATATATTACATTTATATGTGTATAGATATGGTAGCAGCATCATCAGATCCAATGTGTGTAAGTATTTGAGGTTTGAATAAAGACTGCGTCCATCCAGTCCCCATCTAGCAATCAGGGGCGGACTGGGCCGGGGGCAAAGGGGCAAATGCCCCCCAGCCGGTCTTTATCAGTAAAACTGGGACGGGCAGACGGAAGCATCAAAAAGTTTTTAAAAAAAAAAAAAGTTCTGGGGTTATCGGCTCTGGTAATTAGGAGAGACATTACTCACAGTGGCATAGGGTCACCTCCTACTTCCCTCCCCAGCCGGTCCTTTACTGCCTCTAAATTCCGTGTTCACAGTCTAAGAGATCGCTATCACACTACAGAAGTAGAAGGGAATTTAGAGCAGTAAAGGACCGGCTGGGGAGGGAAGTAGGAGTGTGTCAACAGGGAAACCTGTAAGTCCAAAATATGTAAAGCTATGTCTGGTGCTGAACTGAAGCTAGCTGTCTTAAAACAAGCAGGGTTATTCAATAAAGTTTTATCGTTTAAAATGGTGCTAATTTTGCTCCAACCAATCAGATCTTATATTTAACATTTAAGAGCTAACATCTGATTGGTTGGGGCAAAATTAGCACCATTTTGAATGATAAGAACTTTTATTACATCTCCCTGCAGGTATGTAATGGTCCCTTAACAGAGAGAGAGAGAGAGAGTAGGTTGACACATGGGAGAGGGGGAGAAAGTAAAGTACAGAGGGCTACCAGTGCCACCATGCTTGGTTAGGAATTAAGGATGGGGAGTACTAAATATCGATTGTCTCACTGCTACCATGGGGGGGAGGGGGTGCTGGAAGTTGTAGTGGCTGAGCTAGACTGCATTGAGGGGAAGGCTGATATATTTCCTTAAATCAACACACCAGCAGCCACCAGCCAGTCAGTAAATCATCTCCGCTTTGTACATAGAGGCACAGTACACTATGTGTAAAGGGACACTTTAATCTTATACATGACTTCCACCAGGTTTTTCCATAATTTATAGGGAGTGAAAGAGGCGACTCCAACCTCTGGTACTATATAGTAACTTGCACAAATCAAGTGGATAGATAATGGTACAACAATGTTGTAGCACAACTTCGGAGCTTGGTACAATTGACTATTTAAGTATCAGAAATTAAGTATCTGTAAATTATGGAAAAACCTGGTGGGAAGGCACCACATAAACGAGGAAATGTCCTTATAACACAATTATTTTGGCCTAGTACATTTTCTTTGAAGGAGCTTTGCTGGTGTATAAAGCCTGACTCCCTGGATCCTGGTGTAGCTAGCTTGCACCAGTTTAATTTTTGTGGGCTGAAGGCCCCATCCAAAATTTTGCTATAGGGCCTAATAATTTCTAGCTATGCCCTTATTACTCAGTGCTGGAGGAATGATCTCGTGGCCTGTGCCTGACAATCTTGTCTTCCTGGAGTCCCTTACAGCTGCCACTTCTTCCAGTGGCTTTACTGACTGTTTATGGGGACTTTTTATGTTTACAATTCTGTGATTCTGGGCAATGCAGGCATTTTGTTAATTTACCAGTCTGTGTACTTCTGAGCAAGGTGAGCATTTTGTGTAATTTACCAGTCTGTGTGCTTCTGGGCAAGGTGGGCATTTTGTGTAATTTCACCAGTCTTTGTGCTCTGGGCAAGGTGGGCATTTTGTGTAATTTTCCAGTCTGTGTGCTTCTGGGCAAGGTGGGCATTTTATATAATTTACCAGTCTGTGTGAGGCTGTGAATGAGGGGATCTTATATTTACAGTCTGTGTGGGCACATCTTATATTTGCAAGTTTATTTGCCAATTACCCATTATTGTCAGCCCTCCAGTTCATTAGCAGTGTTAGCCCTCCAGTTCATTTCCAGTGTTGCCAGCCCCCAGATCATTTCCCAGTTTTGTCAGCCCTCCAGGTTCATTAGCCATTGTTAGTCAGCCTCCGTTCATTAGCCAGTTTTTGTCAGCCCTCCAGTTCAATTAGACAGTATTGCCATACCTACCCCAATTTATTATCTGTTATTCATCCCTCCAGTTCATTAGACCTATTGAACCCCTAGACTCAGTCCATAAACATTGTTAGTTAACCCTCCAGTTCATTAGCCAGTGTTGTGAGACTCTAGTTTATTTGCCAGTGTTAGTCAGCCTTCCATTTCATTAGCAGTGTCAGCCTTCCAGTTCATTAGCCCATTGTTAGGTCCACCAGTTCATTAACAATGTTAGTTCAGCCCTCCAGTTTATTAGCCAGGGATGTCAGTCCTCCTGTTAATTAGCCTGTGTTGTGAGCCCTAATGTATTAGCCAGCATTCAGTTTATTAGACTGGTGTGTTTAGGCCTTTTGTTATTAGTTAATGTCAGCCTTCCATGTTCATTATCAGTGTCATTAGTATTATCAGCTCTCCAGTTGATTATACAGGGTTGTCACCACTCCAGTTCAAACACCCAAAATTGTCAGCCCAACAGTTTATTAGCCCATTGTCAGCCCTCCAGTTCATAGCAGTGTTAGTCAGCCCTTCAGTTTATTAGCCAGTGCTGTCAGCCCTCCAGTTCATTAGCCCAGTGTTAGTCAGACCTCCAGTTAATTTCTAGTATTGTTAGCCCATCAGATCATTAGCCAGTTAGTCAGCCCTGCAGTTCATTAGCCAGTGTTTTTCATTCAGCCCTCCAGTTAATTATCTAGTTATTGTTAGCCCATCAGATCATTAGCCAAGTGTTATCAGCCCTGCAGCTGTTTTTAGGTCAGCCCTACAACATCATACACTTAAAAAGTTTCCAGGCAACAATGTAAAATGGGAATAATGGTCTAAAAAAACAGGCGTAACTTAAGTGAAGTGGGTGTGGCCTTAGTAAAGTTGGGCATGGTCAAAATGTTTCATCTACCGTGAAAGGGCCACTTGGTTGTATTTGCCTGCATGTGAAAGGTCACAAGTTTAACACCCTGCTCTTACCATTAGACTGTCATTACATCTGGACACATGCCCTACAGGCAATGAATGAGATATTTTTGATTCCCCGACGATTCTCTGGGAGTGAGGAATATGTGTTTATATGTGTAGATTATTAAGGATATGCTATTATAATAACAGAGACTGTGAGGTACCTTTGTTATAGAAGGTTCTATTTCATTGTATACTCTGTGGGGAGCTTTTAGCTCCTTTAAAACCATACCAATGAGTGTCCTGTACCCCAAGTCAATCAACATAGTTTGTTCTGGCCCCATTGGGCATTTTAATTTTCTTGTTTTATAGTGCCACCTAGTGCTGCTATGCTTTAGTACAAGTTATTTAATAAGCAGGACTCCGATCAGTATGAGACCCAGCAGAAGAGGATTCCTTATTTTACTTAGCTTGCCATGTTCAAGGATTGTGAAGTAGATTTATTTATTTTTTATTAAACTCGTTATTTATGTAATCAAGCATAACAGATATAACACATTATTATATATACATAATATATCACAAATACATGTATCAGTTTCATTATAGACAATACTGTGTTCGTTTGTGGTGATTGCATGTGTTGAATAAAGTTTCTTCATTACGACGTAGCATAATTTATGCCAGTGTGCGCACTTACCCCATTTGGGATAGTGGAAGCGTGGAGCACGGACTTAAGCACAGGTCTGGGGCAGGCAGCACCCGAACCACAGGTTCGGGTGGCAAATACCTCTAAACACTGAGGTACATCTATTATGGGATACTGGGGACTGTGAGGGTCCAGGCCGTGTTGCACCCGACCATTCACTCTATGTGAGAGTTGGCAGTAAAGCTGTTTATGTACATTTCTTAGTGAGAAGAAAGAAAGGATACTGGGGGTTAGAGCACGTTTTATAGTAAATTTTACACAATACTGTACATCATGTTTGCCAGTTGCTATACAGTATACCAGAAAACAAGGGTTAAAATTAAAAAGGGGAAGTATTCTTGGTGATAGTAGTGCAACTTTTTTGTCTCTTTAGTTAGGGCACTTATCAGTCTACAATAAATATATTGGGATTTGGTCTACTTACTGCTTGAATAAGGTGGTAGGAATTGTTTGAGTAAACTCAAAGCACTGGATTACTAAAACAAATACTTGTGTTTAAAAAACACTGTTACCTGTGGAGCGGGGGCTGGTAGGGACAAAGAAAGGGTTTTTTTTTTTTCTCTCTCTCTCTGATTGGATGGGGGTGGAAACTAATTGGTTTTAAATTGCTGAGGCCTGTTGGCTCTGGTTGGGTTTTGAACCTCATTAAGGCTTTTCCCATGAGCGATGCTCTGAGCGATTTTTCTGTTTTAAAGAGATTTTTCAGTTTTTAAGAATTGACAGCGTTAAAAAACTAAAGCGTTTTTAAAACAAGAAAACACTATTTCTCTGCTGTGTTCTCTGCTGTGTATTGCTGTTTAGTATGGACAGTTTTGTTGGGGCTGCGCAATGTGCATCCTGCCGCATGTATGGGATCTTGAGCAGCCGCCCCAGGGGACCTATGTATGTGTCAGATGTGAGTGGGTTGCCCATTTGGAATCTGAGGTACAGAGTCTAAGGGGTAAACTTGCAGCATTGCAGGACTTGGCAAACCTGGGGGAAATGCAGGTACTGGCAGGGCCGTAAACTGGTGGGTGGAGATGGGGCAGATAAGGTGGAGAGGAAGATAGATTTGTAAGGGTCACCAGGGGAAGTAGGGGACGGAAGGATAGGGGGGCTTCTTCCCAGCTGGTCGATCCCAACAGATTTGCCATTTTAGGTGAAGATGTGGAGGACGATGGCTCGGAAAGCAGATGTATGGAGCGGGCCTTTTCCCTTGAGCACCCAGGGGACGGCTCTCCAATACAAGGGAGGGAGAGAACTGGGGGCTAGGAAGGATAGAACAGGTGGTAGTGGTAGGGATTCTATTATTAGAAGGGTAGATAGGGTAATCTGGCCAGGACCCTGCATGCCGAACAGTGTGTGTTGTCTGCCTGGTGCTAGGGTTCGAAATGTGGTGGATCGTGTAGACAGATTATTGGGTGGGGCGGGAGTGACCCGGCGGGTCTTGGTTCACTGGTGCCAATGACAAAGTTAGAGGTGGAGGTGAGGTCCTTAAAAATTATTTCCGAGGAATTAGGGGCCAAGTAAAAAGCAAGGACCTCCAGGGTGTTGATTTCAGAAATACTACCGCAGGCCACGTGCTAAGCTAGGGGCACACGGGAGCTCAGAGTATAAATGCGTGGCTAAGAGAGTGGTAAGGAGATGGGGTTTGGGTTTTTAGAGAACTGGGCTGACTTTTCTGTTGGCTACAGGCTCTTTAGTAGTGACGGGATTGCACCTCATGGTGATGGTGCAACTGTTTTGGGGGAGAAGATGGCTAGGGGGTTGGAGAGATTTTAAAATAGGTATGGGGGGGGAGGGAACGTTTAACTACACAGGGGTAGGATAGAGAAGTTAGGATCTGGGGGCTAGTAACAAACGGAGGGAGGAGAAGGAGGAGGGGGGAGCATAGAGGATAAGGAGGCATGTACGACCATGTATGGAAGTAAATCAATGATAATATAAAATGTATGTTTACAAATGCAACGGAGTGGCTGGAAAAAACCGGCGAACTTGAAATAATACGGTTAAAGGAAAGGTATGATGTAATGGTGTATAGCAGAATCATGGCTTATGATTCACACGATGGACAGTAAATATTGAGGGTACTCCTTATTTAGACATGACCGAGTTAATAAGAAAGGAGGAGGTATGTATGGTTAAACAGGAATGAAGCCAAATTTAAAAGATGGAATAGATGGGGGAGAAGCATGGAAGAAGTGCGGCAGAGAAACATTAGGTGGAACTGTGTACAGGAGGAAGCAAGAAGTAGGTAAAATTAATTGTTGGAGTGTGTTATAAGCCGCCAAATGCCGGGGAAGAGGTGGAAATGAATCTCCAATGCAGTTGGCGAAGGCTGCTGTATGGGGCATGTTCTGGTTATGGGGATTTTATACCCGAATAGATTGGGAGTAATGGAACCTGCCAGCACCTCAAAAGGTTAAAGTTCTTAAATTTCCTATATGAGCATTTTTCACAGATGGTAGGAAGTTTCCTACTAGAAAAAATGCTGTTGTTGGATTTCTGGTGATATCTAATAACCCAGAGTCATTTTGGAGATGAAGGTAATGGGAAGCTTAGGGGAAAGTGACCATGATATAGTGTCATTTAATATAGGTTGCAGAAACTAAAGTGCACTGGCTTAACAAAAACTTTTAACTTTAGGCAAGCTTAATAATTTAGGCCTTTAAAGAATCGCTCTGCTCATAACTGGGGGGAACTGTTTTCTAGGTAAAGATACTGAGCAGACTGGACCACTTTAAAGGATATTAAACTATAACATTTCCAAAATCGGTTCTTTAGGAAACAAGTGTATAAAAAATTAGTCCACTCCTGCATGGCTTAATGCTCAGGTAAAAGGGAAAGTGAAAAAAAGAAAAGGGCTTTTAAAAGTTTTGAAAGCAGAAGGCACGAAACAGGCTTACAGGGACTCAAAAGTTTGTAATAAAGAGTGCAAGAAAGAATTAAATAGCTAAATAGACAAATGGAAATACGGATTGCCGAACAAAGCAAGTCAAACCCAGAGTTTTTTATATAAATGGTAAAAAAATGAGGACTGAGAATGTGGACCATTAAATAATGGAGTGAGGTGGTTGTGAGGGATGCCGAAAAGGCTAATCTGCTAAACCGTTTTTTTACACATCGGTTTTTACTGTTGAGAATCCTTACCAGTAGGGATTGTAACCAATGTGCAGGAAAGGGAATGAGAGTTTTCACATTGGGAAACAGAGGACTGGTGGAATCATAGACAATAATCGAAAAATACAAGCGCCAGGACCAGATGGATTGCATCCTAGGATTTTAAAAGAAGCTTAGGTTCAGTTCTAGCAAGACACACTGTGTCTCGTCTTTTTCAGATTCGCTTTTGTCTGGGGATGTTTGCGCTGGATTGGAAAAAAAAAAGCCACAATGTAATACCATATTCAAAAAGGTAGTCGTTCCACAGCCTGAGGTAACTATAGACCTGTAAGCCTAACATCAGTGTAGGGAAGGTTGATGAAACTTTGTTAAGGGATCATATCCTTGGACTTTGTCTACAGAGATCATCTATAGTAGTAGTCAGCATGGAATTTATAGAAAGAATCATTGCCAGACAAAATTGGAACAAAATTAGTGAGTAAGAAGTTTAGATTCAGGCACAGCTGTGGATTGGTATTGTGTGATATTTGGATTTGAAAAGCCGTTGATACTGTGGCCCCACATAGGCGACTAAAATAGGTATTATAACTGAGGACGTGTTGGGCGCCTTTGAGGAAAGAAAACATTGGTTAATGGATGAGAATGAGGTTTTGGACCGGCAAACAGAAGAGTGGTGGTTAAATGGAGCTTACATTAGTGGGGCTAAAAGTTGTCTAAGCGGGAGTTCCTCAGGTGTTCTGTACTGGGGGCCGCTCTGTTTAATCTGTTTATAAATGATCATAGAAGGGCATTTGGAGCAAGGTCTCTGTGTTTGTGATGGACACTAAATTATGCGAGCTTTGGAAACTTTCCAATGATGTGCAAGTGCAGGCAAGCCAGACCTAGTAGAGATTATCATAATTGGGCAAGCAGAATGGGCAGATGAGATTTTCAATGGTGATAAGTTAAGGTGGATGCATGGATTTAATAATCCCTGTGCCACCTACCACCATAAATAACTCTTGTGTTAAGTGCATCTGAAATGGGAAAAAGATTTGGGGGGTTCTCGGTATGATAACCAGAACTACTATAGCAAACACAAGCCAGGTAGCAAACAGGTAGAGCGCGCAAGATATGTCTTGTATAAAAGAGGGGAATGGAATCAAGAGAGAAGAAAAATGGTTATTCCCCTTTCGTCCAGGCACGTGGACATAAGCCAAACATTTGGAAGATGCGGTTGCATTTGGAATCCCCATATCACAAAAAGGGAATCTTGGAAATTGAGGCAGTTCAGAGAGAAGGGCAAACTAATATTAATAAGGTGAATGGAGGGCTTGAATATGCAGGCAGATTAGACAAGTTAGGGGCTGTTTTACCATTGGAGAAGCGGCGTTTTGACGTTGGGGGACATGATAACACTTATACAAATATATTAATGGCCCATTAACAGTGAAATCTCTGGTGCATTGTTCATAATAGGTCATATCAGAGGACCTCGTGGACATCCTTTAAGGTTGGAAGAAAAAGAAGTTTCATCTTCAAGTTAGGAGAGGTTTCTTTACAGTGAGAAACGTTGATGTGAAACTGTGGAAACTGTCTTCCCAGAAGAGGTGGTAATGGCAAGTTCATTGAATAACTTTAAAAAAGGCTGGATAAGTTTCTAAACTAAAAAATATTGAGAATTACTGGTATTCATTTGAATAGATCTGGTTGATCCAGGGATACTTTCCGGATTGCCGTTTGGAGTCAGGAAGATTTCCCCCCCCCTTTTTTTAGCTTGGGTTTTTGATTCCTCTGGATCAACGTTTAGGTAGGGGTTAAAAAAAAAAAAAAAAAAAAAAAAGGGAATAGGTTGGACTTGATGGACAATGTCTTTATTCAACCCTTAATTACTATGTCTTTACTATGTTGGTAGGGATATCATATATATACAGTGTAGGTGAGAAATAATTATCGTTAGTTTGGTAGGTCTCAACTTTATTCTCTACATAATCATACCAAGAAGCCCCACATTGGCGGAAATTTGTTTGGGATCTCTGCCCCTGTAGTTAATTCGAGTTTGTAAGGGTTTAACATGCATACACCACATGGTTTCCCATTTGAATATTTTGGGCGGGCTCGTGGAGACATCAGAGAAAGCACCACATACCGTTGGGGCTGTAGAACAGTAGTGTCTCTTAAATAATAGAGGCACTGCCGCTGACCTATGTCAGCGTCAGGGTAGTCCAAAAGACATAGCTTGAACCAGTGAAACTGGGAAAACTGGGGTTTCAGTCAACACAGATTACAATTTCTGTTTCAGAAATGCGGATGTACCATGGGATTCCCACAGCCCATTGTGCCAAAGGGACAAACCAGAGATTCTCTCCGGTGATATGCTGGTGTCCTTCACCCGTAACTCTCTCTTCGTTAAAACATTGTTCCACAAAGAGCACCCAACCATTGGGGTAAAATTGGATCCCCCATACTTTGACACATGTTCTTGGAACCCCAGTGAGTGTAAAAAATTCGCTAACAAATAACTAACAGGGTAAATCGTGGCAGATGGAAGTGTCGCTGAGGTGGTATAAGTGAGCCAAATATAAAACAGTCGGGACATCACCCAATAAACTCGTTGCCCCAGGGGAAACATGGCAGGTCGACAATTGAAATCAATAGAACTATGAGGACCGTGGAGAAGTGGCACAACAGACAGAGGAATAAGAGTTACAATGAGGGATGTTTGGGAGTCTTACTGAGGCACAATGCCAGGATGTACAACTAAGCTTTGGTGTCTTGGATGTAGAGGGCCACCAGACCAGGGACGTGACAAGAGTTCTAAGATCGTTTTCTCCCCTGGGTGAACTGCCAGCTTGGAATCAATGAAATTGTTGAGTCACCGGTAAAGGGAAGATCTAGAGGAAAAAAACAACAGGTTGAGTAGGTTTACTGGGGAGGAACGTCAGAAACTGAAAAGGAGTTAGAAGACAGAAAAGAATTCAGGCAAACAAAGGAGAGTAGACAAAGCATTCAAGAAACAGTGAGAAGGAAGAATAGTGTTCAGGCAGGTTTTCAGGAATCAGAAGGGGAATCAGAAAAAGAATTGCGTGGTGTGCATCAGCCTTAAAATTTTGGTGCCAGGTCTATAGGTGATTCTAAAGTGGGACATTGAGAAAAAAAAGGCCCAATGGGCCTGTCTGGGATTAATTCTCTGGTGTATTCAATATACTCAAGATTTCTTATCATTGTACCACAGTTACATGGATGATAGGTCCCTTTAGGCCAAGTTCGTAACTCTCAAGATCCAATAACTTTAACAGCTAGGAGCTCCTGGTTAACCAAATATCATAGTTAAGCCTCCGGCTGGGGGAAAAACTTTTTTAGAAAAATAGGTACATGGGTGCAAGTTGTTCAGATATACCATGAAAAATTGGACAAAACAGCCACCTACGCCAATTTCTGAAGCATCACCTAACTATTTAAAGGGTTAGATTAACATAGGGTGTCCCAAAACAGGTTGTATTACACAAAGGCACTCCTTTAAACTTAAGAAAAGTGATGCCTGATTGCTTTGGGGCAGGGAGGCAGGGCGAGAACGGACGGCACCTTGTTAGTTAAGTTGGTCAAGGGCCAGCTAAGGTGGAAAAATTCTTATAACCTCTTATAGGAAAATGCCAAACTCAAAAATCTGTGCAGGGACTTTGAGGCAGAGTGGGAACTTCCCAATCAAGAACTGCAGAGACCTTTTAGGACCATAGTGAGACCTGATCAGAGGGATGATTAACAAACCTAGAAAACGAATCTCTGAACTCGAAGAAAACTTCTCTTAAGTTTGGCAAACAGTGGTTCTGTCTCGGAGTCTAGCAAGGACCAACTTGAATGGGAGACGGGTGTTCTAGCGAGCGGATGAAACAGATAAGAAGTATCGTCAAGGATGTATACATAACAAAACCTACCCAAGGAACTCCTGGAGCAACATAAATTAATGAATTCAGAAGACGGTGGGGCATTACAAAAGGCAAAGGGCATAACTAGGTATTAATAGTGGCGGTCTTGGATGTTTTATTTAAAAGCAGTCTTCCATTCTCCCCTGGAACGTTATTCGAATTAAATTACTAGGTCCTCTTAAGTCTATGCTTGGAAAATTAGAAGACCCAGCTTATCTTGGAGAAATCCAGTATAAACACAGGGGTGTGGCGTGTAACAGGGTAACGTTTTGAGGGTGCACCCCTATCTTCCGTGACACAAAAAAAGTGTGTCGAGGCACCAACTCCAAAGTGTTTACAGCATAACTTAGTTATTCAGTTGATGAAAAGTCTAAATCACAACCAACTTGGGAGAACATATCATCAATTAAGGGTAGGGGATACCTATTTTGACTGTGACTGTTTTTAAGGCACGAAATGATACAAGATATCCGGACTACCATCCTTCTTTTCCACAAAGAAGAGACCTGCCCCTCGCAGGACGAGGTGAAGGCCGAATAAACCCTTGTTTCTAGATTTTCTTTAATATACTGCCTTTCATAGCCAGAGTCTCGGCAGCCGAAAGGTTGTAAACAGTCCATTGGTGGGCATCGTAACAGGCAATAAATTCTATGGGGGCATTGTATGGCCGGTGTGGAGGGAGTTTATCGGCCAGCTGCAAGGGAGAAAACATAGGAGATAATGTGTAAAAAATAGATAACCTTAATATCAGTAATAGAGAAAGGAATGGAAGGAAACTGGTTTTTATGATCAAGCCGCCACATGACAATCTGCCCAGGGGACCAATCCAGGACTGGGTGTTACGGAACCAGGGCAAACCCGGAGGCAGGATTGGAGGGACATATCCAAGAGGAAGAATGTCAAAACTCAGGATAAACCCGACATCAACTTGGGACAGTGTCCCTGGTGTCATAGATTAAGGATGCTGGGTGTATCAAAAAGCCAAAACTGAATAGGGTTAGGAAGTGGGTTGGGTTGGAATACCAATGGCATGGGCCAGGATGTATGGTCCATGCAAATTTCAAGCCGCCTCACTATCTCCTAAAAAGGCGTGGAATGGAAAAACACTAGAACCCCAAGAATTTTGAAACATGAACAAAATTTATTAGAGTGAAACATTAGGAAGAAAACAATCTGATGCCTAGGGAGCCCCTCTAAACTCACCTAGGTGCTGAAGTAAAGTTCACCTTTTCTGGGAACCCTATTTTTGGAAAACATTAGCAAAGTTGACTGCGGCCAACATAAAGAAGAGTCCGTCCTGCTGCCTACTTTTTTTTCCCCAGAAACTGATTGGGACATACCCAATTTGCATGGGTTCCTCTGGGGGAAGGTGGAGCGCAGAACAGATCAGTAAGTGAGGACCTGGAGGGAAACGTGCGAGAGTAGCCATTATCTTGAAAAGTTCCTGAACCTTACAGTAATTATGTGCCCAACTCCAGACTTGTTAAGGGAACTCAGGAGGCGGGTAGTAGGTTAAGAGAGGCGTTCCTAAATGGGACTGGCGAAAAGGCAAAGGGACAAAAAACTGATGTTTAAAAGCTGGATTATTTCAGTGTTACTCACTGCCCCAGCACGTGAAAACTCCTGCAGCATATTCTGGCAGAGCGTCATACCTTAGTCGAAAGATTTCTGATATTGGTTTCGCAGTGGCAGATATGGTCAGGATCGGAATACAGAAGAGCCATAGCATCGAAGAAGGCGGGTCCACAGGATTGCTTTAAGGCCCAGGTCTGAGGGCCTCTTGAAGGAAGGGAAATAACTAGGGGAAACTTTTGAGACTCAGAGAACCATTGAGATGCCCCGGGGGGCGTAGCCAAACAATAGTAATTTACAAGAGTCATGAAATTATGAAATGAAACTATGCTCACCATTACATTTCTCAGGTAATGGATCCTTGGGTTCCAAGATAGGAAACTGGAGCCTGTGGTGGTTGATTTATTTTCTTGGACCGAACTCTTTGGGCCAGTTGGTTAACAGCCCCAGAAGAGTGCAATGCTTCTGTATGCTTCCATGTAGGCATGTTATAATGTGATGACCGAGGATCCCCGAGTATACCTTAAGCGCTATACCCCAATCTCAAGCCGCTGCCCCGATCGGTACCCCCAGGGAGACTTGATGCGCCTCACTGTACAGGTTACACCTTAAGGTATCTTGAGAGGAGAGGCACAGGTATAGACGCTGAGGCTGGGTTACTCTGGAAAACTGGCGAACACCAATGGAACTGAACAGGGACTGGGAAAGAACAGAAAAAAAAACAGAAAAGACAAATAATTACAAGGGTAACAATGAATGAAGAGACAGAACAATGATAATATTAATCAGAGAACAAGCCATTGGCAAACTAGAAAATGGCTACTAAACTAAATCAGAGACCCACTGCTGGCAATTACCAAACTTATAACAAGGACAGAGAGAAAATAACTGAAACAGGCTTAAGTAGAACAGAAGGGAAACCAATTGGGGAATGGATGACAGAGTTTGATTGAGGGAGTTCAGCCGAAAAATGCCATGCGAAAGCAAGCGGAGTTTTAGGGACCTTGCAAAAATTTGGATTTAAACTGGCCCTTCCATGTGTTCATAGATATGTAAGTAATGGTTACTTTGTAAGGAGGAGCAGAAGAGGAGTAGGGGGGTGGGCCATGTGTGTTTTGGAGAGGGTGGTATAGGCATTTTTTAGGGAGCCAAAATAATTTTGATTAGGGTTTTATTCTCACCAGTAAAGGACAATTATACTCACCTCCCTCCGCTTCCTCTTCTTAGGTCTCGTACATTTACCCAAGGTTGAAGACCATGAACCGCACGGTCCTCACCTCGGGTTCCCGAAAGTTAAACGCCACGCGTTACTTGGAATGCTGTGCTGGCAGCTCCGCCCCCTCCTCTCGTCGGTGACCAAAGGCAAAGAAGGGCCACGCTCTGCAATGGAAGCGTGCGTCCATTTGGGCCTTCATCGCGCAAAGGAGAGGAGGGGGCGAGCGCCGCAGAGCAGCGTTCAGTAACGCTGTTTTAACTTCGGAACCCAGGGGGTTGGTGAGGACTCAGGGTTCAGGTCCTCCACCCTGATTAACAGGTACAGACGAGACACCCGAGGGAGGGAGAAGGCGAGATAATGGTCCTTTAAGTTATAGGTGAAATTGTTCCAATGAGTTTTGGTTCTAATCATAATCTAGTAATTGGGGATGGGAAAAGTTTTGTAATTTGTATCCAAGTATTTAAATTGCTTCCACAACTGAGGGATCAGTGCAGGTGATATTCGGAGGTTATGTTATATTGGGTTTCTAATGGGGAACAGACAAGATTTCCCCCAGTTTATTGTAAGTCCAGAAAAAGGGACTGAATTGTCAATATGTTTATTCATGAGCTTTGTAGTGATTTTTGATGGGTTTCGCCAGGTATATATCAAATCATCAGCGTAGAGACTTAAGGAGATGTGAAGTGTTGTCCCTAGCAAAAAGGCGCCTTTGTATATTGGTACTCGCCAAGTTTGAATTGCCCAAGGGCCACCAATCGCAATAGGACAAAGAGTTATGGGCGGAATGGGCAGACCTGTCTAGTATCTTAAATAAACTGAAGAAAGGGTTTGAAGGAATATTCTATTATTTAATATAATTAATAGACCAGACCAAAGCCAAAAACCTGTGCAAAGCAAGCCCATAAATATGTTCCATCGGAACCGCGTTCGAATGCCCTTTTGGGCGGTCCAATGAGGAACATAGTCATATCGGTCAGCATTGTCATGATGATTTGGGCCTGTGTAGCAGGTTTGTTTAGTAAATGGATGGGGGACTACTGGACAAATCCGCCAGTTTGGTCAGGATGTATTCATATGGGTATTATTTTTGTAGTCTGGTTTGCTAAAAATGTTGGACTCATAATTTCTTTAATCTAATTAATATGAGATTGGGTCTATATTTATCACCCTAGCGACGTTTCGGAAACCATATGCTCCCTTCTTCAGGCTCAGAAAAACAGACATAACATATACAGTGACATCCACCGTATTTAAACACACCAACAGGAAGTGACATATTCCAAATAGACCAATCATTACATCAATCCTTTTTTAACCCTTCACTGAAGGACACATAATTAGAGACAGCGACATATAGGTCATATTATATATAATTACATATAAATTTACATTCCAATATACATTAAAGTTAAAGAGAACTCTCTACATCCATTTAGAACCCCAATCGCATCTTAATCCACCTGCTTTTAAAAGGGCGGATATGGATCTACAAGAACCAGTATAAATCATAGTCTTTGTTTAGACCAGACAGTGCCAATGTATTCAATTTCTTGACCCACCAGAACTCCCGTTGTTTTAATCTTAATCTCCCTATATATATATAGATTAATATATATATATATATATATATTATATATTTATATATATATATATATATATATAATGTCTCCCATCTTGACTACTGTAACATTCTACTACTTGGACTCCCTGCCTCTCATCTCTCTCCTCTCCAGTCTATATTATATATATATATATATATATAATATATATATATATATATAAGTCTCCCATCTTGACTACTGTAACATTCTACTACTTGGACTTCCCTGCCTCTCATCTCTCTCCTCTCCAGTCTATCTTAAACTCGGCAGCTCGGATCATCTCGCTCTCCTCCAAACTAGAACCTGCAACCCCGATACTTCAGTCCATAGGGTGGCTTTCCATCAAAGAATCATATTCAATACCCTTTGTCCTTCTCTCGCTTCGCCTGGTGACATCCATTAATACTTTCAAATCTAGACTGTTATCCTACCTTTTTGAGCATCAGCAGAACAAATGATTGTTAGCCCTTTTAAGCACTTTGTACTCATCCCCTCCCACTTGTATTGTAAGCTCTTCGGGGCAGGGATCTCATTCCTAATGTGTTGAGGCCTGTTGCACTTATATCAATTTATACATAATTTATATATATGCTTCCTATAACACCTCTTAGCCACTATCTAATCACACCCTTAGCACCTGGCTGTGATATGCTAATTGGGATTCTCCAGGGTACATAATTGCCACAGATTCTTGTACTAGTCATTCTGAATTGAGAAAGCCAGTCGGATGACTAGCGAAACGTCTTCAAGAACTACATTTCAAGTCCAGTTGATCTAATTGAATACAACAGATATACCATGACCTGGATGAATGAGAACCTTCACAAGCTTAACCTCCACTACAACAGTAAAAACATAGTAAGATGCCATAATTTTTTTGCCTTTTATAATCCAGAAAATAGATAATTTAAAAGGTATTATTATGCAACTAACATTTCTCCACATTATTGATTTTAATTGCTATTTTACCTGTAAAGGGACAACATTTTGACCAGTCAAATAATGGTTGTCAGATGCTGAAGTGGCATTGGGTTTTATAGGGTCACTCCAAAATTCAAGTGCATGCTGAATAAGTTGATTCTTTTCACTTGATGGTGAAACTGCAACTTTTTTTGCAGCAAGGTACTTAAATATGATATCACGGTAAACTTTTTTCCGTTTCAATAGTTCTTTAGCACTTTCACTGTATATTAATGTTGCATCAATGGCTTCTAAAAAAAATAAAAAAAGACTTATAACAAGTTGAATATAGTTGACATGTCAGGTTTAAAATGATTTTGACGCAGGGTCAGGGATTTTACTGTACTCAATACTGGACATACACTAAATAGGCATTAGATAGATTCAGTGTTTATACGTATTATAGATCTCATTTGAGACATGTTTATACCTCTAACTGTAAGGGTTCGTACACACGCATGATGCCGGCACCGAGCCACGACCCCCAGTACCCACCGTTACCCATGGTGAATGGCCGTCTCCGCCGAGAATTGTTCGTGTGTATGCGTTCAGTCGGGGGTCGTGCGTGTGTACGACCCTTAAGACACACTGTCTGATCCTTTGTACAGATTACACAAATAACACCCAATTTTTTTTTACAGATGAATTATTCATTTTTAAACCTGCTCCCTCTCATTCTTTGGCTTGTATATTGGTAGAGTATACCCTAGACTCTTTGCTTTCACTCATTTTTCCACTGTGATCTGCCACTGATATGTAGGATCAGGGGGATATATACAGGGGGACAGCCATCTTTGGGTCATCCTCTCACTGACCTATATATTAGGGTCATCCATTATACCGATTATCCTGCACCTTATTGATTGAGATTTATATCTATGTATGTATGGATGAATGAATGCATGAGGATATCTGACTAATTCTATTTGTATACTGATGTATATATTTACCAAACCATTCAAGGAAAATGTTTTTAACATTTTTCTGTCTGTTCACTTTTGCACTGTTTGGCCCCTTTGGGCTATTCACACGAAATATATATAAATAAAAGATATTTAATATGAAATCGTGTTTTAGAGTGTGTCCATGACCACACACAAATCAATAAACTACCAACAGTTGCTGCACTGTCCAACACTTTACTTTTGGGAAAAAAATGATTTTCTGTAGCCAACACTAGCTCTCTGTTCCTTAGTCACCAGCCTCACAACTGTTTGTCATGGGTAATATCATTAACTGGGGTTTCCCAAGCCCACCACCCTGTGCATCCTCAAGCTCCTGTCAAATTAAACCTTTTTCTCTTTTGGCTCCTGTCCTGGAATTCTATTACCCTCTCTCTATGTCAAGAAACCTCAATAAACAAGTTTAAATCTAACCTGTCAAGCTATCTCTTTGAGCACAGCACAACATAGGACTGTTGATACTGCACCAGTTATTACTTTAGCACTTCCAGCCTTTCCTATGTATCTGTATGTTACCCACCTATGTAGGGGCAGGGACCACTTTCCTCCTGTTACATGTTTTAAGCACTTGTATATTTAGTGATGCTCATACTTATTTATGCAATAGGGCAATTGTAGAGAGTATTATCTCCTCATCCATTATAGTATGGTATGGGTCAGCTATATCTGCTGTATTCAATTAGTTCAACTGGACTTGAAGTTTAGTTCTTGAAGACGTTTCACTAGTCATCAGACTGGCTTTCTCAATTCAGAAATTCGGTCAGCTACCGAGTCTTCTAAGAAACATTTACAAAGGGAAAATCATTGGCTTCCCTTTTGCGGGTTCTAATCCAAAAGAGAACCCACAACCCCGATACTTCAGTCCATAGGGTAGCTTCCCATCAAACAAAGAATCATATTCAATACCCTACTTTTAACCTTTAAATCACTTTGCTCTACTGCACCTCCCTAATTATCTTCTCTCTTGGTCCCTTATGTCCCAGGCCATGCCCTTCGCTCCTCGCAAGGAAATCTTCTCCACAGACCCCCAACTAACACTGCTGCCTCCTGCCTTAAACCGTTCTCTCTTGCTGCTCCCTACCTTTGGAACTCTCTCCCTCTCTCGCTTCGCCTGGTGACATCCATTAATACTTTCAAATCTAGACTGTTATCCTACCTTTTTGAGCATCAGCAGAACAAATGATTGTTAGCCCTTTTAAGCACTTTGTACTCATCCCCTCCCACTTGTATTGTAAGCTCTTCGGGGCAGGGATCTCATTCCTAATGTGTTGAGGCCTGTTGCACTTATATCAATTTATACATAATTTATATATATGCCATCTTAACCGATGTATGAAATTGTATTTAATTTAATTACATTTTTATCTATCTGTATAATGGCTTATACTTATCCCCTTGTTTGTATACTCTATATTTTTAATGTACAGCGCTGCTTACCCAAGTAGCGCTTTATAAATAAAATTATACATACATACATACATACATTGATTAATTGCACATGCTTTATAAATGTTACAACAAATATGGTTGCACTAGTGCATTATTTTTTGTGAATAAAGCACTGAAACTTTCTTTTTGTTGAGCAGGAGCACCTTATATTATATAAATACATTTATATCTTCATAGGAGATTGCATTGAGTTTTTAGGAGCTACCAATCAGGTGGGGGAAGGGGGTACAGGGTATATCATATAGGAAAGGTCTATATGTACCGTATATACTCGAGTATTAGCCAATCCGAGTATAAGGCGAGGTACCTATTTTTACCTGAAAAATTTATAAAAACTGATTGACTTGAGTATAAGCTGAGGGTAGAAATTATGACCACTACTGCCTTCTGATTCAGTATTGTTTTCTGGCTTAAGTTGCCCTTTAAATGGACAGCAGAATTCACATACATGAATCCCATACAGTAATAGCCAAATCCAGTACCAGTAACCTCCAATTCCTTGGCACTCCAGATGTTTGGAAACTACAACTCCCAGCATGTTTTGTTGCTGGGAGTTGCAGTTTCTAAACATGTGGAGTGGCAAGGTTCAGTAATCTTTTAATTAAACTTACCATTATTTACAATACTCCTGACCCCCATATAGTAAAGGGAACTCTGACCCCATATAGTAAAGGGCACTCTGACCCCCATATAGTACTAGTACTGAACTAGCAGCTGTTTTTTGCCCCAAACTGAGGAGAACCATCAGATTTACAGCATCTAGATGAGCAGTGACAGTGCTGAGTGAGTCCAGCAGCCATACTACATGAAGCAGGTAGTGTAAAGGCAGATCAGCTCCTGTAACTTTCTATGCAGGTTAACACAGCGCCACCTACTGGTTACTATCTGCAATTGCAGAATTTGGATCTAAATTAGGACTTGACCCAAGTATTATAAGTCGAGGTTAGGTTTTTAGGCTAACTTTAAAGCCTGAAAAATTTGACCTATACTCGAGTATATACGGTATGTGTGTACTATCTCACTATCACAATTTAAATGACTATCAATAAATGTATATATAGTATAGCACTGACTTATATTAGGTACAAGACAAAATATGCAAAATACATTAACTTACTTACAGAGCTGAGATTCCTATTTAAATATGGTATGGTCAAAATGGGAGCTTAAACCATACCCCTGTGTCTGAAAAAAAGTGTAATCAAAAGGGACTATTCCATTACTGTACATGTTATTTTGAGAAGCTATGTTTTGTTATTAAATCACTGCAATACTTACTGTTAAATGTAATTAAAACTGGTTTATCTTTTTTAAAGAAAGTAAGTGCATGGTCTTTGTGCCAGACCACTAGAGTAACCCACTGTGTGCCATGCTCCCCATAATCATTCCATAAAGCAGTGATCTGGTACAAATTGGTGGCAGCGGTGCTGGTAATACCATTTATTCTCCCTGTTTTCTCTGTATATTTGTTCTCTGTATGTTCATCTCTATGGAGGCTGCTACTGAAAGTATTAATTTAATTAATTAGTATTAACTAATTAATTTTAGACTCAGTAGCTCTACCAGGCCCAATTGTCAAACCTATTTTTGAACTTGATCCATTTGATGGGGTAACTAGGGAGTAGACTGATTGGCTAAAACAATATGAATTCGCAGCCACTATTAATGGTTGGGATGAAGGTTCTCGCTTGCAAGTCCATAGCCTTTTGCTTAGTTGTAAAGCCAGGCAGGTATACCAAGGATGTAATACTGAAATACAAAGCAGTTATTAGTTATTATAAAGTGCTCTAAAGCAAGTTTTTCAATTAGATCTGCATGAAAGAGGATATAAAGGATAAAACCATTTCTCTAGGTAACCTGGGAATGAGTAATATTTGTTTATATGTTAGATTATTAGGGCAAAGCTATTATAATAACATGAAGCTGTGAGGTACCTTCTGTTATAAGAAGCATTTTATACTTGGAACTTGCTGTGGTATTTACTAAGTATGAACATAAAACATAGCATGTTAATCTGGATCCCGTTTAGATTCACAGCTCACCCAATGGTGCTGCTTAGTTTGAACTGCACATTGTGGCAAGATTGTCTGGGTCTATTCTCAGACCTGCAGGTCTGTTACACTTAGAACCCCTAGATTCTAGCTGGCAGGTAGATGCAATAAGAAAGGGAGGGCAAGTTTCAACACCCATACTCTATATCATTAGGCTGTATTGCATCTGCATACAATCATTAGCCAATGGACATATAGGAGAAACTTACTGCTAACAGAGAACGCTGTGAGTTGTAGTTTTCTAACATGTGAAACTTCAGTGAGAAATACGTGTTTATATGTTAGCTTATAAGGGCAATGCTATTATAATTACATGAGGCTGTTATAAGAAGGCTCTATTTCATTTTATACTATGTGGGGAGCGTTTAGCACCTTTAACCCCACCCCACCTTAATCTATAAAGTTAATCGTAAAAAGTCGTAACATAAGCACCTATAAATGTGGCACTTGCCGTGGTGAATACTAATAAGTATGAACTTAGCATGTTTCGTTTAAACCACACAAAGTGTGGCAAGATTTCCTAGGTCTATTCTCAGACCTGCAGTATTATCCTATTTGGATCTATAAGTAACAGTTTAAAATATACCTGTGTAAAGATACTGTATCCACGCATAGCAAAACATACACACATAATTTCCACTGTGCACCAACGGCACACTTTTGCTAGTATATATATATATATATATATATATATATATATATATAGCACATAGAAACGAAGCAGCACTCCTCCATATAAAACACATTTGTCTTTATTGAATCCTGTCACATGTTCAACAACAAGCGATGTTTCGGGCGTCACAGCGCCCTTTCTCAAGTAACATGTGACTGTATATTAACATGCATTTTTTTAACATTATATAGTATGTAGACAGGAAGTGACCCAGAGTTTCTGTTACAATAGAGACAGTTAACCCTAGTGAGGAGTCCCAAGTTCTAAGCGACTTTAAGTATCAACCTCTCCCTATACTCCCCCAACTGGTGACTTGTCTGTTCACTAACAACCGTCTAGGGTCAAGAGGGTTGTTAGTGAACAGACAATGAGGACCCAACAGACAGATAACATGGTTAGGAAATTTATAAAGAGGGGATATCCCAAAACGGTATTGGATAGAGCAAGAGAAAAAGTAAACGTGGTAGAGGGTTTGAATAAAGTAAAAAAAGATAGGGCCCCTATACTTACCTTTGTGTCTCAATTTACCCATCATAGCTCCCAGATTGGTCGGGTCTTGAAACATCATTGGCCCATTTTGAAGCAGGCTTATCCTGAAGTTAGAGAATTCGATGTGCCTCCACTGATGTCATATAGGAGGAATGACACCATTGGGAAATTGGTCACTTCCACTCGGGTACAACACGATAGAAAATCCCAAGGTACTTGGTTAGATGGAGGGAGGAAGGGAATGTATCCATGCTGTCATTGCATATATTGCAATATGGTGGTTAAGGGAACTCATTTTGTACATCCAATTAATGGAAATAAAATTGAATTACGAGGTAAATTTACCTGTGATTCAAGGTTTGTAGTATACGTGATTGTCTGTCCGTGTGGTCTCCTCTATGTAGGGGAGACCACACAGAAAGTCAAGTCACGTATTTCACAACATAACTCCTCAGTGACCCAAAAACTTGTGAATTTGCCTTTAGCGAGGCATTTTGTGGAAAAGGGGCACGGAGGGAGGGACATGAAGTTTATGGTATTGGAGAGTGTTCCCTTAAACTTTCAGGGTGATAGGGAACACAGACTTAAATGTCGTGAAACCTGGTGGATTAAGGAATTAAAAACATTGGCCCCTAGTGGGTTAAATAAAGATTATAATCTGTATTTATTTCTTTAACCAGCATGGATACATACATAGTGTACGCCTTCCAATGATTGATTGTTATCTGTATTCTCACCAGTTGGGGGAGTATAGGGAGAGGTGATCGTAAGTCGCTTAGAACTTGGGACTCCTCACTAGGGTTAACTGTCTCTATTGTAACGAAACTCTGGGTCACTTCCTGTCTACATCTATGTAATGTTGAAAAAATGCATGTTAATACAGTCACATGTTACTTGAGAAAGGGCGCTGTGACACCCAAAACGTCGCTTGT
This sequence comes from Hymenochirus boettgeri, assembly GCA_019447015.1. NCBI lineage: Eukaryota > Metazoa > Chordata > Amphibia > Anura > Pipidae > Hymenochirus > Hymenochirus boettgeri. Next base: position 56,813,329 of record CM033471.1, on the reverse strand, counting down.
TGTTGGAACATGTGACAATTCAATAAGACAAACGTGTTTTATATGGAGGAGGAGTGCTGCTTCGTTTCTATGTGCTATTGAATATTTGGCAACTGCGGAGCCTGTTTTGAGCCTGCACCCACTGTTATCCCTATTGCTACGGAGGTGCCGCCGACATTTTGTATTATATTAATATATATATATATATAATATTAAATGTGCTTTGTTTTTGAGGTTATGCGCAAGTAACAGGTATGTGCCATCCTGTACGAAGCTGTACATTAAACCATGAAGATGGATTTCTCAGCGTTGTGGTAGCCATGAGACTGGGCATGTGTAAGTACTTGAACATTAATGTCCTTCAGTTTATTTTGCTGCCATAATTAAAGAACAATAGTTCATTTTACATAGTAACATATGTCCATATAGTCCAACATTTATAGCTTACTCATTAACCCTAGCTAACGTTTCGTAGAGGATTTTTTTACATTTTCAAAGCTCTGAAATTCATCGAAAATTCCATTTGAAAAATCGAGCATCTAAAGATATTCAAAAGTTGCGATTGAAAATTTTAAAATTAGATCATTTGGGTTTGAATTGGATTTTTGAAGCTGTAATAAGTTGTGCAGAAAACTGTCAACAAAATTTGCCAGTTTATTATCTTTATTCCTAACCTAAAGAGAATGTCCTTCCATCTTAAAGGATATACACAAGTTCTCTGAAATTATCTATGGTTAACAATGAACCAGAGAGATTATTGTACAGCATGAAAGGGTTGTCCACCTTAATTTTTTTTGCTATATCATTCCCCCTGTCCCCCCAGCCCCACCCGCTCTATTATTTTAGAAAGTTCCAAACTACTTACCTTCCCTCTTTCCTCCGCCGCACTGCCAGGCCCTCTGCTTGCGAGAGAATGCAAGCAGAGGGGCGGGACCAGCAGTCGCATCTGGGATTGACTGAGCAGCAGCCAATGACGGACGCGGCTGACGGGAGTTCAGTGCATCGGAGGAAAGAGGAAAGGTAAGTAAGTTTGGGGAACTTTCAATAAAAAAATAGAGCGGTGTGGGCTGGGGGGACAGGGGGAATGATTTCCTAAAGGGTTTTTAGGTAGGGGGAGGGAATCCTAATCGGGAGGGAGAGGGAGGGGAGAAGGGCTGCAGTACGCATGCCAAACTTCTCTCGGGGGCCAGATAGGAGGCAGAGTCCTATATGGACTCTGCTATCCTCCTGGTGGGCAATTTTGGGACTTTGGGGGGAGACTACAGGAAACTTATGGAGCTGGGATTAGGTAAGGATTAAACTACACCTACACAATGGCTCAATAGTGGGGGGGATTATAGTTTTGGGGGTGGACATGCCCTTTAATATATTTGTATAAAGTTATCATATCCCCATGAAAGCACTGCTTCTCCATTGTAAACAGATATAATTCGTCTACTCTGTTTGCAAAGTCAAGCCCCTCCATTACCCCTAGTCATAGTAGCCCTTCTCTGAACTGTTTCTATTTCCAAGATGTCCCTTTTATATACTGTATGGGATTTCAAAACTGCACTGTATATTTCAAACAAGGCCTTAACAATGCTTTGTAAAGAGGAAGTGTAATGATTTTGTCCCTTAACTCTTTAAGTGACGCAGATCATACGGTGTTCTCAGATTAAAAGAATAGATCACTTGGAAAGTGAACTATTCCTTTAATGTATTGATTGAAGCCCGGGAGGTTAAGGAGCTATAATTTACCTCCCTTTCTTCAATCAATTTAGCTGGATCCATGGACGAAGGTAAGTATATTTACTTTTTGCGTGATCCACCGCTGCAGAGATTAAAATCTCTGATTGCTTCCTGGTTCTAATCCAGTAAAGCACGCATGCGCCAAATCCGATGGGGAGATATTCTACTTGAAAGCAGTAGCTGGTACTACAATATCGTATTCGTGCAGTTAGGGAGACCCTGGTGACATCACTGGATTTCCTGCTTCACTGGGATTTTCTCTTAGGCTTTCCCTGGTGGTCTAGTAGAGGTACTGCACTGCAATCTCCATTCAGTGAATGCTATAGTAAGCTGTCACTCAGAGTTCCATTCACAAATACGTTTTGCTTTGCTACTGATCAAAGACTTAAAAAAAAATTAGGGGCAGAGATCAATATTAGGTAATCTTTGCCAATGAATGAAAAATAACTTCCTGGAAAAATATTTGCAGGAAGTGATTTCTCCAATTGGATTTCGATTTGGAAAACAGGCATAGAATGATAAAGAAAAGTGAAATTCACATACAAAAAAATTCTTGATGTGATACACACACACCATTTTTAAACAATATAACTATAATTAGTATAGTATAGTAGAGTATTCGAGGTTTTGAATAAAGACATACGTCCATTCAGTCCAACCCTTCTAGCAATACCCTCATAACCTGCCTAACTGTTGATGCAGAGGAAAGCAAAAAACCCCCCACAAAATTTATTAAGGGGGAAAAAATTTCTTCCTCACTCTACCATACCCATATATATGATACCACAATTGGCCAGATCATAATTTATACATCCTTGCGTTAACTCCGATGAACCCCCAGCCATAGCCAATGCTAAATGACAGGCCTCTGGATCCCCAGAGGGCATGTAACGGCTTCCGAAACCATAACTTTCACAAGGATGTATCTGCCAGCTGTGACTCCAAAACCACTCTCCTTACCAAATTTTAAACCACACATAACTATATAATTTAAAACCTTAACTTTGGGGAGGGAGGGAGGGGAGAAATCTGTTCCTCTGGCAATGTTAATCAAAATGGAGCCGGGCCTCGTGGCCTCCCCCTTTTTATAACCTCGCGTGACGTCATCCTTGACGTCATGCTCTCGAACCTCGCGAGACCTGGCGCGGCAAATCAGCGCGCACGCACCGGTGCACTGACGTCATCAGTGTGCGCCGCGACTGGGACCCATTAGGAGGGAATTAATCTGCCACCTACAAATCCCAGCATCCTCGGCTGACATCCCCCACTCCAGGTCAGGTGCTCTGCCCCCTAACCCGGGCCGGAGCTATCAGACCTAGACTGGGATAAACTAGGCTGCTTACTAGTGCTAAACCTTACCCACATATATGATCTTAACTTTTTACAGAATAAAACAGGAGGACACAGAGTTGGGTGTAAATAAACGGCCACAGCTTTCTTATTAACACATTACAACATATGTGTTACCACAATTGGCCAGATCTTAATTTATACATCCTTACGTTAACTCCGATGAACCCCCAGCCATAGCCAATGCTAAATGACAGGCCTCTGGATCCCCAGAGGGCATGTAACGGCTTCCGAAACCATAACGTTCGCAAAGATGTATCCGCCAGTAGGAGTTAGTGTAATCCTACACTGAACTCCGACCGCCACCCAACTTATATAACGCCTATTTAATCCCTTCCTGTAAACATGATAGGAAAATATCTAATCCTATATCGTTAAGTTACACACAGTCCTGCCCCATAAGTGTTCTATTATGACCCTCCAACTGGTGATGTCTAATAACTACCTCACCTTGAGACCTGACAAACCTAGAGATTCTAGTGTTCAGAACCCTCCTAGCTTTCTCGACTGCACCCTGATCTCTGGCACCTTACCACTGAACCCTAGGGATGACCTCCGACCACACTATAATCATCTCTCGGAAAAGGGGTCGGAACCTCAGCAGGTTCGCTTTCATTAAAAATAGTAGGTCTGAGAGACGATTCCGGCAGAGGTTGTTTCCGGATGCGTGGATCACCAGGACCGTGGGTCCCCTTATCCCTTTCCAATACAACGTCGCCGATTGGAATCCTAAGTTGCGTCCTCCAGGTGGAACTTCCACTCTTTGCGCCGCCCAGTACAGATAAGAATGCCCCACAAGCCAGACAGAAGGCTGTTGAACACCTAAAAGAGAAAACTCAATTAACAGCCAGATCAGGATGAATATAACACGCCACGCAATTGGACCGACAGTGCCCCAACCTGCGAACCCTTTCTTCTGAAAAACCCAGAGAGTATGCTTCTGTTGCAGCCCCAATGCGGAATGAATGGGTCCCACATTGGGATAGACCCAATATGCTGAGAGATTTCTTCAACACGGCTTCGAATTGAAATCTAGATAATGGTGAACTATCCTGATGTGATAAGAAGGAGGGGACTAACAGACACAAAATTACAGATCGCCTGAACTGGGCACCAGGAAGATGGAATGGGGAATATTGAGGAATATACAGGTCTTCTAACAATAAACCCCCGGTCTTTTAGAACTGGCTGAAACTAGCTCCCAAACTCTCATAGCCCCGAAGAAAGCAAGCGCAAAACTAGCCTCGAATAAACTAGCCTCATGAGGAGATTTACAGATATGAGGCAAGACTATTAGTCTAACCAGCAGCTTAAAGGTAATAGGATGCCTGGGCTGAACCCACGTGTACCTTTCTCCAACCTAGTGGCACTAGTGTTAGCTATTGCGGCTGAGGCAGGGGCCCATTGGGGCCCTTTGAGACAACATGATTCTTAGCCAAGAATCAGTGGCCTTAATGTTCCAGCCCATCTCAGGCCTAACAGCCAGGTGTCTCCTAAATTCTTCGTCATATTGATGCCAGGCTGACCCTCCGTGTGTCTTGTATGCTCCGAAGATCATGTCTAAATAGACAAAAAGTTTGGAGCATTTCTGAGGGGATTTTTGTCCTATGACCCCTGCTAAAACACAAAAGGCCTGAAGCCAGTTCCCAAATGTTTTGGCCACCATGGACTTCTTTTCCCCCTTTTCTGACTCTTTTTTCCACCGACTGTCGATTTATGTGGAAATCGACATAGTCATTCTTCCAGATCTTTTCTTTCACCTCCGCTGACAGGTGTACGCAAAGTGGGCTCACCCCACAAAAATAAGACTCTTTCAGCGCCTCCACTGAAGGAACTTCTGGTGCAGGCAGGAGTGCTGCTGCTCCCCCTGGTACTAGACTCGCTGACGAGCCAGAAGGCATTGTGTCTCTCACCCATCAATGCCCGTAACACCTACACCAGTTCCCCGCTATCTCCCCCACTAGCAGTTCCCCATGCCCCAGCACATGTGTACTCACCACCGGAGGGACCTGGTACCATGCTGGCTTCTGTGGGTTTCGGTGCTTCCGTTGGTACCGGCTGTAGCTGCAGGCCTTCTTGGGGAGTGCTCTTCTCCCTGGTGTGTTCCCTTCCTGAGGTTGCGATCGAGGAAACCCTGCTCCTATTGGATATGGATGAGCGGGAGGCCCATGATCGGCGCCTGTTGTGGCCTCTGGAGTGTGAGCGGGGCTTACGACGATCTCTCCTATAGTGCCCTCTGCGCTTATGCCTGCGGGAATCATCAGTAGCAAAAAAATCTATTTGTGAATAAATCACTGATGATCCATTCACTGATAAAAATGACTTTAAGTATTTTTGCAATTTACTTTTGTTATTTTTTTTACATAGTTTTGAATATATTTACATTTATATGTGTATAGATATGGTAGCAGCATCATCAGATCCTATAGTGTAGTATAGTATTTGAGGTTGAATAAAGACATGCGTCCATCCAGTCCAACCCATCTAGCAATCAGGGGCGGACTGGGCCGGTGGGCAAAGGGGCAAATGCCCCCCAGGCCGGTCTTTATCAGTAAAACTGGGACGGGCAGTGACAAGCATCAATAAAGTTTTTAAAAAAAAAAAAGTTCTGGGTTATCTGCTCTGGTAATTAGGAGACATTACTCACAGTGGCATAGGGATCACCTCCTACTTCCCTCCCCAGCCGGTCCTTTACTGCTCTAAATTCCGTGTTCACAGTCTAAGAGATCGCTATCACACTACAGAAGTAGAAGGGAATTTAGAGCAGTAAAGGACCGGCTGGGGAGGGAAGTAGGAGTGTGTCAAACAGGGAAACCTGTAAGTCCAAAATATGTAAAGCTATGTCTGGTGCTGAACTGAAGCTAGCTGTCTTAAAACAAGCAGGGTTATTCAATAAAAGTTCTTATCGTTTAAAATGGTGCTAATTTTGCTCCAACCAATCAGATCTTATATTTAACATTTAAGAGCTAACATCTGATTGGTTGGGGCAAAATTAGCACCATTTTGAATGATAAGAACTTTTATTACATCTCCCTGCAGGTATGTAATGGTCCCTTAACAGAGAGAGAGAGAGAGGTCAGGTGACACACTGGGAGAGGGGGAGAAAGTAAAGTACAGAGGGCTACCAGTGCCACCATGCTTGGTTAGGAATTAAGGATGGGGAGTACTAAATATCTGAATTGTCTTCACTGCTACCCATGGGGGGGAGGGGGTGCTGGAAGTTGTAGTGGCTGAGCTTAGACTGCATTGAGGGGAAGGCTGATATATTTCCTTAAATCAAACACACCAGCAGCCACCAGCCAGTCAGTAAATCATCTCCGCTTTGTACATAGAGGCACAGTACCTATGTGTAAAGGGACACTTTAATCTTATACATGACTTCCCACCAGGTTTTTCCATAATTTATAGGGAGATGAAAGAGGCGACTCCAACCTCTGGTACTTATATAGTTAACTTGCACAAATCAAGTGGATAGATAATGGTACACAATGTTGTAGCACAACTTTCGGAGCTTGGTACAAATTGACTATTTAAGTATCAGAAATTAAGTATCTGTAAATTATGGAAAAACCTGGTGGGAAGGCACACATAACAGTGAAATGTCCTTTTAACACAATTATTTTGGCCTAGTACATTTTCTTTGAAGGAGCTTTGCTGGTGTATAAAGCCTGACTCCCTGGATCCTGGTGTAGCTAGCTTGCACCAGTTTAATTTTTGTGGGCTGAAGGCCCCATCCAAAATTTTGCTATAGGGCCTAATAATTTCTAGCTATGCCCCTTATTACTCAGTGCTGGAGGAATGATCTGCGTGGCCTGTGCCTGACAATCTTGTCTTCCTGGAGTCCCTTACAGCTGCCACTTCTTCCAGTGGCTTTACTGACTGTTTATGGGGACTTTTTATGTTTACAATTCTTGTGATTCTGGGCAATGCAGGCATTTTGTTAATTTACCAGTCTGTGTACTTCTGAGCAAGGTGAGCATTTTGTGTAATTTACCAGTCTGTGTGCTTCTGGGCAAGGTGGGCATTTTGTGTAATTTACCAGTCTTTGTGCTTCTGGGCAAGGTGGGCATTTTGTGTAATTTTCCAGTCTGTGTGCTTCTGGGCAAGGTGGGCATTTTATATAATTTACCAGTCTGTGTGAGGCTGTGAATGAGGGATCTTATATTTACCAGTCTGTGTGGGCACATCTTATATTTGCAAGTTTATTTGCAATTACCCATTATTGTCAGCCCTCCAGTTCATTAGCAGTGTTAGCCCTCCAGTTCATTTCCCAGTGTTGCCAGCCCCCAGATCATTTCCCAGTTTTGTCAGCCCTCCAGTTCATTAGCCATTGTTAGTCAGCCCTCCAGTTCATTAGCCAGTTTTGTCAGCCCTCCAGTTCATTAGACAGTATTGCCATACCTCCAATTTATTATCTGTTATTCATCCCTCCAGTTCATTAGCCTATTGTCAACCCTCAGACTCCAGTCCATAAACATTGTTAGTTAGCCCTCCAGTTCATTAGCCAGTGTTGTGAGCACTCTAGTTTATTTGCCAGTGTTAGTCAGCCTTCCATTTCATTAGCAGTGTCAGCCTTCCAGTTCATTAGCCCATTGTTAGCTCACCAGTTCATTAACAATGTTAGTCAGCCCTCCAGTTTATTAGCCAGGGATAGTCAGTCCTCCTGTTAATTAGCCTGTGTTGTGAGCCCTCTAATGTATTAGCCAGCATTCAGTTTATTAGACTGTGTTTGTTAGCCTTTTGTTTTATTAGTAATGTCAGCCTTCCATGTTCATTATCAGTGTCATTAGTATTATCAGCTCTCCAGTTGATTATACAGTGTTGTCACCACTCCAGTTCAACACCCAAAATTGTCAGCCCAACAGTTTATTAGCCCATTGTCAGCCCTCCAGTTCAATAGCAGTGTTAGTCAGCCCTTCAGTTTATTAGCCAGTGCTGTCAGCCCTCCAGTTCATTAGCCAGTGTTAGTCAGCCCCCAGTTAATTATCTAGTATTGTTAGCCCATCAGATCATTAGCCAGTTAGTCAGCCCTGCAGTTCATTAGCCAGTGTTTTCAGCCCTCCAGTTAATTATCTAGTATTGGTTAGCCCATCAGATCATTAGCCAGTGTTATCAGCCCTGCAGCTGTTTTTAAGTCAGCCCTTAACCACATCATACACTTAAAAAGTTTCCAGGCAACAATGTAAAATGGGAATAATGGTCTTAAAAAACAGGCGTAACTTAAGTGAAGTGGGTGTGGCCTTAGTAAAGTGGGCATGGTCAAAATGTTTCCATCTACCGTGAAAGGGCCACTTGGTTGTATTTGCCTGCATGTGAAAGGTCACAAGTTTAACACCCCTGCTCTATACCATTAGACTGTATTACATCTGGACACATGCCCTACAGGCAATGAATGAGATATTTTGCATTTCCCCGACGATTTCTCTGGGAGTGAGGAATATGTGTTTATATGTTAGATTATTAAGGTAATGCTATTATAATAACATGAGACTGTGAGGTACCTTCTGTTATAAGAAGGTTCTATTTCATTGTATACTCTGTGGGGAGCTTTTAGCTCCTTTAACCCATACCAATGAGTGTCCTGTACCCCAAGTCCTATCAACATAGTTGTTCTGCCCCATTGGGCATTTTAATTTTCTGTGTTTATAGTGCCACCTAGTGCTGCTATGCTTTAGTACAAGTTATTTTAATAAGCAGCCGACTCCCGAATCAGTCATGAGACCCAGCAGAAGAGGTTATTCCTTATTTTACTTAGCTTGCCATGTTCAAGGATTGTGAAGCTAGTATTTATTTATTTTTTATTAAACTCGTTTATTTATGTAATCAAGCATAACAGATATAACACATATATTATATATACATAATATATCACAAATACATGTATCAGTTTCATTATAGACAATACTGTGTTCGTTTGTGGTGATTGCATGTTTGAATAAAGTTTCTTCATTACGACGTAGCATAAGTTTTATGCCAGTGTGCGCACTTACCCCATTTTGGATAGTGGACAGCGTGGAGCACGGACTGTAAGCGACAGGTCTGGGGCAGGCAGCACCCGAACCACAGGTTCGGGTGGCAAATACCTTTCTATAACACTGAGGTACATCTATTATGGGATACTGTGGACTGTGAGGGGTCCAGGCCGTGTTGCACCCGGACCACTTCACTCTCATAGTGAGAGTTGGCAGTAAAGCTGTTTATGTACATTTCTTAGTGAGAAAGAAAGGATACTGGGGTTAGAGCACTGTGTTTATAGTAAATTTTACACAATACTGTACATCATGTTTGCCAGTTGCTATACAGTATACAGAAACAAGGGTTAAAATTAAAAAGGGGAAGTATTCTTGGTGATAGTAGTGCAACTTTTTTGTCTCTTTAGTTAGGGCACTTATCAGTCTACAATAAAATTATATTGGGATTTGTTACTACTTACTGCTTGAATAAGGTGGTAGGAATTGTTTGAGTAAACTCAAAGCACTGGATTACTAAAACAAATACTTGTGTTTAAAAAACACTGTTACCTGTGGAGCGGGGGCTGGTAGGAGACAAAGGAAAGGGTTTTTTTTTTTCTCTCTCTCTCTGATTGGATGGGGGTGTAACTAATTGGTTTAAATTGGCTGAGGCCTGTTGGCTCTGGTTGGTTTTGAACCTCATTTAAGGCTTTTCCCATGAGCGATTAGCTCTGAGCGATTTTCTGTTTTAAAGAGATTTTTCAGTTTTTAAGAATTGACAGCGTTAAAAAACTAAAGCGTTTAAAACAAGAAAACACTATTTCTCTGCTGTGTCTCTGCTGTGTATTGCTGTTTAGTATGGACAGTTTTGTTGGGGCTGCGCAATGTGCATCCTGCCGCATGTATGGGATCTTGGAGCAGCCGCCCCAGGGGACCTATGTATGTGTCAGATGTGAGTGGGTTGCCCATTTGGAATCTGAGGTACAGAGTCTAAGGGGTAAACTTGCAGCATTGCAGGACTTGGCAAACCTGGGGGAAATGCAGGTACTGGCAGGGGCCAGTAAACTGGTGGGTGGAGATGGGGCAGATAAGGTGGAGAAGGAAGATAGATTTGTAAGGGTCACCAGGGGAAGTAGGGGACGGAAGGATAGGGGGGCTTCTTCCCAGCTGGTCGATCCCAACAGATTTGCCATTTTAGGTGAAGATGTGGAGGACGATGGCTCGGAAGCAGCATGTATGGAGCGGGCCTTTCCCTTGAGCACCCAGGGGACGGCCATCTCCAATACAAGGGAGGGAGAACTGGGGGCTAGGAAGGATAGACAGGTGGTAGTGGTAGGGGATTCTATTATTAGAAGGGTAGATAGGGTAATCTGTCGCCAGGACCCTGCATGCCGAACAGTGTGTTGTCTGCCTGGTGCTAGGGTTCGACATGTGGTGGATCGTGTAGACAGATTATTGGGTGGGGCTGGGAGTGACCCGGCGGTCTTGGTTCACATTGGTGCCAATGACAAAGTTAGAGGTGGAGGTGAGGTCCTTAAAAATGATTTCCGAGAATTAGGGGCCAAGTTAAAAGCAAGGACCTCCAGGGTAGTGATTTCAGAAATACTACCGCAGCCACGTGCTACGCTAGGGAGGCAACGGGAGCTCAGGAGTATAAATGCGTGGCTAAGAGAGTGGTGTAAGGAGATGGGGTTTGGGTTTTTAGAGAACTGGGCTGACTTTTCTGTTGGCTACAGGCTCTTTAGTAGTGACGGATTGCACCTCAATGGTGATGGTGCAACTGTTTTGGGGGAGAAGATGGCTAGGGGGTTGGAGGAGATTTTAAACTAGGTATGGGGGGGGAGGGAACGTTTAACTACACAGGGGTAGATAGAGAAGTTAGGGATCTGGGGGCTAGTAACACAACGGAGGGAGGAGAAGGAGGAGGGGGGAGCATAGAGGATAAGGAGGCATGTACGACCATGTATGGAAGTAAATCAATTGATAATATAAAATGTATGTTTACAAATGCAAGGAGTCTGGCTGGAAAAACCGGCGAACTTGAAATAATAGCGTTAAAGGAAAGGTATGATGTAATTGGTATAGCAGAATCATGGCTTAATGATTCACACGACTGGACAGTAAATATTGAAGGGTACTCCTTATTTAGACATGACCGAGTTAATAAGAAAGGAGGAGGAGTATGTATGTATGTTAAACAGGAATTGAAGCCAAATTTAAAAGATGGAATAGATGGGGGAGCAAACGATGCGGCAGAAACATTATGGGTGGAACTGTGTACAGGAAGCAAGAAGGTAGGTAAATTAATTGTTGGAGTGTGTTATAAGCCGCCAAATGCCGGGGAAGAGGTGGAAATGAATCTCCATATGCAGTTGGCGAAGGCTGCTGGTATGGGGCATGTTCTGGTTATGGGGGATTTTAACTACCCTGAAATAGATTGGAGTAATGGAACTGCCAGCACCTCAAAAGGTATAAAGTTCTTAAATTTCCTATATGAGCATTTTCTTTCACAGATGGTAGAAGTTCCTACTAGAAAGAATGCGTTGTTGGATCTGGTGATATCTAATAACCCAGAGCTCATTTTGGAGATGAAGGTAATGGGAAGCTTAGGGAATAGTGACCATGATATAGTGTCATTTAATATAGGTTGCAGAAAACTAAAGTGCACTGGCTTAACAAAAACTTTTAACTTTAGGAAAGCTAATTTTAGGCTTTTAAAGGAATCGCTCCTGCTCATAGACTGGGGGGAACTGTTTCTAGGTAAAGATACTGAGCAGATGTGGACCACTTTTAAAGGGATATTAAACTATAACATTTCCAAATCGGTTCCTTTAGGAAACAAGTGTAAAAAAATTAGGTCCACTCCTGCATGGCTTAATGCTCAGGTAAAAAGGGAAATGGAAAAAAAGAAAAGGGCTTTTAAAATTTTGAAAGCAGAAGGCACAGAACAGGCTTACAGGGACTTCAAAAGTTGTAATAAAGAGTGCAAGAAAGCAATTAAACTAGCTAAAATAGAAAATGAAATACGGATTGCCGAACAAAGCAAGTCCAACCCCAAGATGTTTTTTAAGTATATAAATGGTAAAAAAATGAGGACTGAGAATGTGGGACCATTAAATAATGGAGCTGAGGTGGTTGTAGAGGATGCCGAAAAGGCTAATCTGCTAAACCGTTTTTTTACATCGGTTTTTACTGTTGAGAATCCTTACAGTAGGGATTGTAACAATGTGCAGGAAGGAAATGAAGAGTTTTCACATTGGATAACAGAGGATATGGTACGGAATCAATTAGACAAAGTTAATATCAATAAAGCGCCAGGACCAGATGGATTGCATCCTAGGATTTTAAAAGAGCTTAGTTCAGTTCTAGCAAGACCACTGTGTCTCGTCTTTTCAGATTCGCTTTTGTCTGGGGATGTGCCGCTGGATTGGAAAAAAGCCAATGTAATACCAATATTCAAAAAAGGTAGTCGTTCACAGCCTGGTAACTATAGACCTGTAAGCCTAACATCAGTGGTAGGGAAGGTGATGGAAACTTTGTTAAGGGATCATATCCTTGACTTTGTCTCCAGAGATCATCTTATTAGTAGTAGTCAGCATGGATTTATGAGAAATAGATCATGCCAGACAAATTTAAGTGAGTAAGAAGTTAGATTCAGGCACAGCTGTGGATGTGGTATATTTGGATTTTGCAAAAGCCTTTGATACTGTGCCACATAGGCGACTAATGTATAAACTGAGGACTGTTGGCCTTGAAGAAAACATTTGTTCATGGATAGAGAACTGGTTATTGGACCGCAAACAGAGAGTGGTGGTTAATGGAGCTACATCTATGTGGGCTAAAGTTCTAAGCGGAGTTCCTCAGGGTTCTGTACTGGGGCCGCTTCTGTTTAATCTGTTTATAAATGACTTAGAAGGGGGCATTGAGAGCAAGGTCTCTGTGTTTGCTGATGACACTAAATTATGCAGAGCTTTGGAAACTTCCAATGATGTGCAAGTGCTGCAAGCAGACCTAGATAGATTATCAAATTGGGCAGCAGAATGGCAGATGAGATTCAATGTTGATAAATGTAAGGTGATGCATTTGGGATTTAATAATCCCTGTGCCACCTACACCATAAATAACTCTGTGTTAAGTGCATCTGAAATGGAAAAAGATTTGGGGGTTCTGGTAGATAACAGACTTAGCTATAGCAAACAATGCCAGGTAGCAACAGCTAGAGCTAGCAAGATATTGTCTTGTATAAAGAGGGGAATGGAATCAAGAGAGAAAAATGGTATTCTCCCTCTTTACAAGGCACTGGTAAGGCCACATTTGGAATATGCGGTGCAGTTTTGGAATCCCATATACAAAAGGGACATCTTGGAAATTGAGGCAGTTCAGAGAAGGGCAACTAAATTAATAAGGGGAATGGAGGGGCTTGAATATGCAGGCAGATTAGACAAGTTAGGGCTGTTTACATTGGAGAAGCGGCGGTTGCGTGGGGACATGATAACCTTATACAAATATATTAATGGCCCATACAGTGAACTCTCTGGTGCATTGTTCACTAATAGGTCATATCAGAGGACTCGTGGACATCCTTTAAGGTTGGAAGAAAAGAAGTTTCATCTTCAAGTTAGGAGAGGTTTCTTTACAGTGAGAACGGTGAAACTGTGGAACTGTCTTCCAGCAGAGGTGGTAATGGCAAGTTCATTGAATAACTTTAAAAAAGGCCTGGATAAGTTTCTAAAACTAAAAAATATTGAGAATTACTGGTATTAATGCATATAGATCTGGTTGATCCAGGGATACTTTCCGATTGCCGTTTGGAGTCAGGAAGAAATTCCCCCCCCCTTTTTTTAGCTGGGTTTTTTTGACTTCCTCTGGATCAACTGTTAGGTAGGGTTAAAAAAAAAAAAAAAAAAAAAAAGGGAATAGGTTGGACTTGATGGACGAATGTCTTTATTCAACCTTAATTACTATGTATTACTATGTTGGTTAGGGATATCATATATATACAGTGTAGGTGAGAAATAATTATCTTAGTTTGGGTGAGGTCTCAACTTATTCTTCCTACATAATCATACCAGAAGCCCCACATTCTGGTAAATTTGTTTGGGCATCCTCTGCCCTGGTAGATTAATTCGATGTAAGGGGTTACCTGCATAACCATGTCTTTCCATTTGAATATTTTGGGGGCTCGTGGAGACATCCAGAGAAGCACCACAATACGTCTGGTGTAGAACAGTAGTTCTTTAAATAATAGAGGCACTGCCGCTGACCCTATGTCAGCGTCAGGTATTCCAAAAAGACATAGCTTGGGACCAAGTGAAACTGGGAAACCTGGGGTTTCAGTCAACACAGATACAATTCTGTTTCAGAAATGCGATACCATTGGGCATTCCCACACCATGTGCCAAAGACAAACCAGACTTCTCTCCTGGTGATATTGCTTGGGTCTTCACCCGTAACCTCTCTCTTCGTCAACATTGTTCCACAAAGAGCACCAAAATTGGGCTACAAATTGGACCCCCCTATCTGACACTATGTTCTCTGGAACCCCATGGAGCTGAAAAATATGCTTAACAAATAACAGGGATAAATCTTTGGCAGATGGAAGTGTGCTGAGTGGTATAAAGTGAGCCATAAAACAGTCGACTATCACCCAAATAACCGTTGCCCCCAGGGAAACAGGCAGGTCGACAATGAAATCAATAGAAATATGAGACCGTGGAGAAGTGGGCACAGACAGAGGCATAAGAGTACCATGAGGGATGTTTCTGGGAGTCTTACTGTAGGCACAAACTGCAGGATTTAACATAAGCTTTGGTGTCTCTGGATGTAGAGGGCCACCAGACATGACGTGACAAGAGTTCTAAGATCGTTTTCTCCCCTGGGTGAACTGCCAGCTTGGAATCATGAAATTGTTGAGTCACCTGTAAACGGAGACTTAGAGGAACAAACAACAGGTTAGTAGGTTTACTGGGAGGAACGTCAGACTGAAAAGAGTTAAGAAGATCAGAAAGATCAGGCAACAACTGAGATGTAGACAAAGCATTCAAGAAACAGTGAGAAGGAAGAATAGGTTCAGGCAAGGTTTCAGAATCAGAAGGGGAATCAGAAAAATTGCGTGAGTGTGCATCAGCCTTAACATTTTTGGCTGCAGGTCTATAGGTGATTCTAAAGTGGAATCTTGAGAAAAAAAGAGCCCAATGGGCCTGTCTGGGATTTAATCTCTTGGTGTATTCAATATACTCAAGATTCTTATCAGTGTACACAGTTACTGGATGATATGTCCCCTTTAGCCAATGTCTCCACTCCTCAAAAGCCATTTTAACAGCTAGGAGCTCCTGGTTACCAATATCATAGTTAGCCTCCGCTGGGGAAAACTTTTTAGAAAAATAGGTACATGGGTGCAGTTGTTCAGGATTACCAGAATATTGGGACAAAACAGCACCTACGCCAATTTCTGAAGCATCCACCTCTACTATAAAGGGTAGATTAACATCAGGGTGTCCCAAAACAGGTGTATTACAAAAGGCCTCCTTTAACTTAAGAAAGGATGCCTGATGCTTTTGGGGCCAGGGAGAACGGAAGGCACCTTTTTTAGTTAAGTTGGTCAAAGGGGCCACTAAGGTGGAAAAATTCCTTATAAACCTCTTATAGAAATTGCCAAATCTCAAAAATCTTTGCAGGACTTTGAGGCAGGTGGGAACCTCCCAATCAAGAACTGCAGAGACCTTTTTAGGATCCATAGTGAGACCCTGATCAGAGATGATAAAACCTAGAAAACGAATCTCCTGAAGCTCGAAGGAAAACTTCTCTAATTTGGCAAACAAGTGGTTCTCTCGGAGTTTAGCAAGGACCAACTTGACATGGAGACGGTGCTGTTCTAGAGAGGATGAAAAGATAAGAATATCGTCAAAGTATACAATAACAAACCTACCCAAGAACTCCTGGAGCACATCATTAATGAAATCCCAGAAGACTGCTGGGGCATTACAAAGGCCAAAGGGCATAACTAGGTATTCATAGTGGCGATCCTTGGTGTTAAAAGCAGTCTTCCATTCATCCCCTTGACGTATTCTAATTAAATTATATGCTCCTCTTAAGTCTAGCTTGGAAAAGATAGAAGACCCAGCTACTTTGGAGAACATCAGTATAAACCAGGGGTGTGGAGTTGTAACAGGTAAGTTTTGAGGTGCACTCCCCTATCTCCGTGACACAAAAAAAGTGTGGAGGCACACTCCAAAAGTGCTTTACAGCATAACTTATTTATTCAGTGCTGAAAAAAGTCCTAAATACACACAATACTTGGGAGAACATATCATCAATTAAGGGTAGGGGATACCTATTTTTGACTGTGATGTTATTTAAGGCACGAAAATGAATACAAGATCTCCGACTACCATCCTTCTTTTCCACAAAGAAGAGACCTGCCCCTGCAGGCGAGGTGGAAGGCCGAATAAACCCTTTTTCTAGATTTTCTTTAATATACTGCCTCATAGCCAGAGTCTCCGGGCCGCAAAGGTTGTAAACATGTCCACGTGGTGGCATCGTAACAGGCAATAAATCTATGGGGCATTCGTATGGCCGGTGTGGAGGGAGTTTATCGGCAGCCTGCAGGGAGAAAACATAGAGATAATCGTGATAACAAATAGATAACCCTTTAATATCAGTAATAGAGAAAGGAATGGAAGGAACCTGGTTTTCATGATCAAGCCGCCACCTGACAATCTGACCAGTGGACCAATCCAGGACTGGGTTGTTCTTACGGAACCAGGGCAAACCCAGGAGGACAGGATTGGATGGAATATCCAAGAGGAAGAATGTCAAAACCTCAGGATAACCCGACTCAACCTGGACAGTGATCCCTGGTGTCATAGATACAGGACTGCTGGTATCATAAATAGCCAAAACTTGAATAGGGTTAGGAAGTGGGTTGGGTGGAATACCAATGGACATGGCCAGAGTATGGTCCATGAAATTTCAAGCCGCTCCACTATCTAAAAAGGCCTGGGAATGGAAAACACTAGAACCCCAAGAAATTTTAACATGTAACAAAATTTTATTAGATTGAACATTAGGAGAAACAATCTGATCGCCTAGGGAGCCCCCCTCTAACTCACCTAGGTGCTGAAGTTTCCCACCTTTCTGGACCCCTTTTTTGGACAAACATTAGCAAAGTGACCTGCTGTGCCACAATAAAGACAGAGTCCTTCCTGCTGCCTACTGTTTTTTTTCCGCCAGAAAAAGCTTGGACATACCCAATTGCATGGGTTCCTCTGGGGAAGGTGGAGCGAGAACAGTCAGTGATGACCTGGAAAGTCCTGGAGTAGCCATTAATTTCTCTTGAGAACGTTCCCTGAACCTACAGTCAATTTTGATGGCCAACTCCAGACTTGTTAAGGGACTCAGTAGGCGGGTAATTTAAGAGAGCGTCCTTAATGGACTGCGAAAGGCCAAAGACAAACTGATTGTTTAAAGCTGGATTATTTCAGTGTTACTCACTGCCCAGCACTGAAACTCTGCAGCATATTCTTTGGCAGAGCGTCTACCTTGTCGAAGATTTCTGATCTTGGTTTCGGCAGTGGCAGTATGGTCAGGATCGGAATACAGAAGAGCCATAGCATCGAAGAAGGCGGTCACGGATGCTAAGGCCCAGGTCTGAGGGTCCTCTTGAAGGAGGGAAATAACTAGGGCAACTTTTTGAGACTCAGAGCCCATTGAGATGGGGCGTAGCCAAAAATATAATTTACAAGAGTTCATGAAATTATGAAATGAACTATGCTCACCATTACATTTCTCAGGTAATGGATCCTTGGGTTCCAAGATAGGAACTGGAGCCTGTGGTGGTGATTTATTTTCTTGGACCGCAACTCTTTGGGCCAGTTGGTTAACAGCCCCAGTTAAGAGCTGCAATTGCTCTTGTATTGCTTCCATGTAGGCCTGTTATAATGTGATGCCCGGAGTCCCCGAGTATACCTTCAGCGCCTATACCCCAATCTACAGCCGCTGCCCCGATCGTCAGGAGACTTGATGCGCCTCACTGTACATGGTTACACCTAAGGTCTTAGAGAGCAAGGTATAGACGCTGAGGCTGGGTATACTCTGGAAAACTGGAACACCAATGGAACTGAACAGGGACTGGAAGACAAGAAAAGACAAATAATACAAGGGTAACAATGAATGAAGAGAAGAACAATGATAATATAACAAGAACAAGACTTGGCAACTAGAAATGGCTACTAGAACTAATAGCAGTGACCACTAGCTTGGCAATACCAAAACTATAACAGGCAAGAGAGAAATAACTGAAACAGGCTTAAGTAGAACAGAAGAACCAATGGGGAATGGATGACAAGAGTTTGATGCAGGGATTCGCCAGAAATCTGGCATAGCCAAGCCAGCTGAGGTTTTAGGACATTGCAAAATTTGGATTTTAACTCTGGCCCTTCCAGGTGTTCATAGATATGTAAGTAATGTACTTTGTAAGGAGGAGAAGAAGAAGGAGTAGGGGGGGTGGGCCATGCTGTGTTTGGAGAGGGTATAGGATTTTAGGGAGCAAAATAATTTTATTAGGTTTATTCTCCCCATTAAAGGACAATTATACTCACCTTCCCTCCGCTCCTCTTCTTAGGTCTGTACCTTTTACCCAGGTTGAAGACATGAACCGCTAGGTCCTCACCTCTGGGTTCCCGAAAGTTAAAGCACAGCGTTACTGAAATGCTGTCCTGGCAGGCTCCGCCCCCTCCTCTCGTCGGTGACAAGGCCAATAGGAAGGCACGCTCTGCAATGAGCGTGCCTTCCTATTGGCCTCATCGCGCAAGGAGAGGAGGGGGCGGAGCCTGCAGAGCAGCGTTTCAGTAACGCTGTGCTTTAACTTTCGCGAACCCAGGGGTGAGGACCTAGCGGTTCAGGTCCTCACCCTGGATAAAAGGTACAGACCTAAGAGGAGCGGAGGGAAGGCGAGTATAATTGTCCTTTAAGTTTATAGGAAATTGTTTCCATATGGATGTTTTGGTTCTAACAATATCTAGTAATGGGGATGGGAAATGTTTTGTAATTTGTATCCCAAGGTATTTAAATTGCTTCACAACTGGGATCAGTGCGGTGATATTCTGAGGTATGTTAATATTAGGGTCTAATGGGAACAGACAAGATTTCCCCCAGTTTATGTATAGTCCAGAAAAGGGACTGAATTTCAATATGTTATATGCAGCTTGTAGTGATTTTTGAGGGTCTGCCAGGTATATTATCAAATCATCAGCGTATAGACTAAGGAGTGAAGTGTTGGCTCCTAGCAAAAGGCCTTTTATATTGGTACTAGCCTTAAGTTGAATTGCCAAGGGCACAATCGCAATAGCAAAGAGGTATGGCGATAATGGGCAGCCCTGTCTAGTATCTCTAAATAACTGAAAGAAAGGGGAAATCATATTATTTAATAATAAAGACCAGACCAAAGCCAAACCTGTGCAAGCAAGCCCATAAATATGTCCATTCGACCGAGTCGAATGCCTTTTGGGCGTCCAATGAGAACATTAGTCATCGGTCAGCATTGTCATGATCTATTTGACTGTGTATCAGTGTTTAATTAATGGATGTGGACTTACTGGACATAAAGCCAGTTTGGTCAGGATGTATTATATGGGTAATTATTTTTTGTAGTCTGGTTGCTAAAATGTTGGCTCATAATTTATAATCTACATTTAATAATGAGATTGGTCTATATTATCCACATTCTTTGGGATTTTTCCCAGATTTTAGTAATGGGCTATGGGCCTCATACTATGGGCCTCATACATGGATGAATGTAATAATTTGTCTATGAGGACCTGTTTATAGGTATCTAACAGTTGAGGAAGAAGAATGTTGTTCTATTTTTTATAAATTTCTTGCCAGGTCGCAGCACTTACTCGGGGTATACTCTGGGACTCCGGGCATCACATTATAACAGGCCATGGAAGATATACCAGAGCAACTACGGCTCTTGACTGGGGCTGTCAACCAACTAGCCCAAAGGGTAGTGGCCCAGGAAAATCGGTCTCCTCCAGTCGCTCCACTTTCTGTTTTCGAGCCCAAGGCCCGTTGCCCGAAATATTTAATGGAGAACGCAGCAAATTTGACAACTTTATGAAGTCTTGTAAGTTATATTTCTGGCTGCATCCCACCTCCATGGGGTCTGAATCCCAGAAAGTTGCCCTGGTGGTATCCCTCCTTCAAGGGGACCCACATACCTGGGTATTTGGTCTTCCGGATGATAGTCCATCATGGGTTTCTGTGACTGCCTTTTTTGACGCCATGGCCCTTCTCTACTTGGATCCTGATCTTACCGCCACTGCTGAGGCCAAGATTAGTAACCTTCGTCAGGACAAACAAGTTTCGGTGCTGGAGGTGAGTAACTGCTGGAATGATCCAGCTTTAAACAATCAGTTTGTCTTTGGTCTTTCAGAGTCCATTAAGGACGCTCTCTTGAATTACGCCTACTGAGTCCCTTGACAAATCCATGGCCTTGGCCATCAAAATTGACCGTTTGTTCAGGGAACGTTCTCAAGAGAGGTTAATGGCTACTCCAGGGCCTTCTAGATCATCACTGACTCCTTCTGTTCTCGCTCCACCTTCCCCAGAGGAACCCTTGCAACTGGGTATGTCCAAGCTTTCTCTGGCGGAAAAGAACAGAAGGCATCAGGAAGGACTCTGTCTTTCTTGTGGCACAGCAGGTCACTTTTCTAACGTGTGCCCAAAAAAGGGGTCCAGAAAGGCGGGAAACTTCAGCACTCAGGTGAGTTAGAGGAGGGCTCCGTAGGCGATCAGATAGTTTCTCCTAATGTTCAATCTAATAAAATTTTGTTACCTGTTAAAATTTCTTGGGGTTCTAGTGTTTTCTATTTCCAGGCCCTTTTAGATAGTGGAGCTGCTGGAAATTTCATAGACCGTACTCTGGCCATGTCCATTGGTATTCCACCCAACCCACTTCCTAACCCCATTCAAGTTTTGGTTATTAATGATACCCCCCTTCTTTCCAGCAGTCCTGTATCTATGACACTAGAGATCACTGTCCAGATTGTGTCGGGTTCCCCCGAGGTTTTATCATTCTTCCTCTTAGATATTCCATCCAATCCCACCATCCTGGGTTTGCCCTTGTTCCGTAAGAACAATCCAGTCCTAGATTGGTCCGCTGTTCAGGTGGGGGCTTGATCGTGAAAACCAGGTTCCTTCCATTCCTTTGTCTATTACTGATGTCAAATGTTTACCTATTAGTTATCACGATTATCTTGATGTTTTTTCCCCCCGCAGGCTGTCTATAAACTCCCTTTACACCGGCCATATGACTGCCCCATAGATTTATTGCCTGGTAAGATGCCACCACGTGGACATGTTTACAACCTTACCGGCCCTGAGACTCTGGTTGTGAGGCAGTATATTATAGATCTAGAAAAAGTGTTTATTCGGCCTTCCACCTCGCCTGCGGGAGCAGATTTCTTCTTTGTGGAGAAGAAGGATGGTAGTCTGAAAGACCTTGTATTGATTTTCGTGCCTTGAATATCATCACAGTCAAAAAAAGTTATCCCCTACCCCTGATTGACGATGTGTTCTCCTAAGTAGTCGGATCTTCTATCTTTTCCAAGCTTGACTTAAGAGGAGCATGTAATTTAATTAGAATTTGTCAAGGGGATGAATGGAAGACTGCTTTTAACACCAAAGACGGCCACTATGAATACCTAGTTATGCCCTTTGGACTTTGTAACGCCCCAACAGTTTTGCAGGATTTTATTAATGATGTGCTCCGGGAGTTCTTGGGTAGATTTGTTATTGTATACCTTATTTTTATCTTTTCATCCTCTCTAGAACAGTACCGTCTCCATATCAAGTTGGTCCTTGCTAAACTCCGAGGGATCTCTTTGCCAAACTGGAGAAGTGTTCCTTCGAGCTCCAGCAGATTCCTTTTATAGGGTTTATCATCTCAAATAAGGACCTCACTATGGATCCCAAGAAGGTTGCTGCAGTTCTTGATTGGGAGCCTCAAAGCCCTGCAAATTTCTATAGGTTTATAAGGATTTTTTCTACCTTAGTGGCCCCTTTAACCAGCTTAACTAAGAAAGTTGCCTTCAGTCGTCCCTGGCCCCAACAGGCTCAGGCATCCTTCCTTAAGTTAAAATGGCTTTTGAGGAGTGGAGACATTGGCTAGAAGGGGCACTTAATCCTTTAACTGTGTACACTGATCATAAAAATCTGGAGTATATAGAAAACACCAAAAGATTAAATCCCAGACAGGCCCGTTGGGCTGCAGCCAAAAATGTGAAGGCTGATGCACTCTCACACAATTTTTCTGATTCTGAAACCTTGCCTGAATCTATTCTTCCTTCTCACTGTTTCTTGAATGCCTTGTCTACATCTCACTTGCCTGATCTTTCTGATCTTCTTAACTCTTTTCAGTCTGACGTTCCTCCCGGTAAACCTAATAACCAGTTGTTTGTTCCTCTCAGTCTCTGTTTACAGGTGATCCAACAATTTCACAATTCCAAGCTGGCAGGTCACCCAGGGGAGAAAAAGACCTTAGAACTCTTGTCCAGTTATGTCTGGTGGCCTTCTACAGTATATCCAGAGACACCAAGGCCTATGTTAAGTCATGCATAGTTTATGCCCGCAGTAAGACACCCAGAAACATCCCTCATGGTACTCTTATGCCTCTGCCTGTGCCCACTTCTCCATGGTCGTACATCTCGATGGATTTCATTGACGACCTGCCTGTTTCCCTGGGAGCAACTGTTATTTGGGTGATAGTCAACCGTTTTAGTAAAATGGCTCACTTTATACCACTCAGCAAACTACCATCTGCCAAAGTTTTATCCCTCTTATTTGTTAAGCATATTTTTCAGTTGTTTTGTTTTAGATTGTCAGGAGTCATGGGCTGAATTTTCACCGTTTGCCGAATTGTTCTATAACAATACTATTCATTTTTTCTATCTCTATTTTTCTGCATTTACGGCCGTCATCCCAGAGCAACTTCGTTAACCGGACCCACTTCCAACTTTCCTCTCTTAGAAAACTGGTGTCATCTATCTGGCGCCAGGTGCAACTAAATCTTAAAAAGGCCTCAACTCTTTAAAAAGAGTTTGCAGATAAACATCTATCTAAGTAACTGGACTTCTCTCCTGGGATCTTATATGGGACTCTCTCTTTATCAACCCTGTTCTAAGTTAGGTCCTAAGTTCATCGGCCCATATCCTATTCTTCAGAAAATCAACAGAGTAACCTACAAAGTGGCCTTGCCTCCATCCAACAAAAGTACAAACTCATTTCATGTTTTATTATTAAAATCAGCTGCTTCTGCTACATCTGAACCTCCTCCTCCTGTTGAAGTCCAGGGAGAAACATAATTTGAGGTTGACAAAATCTTGGACTCAAGTTGGCTCTAAAATTCTCTACAGTATCTAATTGACTGGAAAGGATACGGTCCTGAGGAGAGATGCTGGGTTCCTCATCATCAGGTTCATGCCCAGGAACTTATCGAGCAATTCCATAAAGAGCATCCAGAAAAACTTGCCTTAAAGGGTCCAGTGGCCCCTCATGAGAGGGGGGGGGTAATGTCAGGTTGCGTTATCCGCCTCGCGCTCCCTCGCCGCACGCCGACTTCCGGAATCTCCAGTGGGTGATGTCATCATCCTCTGTTTGGCATCCTTGGCTTCACACACGCCTCTCCTGGCATGGGCACGGGCACCTCCACTTATCTCCTCCGCTCCCATAGTTCTCAGGTGGGGCGGAGGAGATCCAATTGAATTCAAACTTGCCCTATTAGCCAATCCCTGCATCAGACTCTTGTCCTCCACTCCCTATTGGTCCCTCTGCATTATTTAAACCCTGCCCAGACTATCATCCTTTGCCTGTTATAGTTTTGGTATTGCCAAGCTAGTGGTCCCTGCTATTAGTTCTAGTAGCCATATCTAGTTCTTGTTGCCAAGTCTTGTTCTTGTCTTGTTATATTATCATTGTTCTTCTCTTCATTCATTGTTATTCTTGTATTATTTATCTTTTCTTGTCTTCCAGTCCCTGTTCAGTTCCATTGGTGTTCCGGTTTTCCAGAGTATACCCGGCCTCAGCGTCTATACCTTGCGTTCTAAGACCTGGGGGTAACTGTGTACAGCGAGGCGCAACAAGTCTCCTTACGATCGGGGGCTTGTCTATTGGTGAAGACGGGCTGTAGATTGGGGTATAGGCGCTGAAGTTATACTCGGGGACTCCGGGCATCACATTTTTATTTGGAGTCCGTCAGGTCCAGGAGATTTGCCATTTGCCATAGTGCCAAGGGCACTCATAAGTTCCTCTAAGAAGATGTCTGCTTACAATGATAACCTGTCTGTCTGGGAGAGGTTGGGGAAGGGAATAGAGGATAGGTATTGTGTCAGTTGTAAGGTGGTTGCTGTGGAGTATTGGGATTTGTAGTATGTGGTAAAGTATGTAGTATATCTGAACAACTGCCCACGGGACCCAGGATAGGATCATCGATCTCAAGGATAGTGTTCTGGTCTGGTGAGCCATGGGCCAGTAGGGTGACTGGCCCATGGCTGACTGATTACCATGCTCAAAGTATTTCTGTTTGAGAAAAAACCCTTTCCTATTGTTTTTTCCATGATTGTATTGTTATACAATGATTGTGTTAGGGTTCATGTAGATTTGTTTTGTGGGGATGGATTGTTAATATATTGGGCCTCGGTTTGTAGTAGGGTTTGATTTGATTAATAAGTGAATTGAAGCGGTCTATACTGCCATCCATGGTGTCATTAAAATCACCCATACATACCTGTATTATTCTAGCTTGTGGGTATTGACGTGTAAAGGCCATTGCAGTCTTAAAGGGCTGCATTGATGCCGGAGGGGGATCATAAATACCTAATATAACATATTGGGTACCATCAATTATTGATGCCACACCCACATACATGCCAAGTTTGTCTGTTAAAACATTATCAGGGAGGTTCAATAAAAGTTCTTATCATTAAAAATGGTGCTAATTTTGCCCCAACCAATCAGATGTTAGCTTTCAAATGTTAAATAATATCTGATTGGTTGGGGCAAAATAGCACCATTTTAAACAATAAGAACCTTTATTGAATCTCCTGTATGTATTTTATAACAAAAAACCCTTGGTGAATATGATAGACACCCCTCGAGTAGGAGGAGTGTGTACTGTGAGCAGCCCATGCAAACTAGGGCCTGTATATATTTTGTAGTATCTGGCATAAGATGGGTTTCTTGCAGACATATAATGTTGCTTTTTGGGAAAGTATCATTAGTTTTCTAGTCTCATTTAGGCCCCGTACATTCCATGACAAAACTGTTAAATGTTCCATACCCTTTACTATTAATATGCTGTACATGGTCCAAACCTATCCCCTAAACAAACACATTAGTCGATGGTTTACAAAATAATTATTCGTGTATTATGTAGATACATTTCAGCCCCCTTTTTATCAGATAATATAGTTCAACTTGCAAATATTGGCTGACAGTGTTAGACTGGGCGTAATGATCTATGGTTGTTGCCAAACCGGAGGTTGATAGTGGGGCAAGAGAGGATATTAGTTAATCTATGTAAATACATCTATTTGCTGGTCTGATAGGGGTGGTAGATAGGCCGGTTCATTACACAACATCCCATATTACGGCAATGTGAGTATGAATCTGTATAAATATTTGTTTTGCCATTGGTGCCACATCTTATATATTTATAGACTTAATGCTACAGTGAGACCTGCAGTGGACATGCAAGGTAGTTTTTCATGAAGCATTTCTAACGGAGGAAGAAGTATAGTATATAGAAGAATATAGTATATTATATGTTAACTCAACATAACAAAGCATAACATTTGAAAAACAATATATGATATATATATCTCGCATATAAATATAGTCAGTTCTTTTTTGTCAATTACAGGAAGTATATTATTTCACTAAACATACCTAGCAAATCTAGATGAGCTCCAAAATATATATAGTATGGTTGTGAGGTATGGGGATAAGTGGGTTGATTTGTACCCAATCAGAATGGAGTGCCCTAGATCTTGAAACATATTGCCATATGTTTCAAGATCTAGGGGACAACGGGTGAACATTATTACGGTAGTATCATATTAAGACTTCTAGCCATAATAGACAGACAGCAGCATTTTATGTGGTGTCAAAGAATTTAAATTTGCCTTCATGCCAGATATACAATGCTGTACTTGAGACCCAACTGCTGTAGTCTTCTTTTTTTTACATTCATAAGGTGAATCTTTTTTTAGATCTATGGAGTCGGGCAAAATTTTGATGGTGCCGTTTGCGAATGTAAGGTCTCCTGCAGTGCGAGAGTGTTTAAGAAGAGGTTGCAGTCTCTTGCGTTGAGTCTTGCGATTAAGGGTCTGGCTCTGCCTTCAGGCCGCCGGCCCTGGCTGGGACCCGATGTGCATGCTCAATAGCAAATGTGGGGATAAGCCTTACCCTGGAATTGTGAGTGTAGCCATTTTTCTAGGAATGTTAAAGGATCCTGACGTGTAAAGGCCATTGCAGTCTTAAAGGGCTGCATTGATGCCGGTTATCCACATTCTTTGGGATTTTTCCCAGATTTTAGTAATGGGCTATGGCCCTCATACTATGGGCCTCATACATGGATGAATGTAATAATTTGTCTATGAGGACCTGTTTATAGGTATCACAGTTGAGGAAGAAGAATGTTGTTCTATTTTTTATAAATTTCTTGCCAGGTCGCGCACTTACTCGGTTACTCTGGACTCCGGCATCACATTATAACAGGCAATGGAAGATATACCAGAGCAACTACGGCTCTTGACTGGGCTTTCAACCAACTAGCCCAAAGGGTAGTGGCCCGGAAAATCGGTCTCCTCCATCGCTCCACTTCTGTTTTCGAGCCCAAGGCCCGTTGCCCGAAATATTTAATGGAGAACGCAGCAAATTTGACAACTTTATGAAGTCTTGTAGTTATTTTCTGCTGCATCCCACCTCCATGGGTTCTGAATCCAGAAGTTGCCCTGGTGGTACCCTCCTTCAAGGGACCCACATACCTGGGTATTTGGTCTTCCGGATGATAGTCCATCATGGGTTTCTGTGACTGCCTTTTTTGACGCCATGGCCCTTCTCTACTTGGATCCTGATCTTACCCGCCACTGCTGAGGCCAAGATTAGTAACCTTCGTCAGGACAAACAAGTTTCGGTGCTGGAGGTGGAGTAACTGCTGGAATGATCCAGCTTTAAACAATCAGTTGTCTTTGGTCTTTCAGAGTCCATTAAGGACGCTCTCTTGAATTACGCCTACTGAGTCCCTTGACAAATCCATGGCCTTGGCCATCAAAATTGACCGTTTGTTCGGGAACGTTCTCAAGAGAGGTTAATGGCTACTCCAGGGCCTTCTAGATCATCACTGACTCCTTCTGTTCTCGCTCCACCTTCCCCAAGAACCCTTGCAACTGGGTATGTTCAAAGCTTTCTCTGGCGGAAAAGAACAGAAGCATCAGGAAGGCCTCTGTCTTTCTTGTGCACAGCAGGTCACTTTTCTAACGTTGCCCAAAAAAGGGGTCCAGAAAGGCGGAAACTTCAGCACTCA
This sequence comes from Hymenochirus boettgeri, assembly GCA_019447015.1. Taxonomy (NCBI): domain Eukaryota; kingdom Metazoa; phylum Chordata; class Amphibia; order Anura; family Pipidae; genus Hymenochirus; species Hymenochirus boettgeri. The sequence continues at coordinate 56,785,738 of CM033471.1, read as the reverse complement.
GGTGAGTTAGAGGAGGGCTCCGTAGCGATCAGATAGTTTCTCCTAAGTTTCAATCTAATAAAATTTTGTTACCTGTTAAATTCTTGGGTTCTAGTGTTTTCTATTTCCAGGCCCTTTTAGATAGTGGAGCTGCTGGAAATTTCATAGACCGTACTCTGGCCATGTCCATTGGTTACCACCCAACCCACTTCCTAACCCCATTCAAGTTTTGGTTATTAATGATACCCCCCTTCTTTCCAGCAGTCCTGTATCTGACACTAGAGATCATGTCCAGATTGTGTCGGGTTCCCCCAGGTTTTATCATTCTTCCTCTAGATATTCCATCCATCCCCCCATCCTGGTTTGCCCTTGTTCCGTAAGAACATCCAGTCCTAGATTGGTCCGCTGTTCAGGTGGGGGCTTGATCGTGAAAACCAGGTTCCTTCCATTCCTTTGTCTATTACTGATGCAAATGTTTACCTATTAGTTATCACGATTATCTTGATGTTTTCCCCCCGCAGGCTGTCTATAAACTCCCTTTACAACCGGCCATAGACTGCCCCATAGATTTATTGCCTGGTAAGTGCCACCACGTGGACATGTTTACAACCTACCGGCCCTGAGACTCTGGTTGTGAGGCGTATATTAAGATCTAAAAAAAGTGTTTATTCGGCCTTCCACCTCGCCTGCGGGAGCAGATTTCTTCTTTGTGGAGAAGAAGGATGGTAGTCTGAAAGACCTTGTATTGATTTTCGTGCTTGAATATCATCACAGTCAAAAAAAGTTATCCCCTACCCCTGATGGACGATGTGTTCTCCTAAGTAGTCGGATCTTCTATCTTTTCCAAGCTTGACTTAAGAGAGCATGTAATTTAATTAGAATTTGTCAAGGGGATAATGGAGACTGCTTTTAACACCAAAGACGGCCACTATGAAACCTAGTTATGCCCTTTGGACTTTGTAACCCCCAACGTTTTGCAGGATTTATAATATGTGTGCTCCGGAGTTCTTGGGTAGATTTGTTATTGTATATCCTTATTTTTATCTTTTCATCCTCCTAGAACAGTACCGTCTCCATATCAAGTTGGTCCTTGCTAAACTCCGAGGGATCTCTTTGCCAAACTGGAGAAGTGTTCCTTCGAGCTCCAGCAGATTCCTTTTATAGGGTTTATCATCTCAAATAAGGACCTCACTATGGATCCCAAGAAGGTTGCTGCAGTTCTTGATTGGAGCCTCAAAGCCCTGCAAATTTCTATAGGTTTATAAGGATTTTTTCTACCTTAGTGGCCCCTTTAACCAGCTTAACTAAGAAAGTTGCCTTCAGTCGTCCCTGGCCCCAACAGCTCAGGCATCCTTCCTTAAGTTAAAATGGCTTTGGAGGAGTGGAGACATTGGCTAGAAGGGGCACTTAATCCTTTAACTGTGTACACTGATCATAAAATCTGGAGTATATAGAAAACACCAAAAGATTAAATCCCAGACAGGCCCGTTGCTGCAGCCAAAATGTGAAGGCTGATGCACTCTACACAAATTTTTTCTGATTCTGAACACTTGCCTGAATCTATTCTTCCTTCTCACTGTTTCTTGAATGCCTTGTCTACATCTCACTTGCCTGATCTTTCTGATCTTCTTAACTCTTTCAGTCTGACGTTCCTCCCGGTAAACCTAATAACCGTTGTTTGTTCCTCTCAGTCTCTGTTTACAGGTGATCCAACAATTTCACAATTCCAGCTGGCAGGTCACCCAGGGGAGAAAAAGACTAACTCTTGTCCAGTTATGTCTGGTGGCCTTCTACAGTATATCCAGAGACACCAAGGCCTATGTTAGGTCATGCATAGTTTATGCCCGCAGTAAGACACCCGAAACATCCCTCATGGTACTCTTATGCCTCTGCCTGTCCCACTTCTCCATGGTCGTACATCTCGTGGATTTCATTGACGACCTGCCTGTTTCCCTGGAGCATGTTATTTGGGTGATAGTCAACCGTTTTAGTAAAATGGCTCACTTTATACCACTCAGCAACTACACATCTGCCAAAGTTTTATCCCTCTTATTTGTTAAGCATATTTTTCAGTTGTTTTGTTTTAGATTGTCAGGAGTCATGGGCTGAATTTTCACGTTTGTGCCCGAATTGTTCTATAACAATACTATTCATTTTTTCTATCTCTATTTTTCTGCATTTACGGCCGTCATCCCAGAGCAACTTCGTTAACCGGACCCACTTCCAACTTTCCTCTCTTAGAAAACTGGTGTCATCTACTGGCGCCAGGTGCAACTAAATCTTAAAAAGGCCTCAACTCTTTAAAAAGAGTTTGCAGATAAACACTATCTAAGTAACTGGACTCTCTCCTGGGATCTTATATGGGACTCTCTCTTTATCAACCCTGTTCTAAGTTAGGTCCTAATTTCATCGCCCATATCCTATTCTCAGAAAATCAACAGAGTAACCTACAAAGTCCTTGCCTCCATCCAACAAAGTACAAACTCATTTCATGTTTTATTTAAAATCAGCTGCTTCTGCTACATCTGAACCTCCTCCTCCTGTTGAATCCAGGGAGAACATAATTTGAGGTTGACAAAATCTTGGACTCAAGTTGGCTCTAAAATTCTCTACAGTATCTAATTGACTGGAAAGATACGGTCCTGAGGAGAGATGCTGGGTTCCTCATCATCAGGTTCAGCCCAGGAACTTATCGAGCAATTCCATAAAGAGCATCCAGAAAAACTTGCCTTAAAGGGTCCATGGCCCCTCATGAGAGGGGGGGGGGTAATGTCAGGTTGCGTTATCCGCCTCGCGCTCCCTCGCCGCACGCCGACTTCCGGAATCTCCAGTGGGTGATGTCATCATCCTCTGTTTGGCATCCTTGGCTTCACACACGCCTCTCCTGGCATGGGCACGGGCACCTCCACTTATCTCCTCCGCTCCCATATTTCTCAGGTGGGCGGAGGAGATCCAATTGATTCAAACTTGCCCTATTACCAATCCCTCATCAACTCTTGTCCTCCACTCCCTATTGGTCCCTCTGCATTATTTAAACCCTGCCCACTATCATCCTTTGCCTGTTATAGTTTTGGTATTGCCAAGCTAGTGGTCCCTGCTATTAGTTCTATTAGCCATATCTAGTTCTTGTTGCCAAGTCTTGTTCTTGTCTTGTTATATTATCATTGTTCTTCTCTTCATTCATTGTTATTCTTGTATTATTTATCTTTTCTGTCTTCCGTCCCTGTTCAGTTCCATTGGTGTTCCGGTTTTCCAGAGTATACCCGGCCTCAGCGTCTATACCTTGCGTTCTAAGACCTGGGGGTAACTGTGTACAGCGAGGCGCACACAGTCTCCTTACGATCGGGGGCTTGTCTATTGGTGAAGACGGGCTGTGATTGGGGTAGGCGCTGAAGTTATACTCGGGGACTCCGGGCATCACATTTTATTTGGAGTCCGTCAGGTCCAGGGATTTGCCATTTGCCATAGTGCCAAGGGCACTCATAAGTTCCTCTAAGAAGATGTCTGCTTACAATGATAACCTGTTCTGTCTGGAGAGGTTGGGGAAGGAATAGAGGATAGGTATTGTGTCAGTTGTAAGGTGGTTGCTGTGGAGTATTGGGATTTGTAGTATGTGGTAAAGTATGTAGTATATCTGAACAACTGCCCACGGGACCCAGATAGGATCATCGTCTCAAGGATAGTGTTCTGGTCTGGTGAGCCATGGGCCAGTAGGGTGACTGGCCCATGGCGGACTGATTACCATGCTCAAAGTATTTCTGTTTGAGAAAAAACCCTTTCCTATTGTTTTTTCCATGATTGTATTGTTATACAATGATTGTGTTAGGTTTCATGTAGATTTGTTTTGTGGGGATGGATTGTTAATATTGGGCCTCGGTTTGTAGTAGGGTTTGATTTGATTAATAAGTGAATTGAAGCGGTCTATACTGCCATCCATGGTGTCATTAAAATCACCCATACATACTGTTATTATTCTAGCTTGTGGGTATTGACGTGTAAGGCCATTGCAGTCTTAAAGGGCTGCATTGATGCCGGAGGGGGATCATAAATACCTAATATAACTATTGGGTACCATCAATTTGATGCCACCCCACATACATGCCAAGTTTGTCTGTTAAACATTATCAGGGAGGTTCATAAAAGTTCTTATCATTAAAAATGGTGCTAATTTTGCCCCAACCAATCAGATGTTTAGCTTCAAATGTTAAATAATATCTGATTGGTTGGGGCAAAATAGCACCATTTAAACAATGAACCTTTATTGAATCTCCCTGATGTATTTTATAACAAAACCCCTTGGTGAATATGATAGACACCCCTCTGAGTAGGAGGAGTGTGTACTGTGAGCAGCCCATGCAAACTAGGGCCTGTATATATATTTTGTAGTATCTGGCATAAATGGGTTTCTTGCAGACATATAATGTTTGCTTTTTGGGAAAGTATCATTAGTTTTCTAGTCTCATTTAGTCCCCGTACATTCCATGACAAAACTGTTAAAATTGTTAGCCATACCCTTTACTTATTATATATGCTGTACATGGTCCATAACCTATCCCCTAAACAATACACAATTAGTCGTGGTTTTACAAATATAATTATTCGTTGTATTATGTAGATACATTTCAGCCCCATTTTTATCAGATAATATAGTTCAACTTGCAAATATTGGCTGACAGTGTTGACTGGGCGTAATGATCTATGGTTGTTGCCAAACCGGAGGTTGATAAGTGGGGCAAGAGAGGTATATTAGTTATCTATGTACTAATCATCTATTTGCTGTGTCGATAGGGGTGGTAGATAGGCCGGGTCATTATACACAACATCCCATATATACGGCAATGTGAGTATGAATCTGTTATAATATTTGTTTTGCCATTTGGTCGCACATCTTATTCTATTTATAGACTTAATGCTACAGTGAGACCTGCAGTGGACATGCAAGGTAGTTTTTCATGAAGCATTTCTCGGAGGAAGAAGTATAGTATATAGAGAATATAGTATATTATATGTTAACTCAACATACAAAAGCATAACATTTGAAACAATATATGATATTATATATCTCGCATATAAATATAGTCAGTTCTTTTTGTCAATTACAGGAAGTATATTATTTCACTAAACATACCTAGCAACTCTTCAGATGAGCTCCAAAAATATATAGTATTGGTGTGAGGTATGGGGTTATAAGTGGGTTGATTTGTACCCAATCAAATGGATGTCCCCTAGATCTTGAAACATATTGCCATATGTTCAAGATCTAGGGGACAACCGGGTGAACATTATTACGGTAGTATCATATTAAGACTCTAGCCATAATAGACAGACACACATTTTATGTGGTGTCAAAGAATTTAATATTGCCTTCATGCCAGATATACAATGCTGTACTTGAGACCCAACTGCTGTAGTCTTCTTTTTTTTACATTCATAAAGGTGAATCTCTTTTTTGAAGTCTATGGAGTCGGGCAAAATTTTGATGGTGCCGTTTGCGAATGTAAGGTCTCCTGCAGTGCGAGAGTGTTTAAGAATGGTTGCAGTCTCTTGCGTTGAGTCTTGCGATTAAGGGTCTGGCTCTGCTTCAGGCGCCGAGGCCCTGGCTGGGACCCGATGTGCATGCTCAATAGCAAATGTTGGGATAAGCCTTTACCCTGGAATTGTGAGTGTAGCCATTTTTCTAGGAATGTTAAAGGATCCTGACGTGTAAAGGCCATTGCAGTCTTAAAGGGCTGCATTGATGCCGGAGGGGGATCATAAATACCTAATATAACATATTGGGTACCATCAATTATTGATGCCACACCCACATACATGCCAAGTTTGTCTGTTAAAACATTATCAGGGAGGTTCAATAAAAGTTCTTATCATTAAAAATGGTGCTAATTTTGCCCCAACCAATCAGATGTTAGCTTTCAAATGTTAAATAATATCTGATTGGTTGGGGCAAAATAGCACCATTTTAAACAATAAGAACCTTTATTGAATCTCCCTGTATGTATTTTATAACAAAACCCCTTGGTGAATATGATAGACACCCCTCTAGAGTAGGAGGAGTGTGTACTGTGAGCAGCCCATGCAAACTAGGGCCTGTATATATATTTTGTAGTATCTGGCATAAGATGGGTTTCTTGCAGACATATAATGTTTGCTTTTTGGGAAAGTATCATTAGTTTTCTAGTCTCATTTAGTCCCCGTACATTCCATGACAAAACTGTTAAATTGTTAGCCATACCCTTTACTTATTATATATGCTGTACATGGTCCATAACCTATCCCCTAAACAATACACAATTAGTCGATGGTTTTACAAATATAATTATTCGTTGTATTATGTAGATACATTTCAGCCCCATTTTTATCAGATAATATAGTTCAACTTGCAAATATTGGCTGACAGTGTTAGACTGGGCGTAATGATCTATGGTTGTTGCCAAACCGGAGGTTGATAAGTGGGGCAAGAGAGGTATATTAGTTAATCTATGTACATAATCATCTATTTGCTGGTCTGATAGGGGTGGTAGATAGGCCGGGTCATTATACACAACATCCCATATATACGGCAATGTGAGTATGAATCTGTATAAATATTTGTTTTGCCATTTGGTCGCACATCTTATTCATATTTATAGACTTAATGCTACAGTGAGACCTGCAGTGGACATGCAAGGTAGTTTTTCATGAAGCATTTCTAACGGAGGAAGAAGTATAGTATATAGAAGAATATAGTATATTATATGTTAACTCAACATAACAAAGCATAACATTTGAAAAACAATATATGATATTATATATCTCGCATATAAATATAGTCAGTTCTTTTTTGTCAATTACAGGAAGTATATTATTTCACTAAACATACCTAGCAACTCTTCAGATGAGCTCCAAAATATATATAGTATTGGTGTGAGGTATGGGGTTATAAGTGGGTTGATTTGTACCCAATCAGAATGGATGTCCCCTAGATCTTGAAACATATTGCCATATGTTTCAAGATCTAGGGGACAACCGGGTGAACATTATATACGGTAGTATCATATTAAGACTTCTAGCCATAATAGACAGACAGCAGCATTTTATGTGGTGTCAAAGAATTTAATATTGCCTTCATGCCAGATATACAATGCTGTACTTGAGACCCAACTGCTGTAGTCTTCTTTTTTTTACATTCATAAAGGTGAATCTTCTTTTTTGAAGATCTATGGAGTCGGGCAAAATTTTGATGGTGCCGTTTGCGAATGTAAGGTCTCCTGCAGTGCGAGAGTGTTTAAGAATGAGGTTGCAGTCTCTTGCGTTGAGTCTTGCGATTAAGGGTCTGGCTCTGCCTTCAGGCGCCGAGGCCCTGGCTGGGACCCGATGTGCATGCTCAATAGCAAATGTTGGGGATAAGCCTTTACCCTGGAATTGTGAGTGTAGCCATTTTTCTAGGAATGTTAAAGGATCTGACGTGTAAAGGCCATTGCAGTCTTAAAGGGCTGCATTGATGCCGGAGGGGGATCATAATACCTATATAACATATTGGGTACCATCAATTATTGATGCCACACCCACATACATGCCAAGTTTGTCTGTTAAAACAATATCAGGGAGGTTCAATAAAAGTTCTTATCATTAAAAATGGTGCTAATTTTGCCCCAACCAATCAGATGTTAGCTTTCAAATGTTAAATAATATCTGATTGGTTGGGGCAAAATAGCACCATTTTAAACAATAAGAACCTTTATTGAATCTCCCTGTATGTATTTTATAACAAAAACCCTTGGTGAATATGATAGACACCCCTCTAGAGTAGGAGGAGTGGTGTCTGTGGCAGCCCATGCAAACTAGGGTGTATATATATTTTGTGTATCTGGCATAAGATGGGTTTCTTGCAGACATATAATGTTTGCTTTTTGGGAAAGTATCATTAGTTTTCTAGTCTCATTATGTCCCGTACATTCCATGACAAAACTGTTAAATTGTTAGCCATACACCTTTACTTATTATATGCTGTACAGGTCCATAACCTATCCCCTAAACAATACACAATTATCGATGGTTTTACAAATATAAATATTCGTTGTTTATGTAGATACATCAGCCCCATTTTTATCAGATAATATAGTTCAACTGCAAATTGGCTGAAGTGTTAGACGGGCGTAATGATCTATGGTTGTTGCCAAACCGGAGGTTGATAAGTGGGGGCAAGAGAGGTATATTAGTTAATCTATGTACATAATCATCTATTTGCTGGTCTGATAGGGGTGGTAGATAGGCCGGGTCATTATACACAACATCCCATATATACGGCAATGTGGTATGAACTGTATAAAATTTGTTTTGCCATTTGGTCGCACATCTTATTCATATTTATAGACTTAATGCACAGTGAGACCTGCAGTGGACATGCAAGGTAGTTTTTCATGAAGCATTTCTAAGAGGAAGAAGTAAGTATAGAAGAAATAGTATATTATATGTTAAACAACATAACAAAGCATAACATTTGAAAAACAATATATGAATTATATATCTCACATTAAATATAGTCAGTTCTTTTTGTCAATTACAGGAAGTATATTATTTACAACAACATACCTAGCAACTCTTCAGATGAGCTCAAAAATATAATTAGTATGGTGTGAGGTATGGGGTTTATAGTGGGTTGATTTGTACCCAATCAGAATGGATGTCCCCTAGATCTTGAAACATATTGCCATAGTTTCAAGATCTAGGGGACAACGGGTGAACATTATATCGGTAGTATCAATTAAGATTCTAGCCATAATAGACAGAAGCAGCATTTTATGTGGTGTCAAAGAATTTAATATTGCCTTCATGCCAAGTATACAATGCTGTACTTGAGACCCAACTGCTGTAGTCTTCTTTTTTTTACATTCATAAAGGTGAATCTTCTTTTTTGAAGATCTATGGAGTCGGGCAAAAATTGATGGTGCCGTTTGCGAATGTAAGGTCTCTGCAGTGCGAGAGTGTTTAAGAATGAGGTTGCCGTCTCTTGCGTTGAGTCTTGCGATAGGGTTGGTCTGCCTTCAGGCGCCGAGGCCTGGCTGGGACCCGATGTGCATGCTCAATAAGCCAAAGTTGGGCTAAAGAATTACCCTGGAATTGTGAGTGTAGCCATTTTTCTAGGAATGTTAAAGGATCTTGCCCTTCCGCACATTCTGGAAATCCCAGGAACTGAAGGTTTTGTGTCCTAGATCTATTCTCGAGGTCATCGATTTTTGGCATGTATCAGACAGTTCTTGTTGGAGCTGGGATATGGAGGGCCCAAGAGGGGTCACCATGTCCTCAAGCAGGGATATTCTTCCTTCAGCATCCCTAACCCATCCCCTCAATTTCTGCATATCCTGCCTCATAATGGAGATATCAGATTTCACCTCTTCCAGGAGCATAGTAAGTGATCTTTTGGTCTCCTGCCTCTGGGGTGGCATGTGAGCTTGCTGATGGATCCGACATGCCAGGTGAGATTGGGCTTATGGGCAGCTGAGGCAGGAGTTTGTCAGAGGACAGTGCGGCCTCCCCTTCCGCTCGTGCCTGCCAAGCGAATTTGTGCAGTTTTTGAGCAGCGGCTGCTTTTTGTGTCTTCGACCTGGTCATTGGCACTTGGGGGGATCATCTAGAGGTAGGCTCGTCTGGATTACCAGGCTATGGGTAAAACATTAGCCTCGGATGTATGGTGGTGCGGGAGCTCTCCGAAATCACGTCTTATCCCATGGAGTGTTAGCTCCGCCCCCGGAGCTAGTATTTTTTTACCTTAAATTTTTGTCTTTGGATTAAATTTCCTGCATTCTTTCGTAATAAAGAATTGGAAGTTTACCATCTAATGGACTGACTGTGAATTAAAGCTGTCTGCACTCTACACTTCAAGTAAGTTACCTTGTAAAAAGATTTCCAGATCCTTGGAAAGTAAAAGACTTTCTACCCCTCACAAAGGAAATTCTAACTCAGGGGTGCCCAACTCAGTCGATACTGGGGGCCGCATTAGCAGCACTGAGCATAGTGAGCAGGGCCGCGGGAGTAGCTAAGCCCCCAACCCACCTGGTTACACCCCTGGAACTCCCCCAATCTGCCCCTTTCCACGGCCACTCATGGCTCCAATTGGGCTGCAAAGAAATGTGGCCGGGCCACAGGCTGGGCATCACTGTTCTTACTACATATGTTTATGGAGATTTTATCTCAGCTCCTTATACTGTGATCTAGCCTGCTTACAGTTAGAACCTAGTGCCTGTCTGCCATCTTGTTATGCACCTGTACTGGATATGTGAGCTATAGCTTACACATACAGAGTTATATTGGAATACTGTAAAGTGAGTTTATTGCAGAAATCCTAGATATCATCTCTGTGCTGTTCTGTATTAAAGACTATAACACCACTTGGTGCAATGTCTTCCCTAAACCCCGAAAGGTTAAGTAAAACTGAATCAAAACCTGTAACTAAACCCTCTCTAAAAGCCCTAGAGAATTATGGGAGAGAGAAGGAAAGCAAATTTGGACAGCTACAGGATATATGGAGTAAAGCTACTCACTCTGTTTGATTTATAATGTGAGGATCACGTTCTCCTTAATGATAACCTGAAACGTTTAAACAATGCCTATCTCCATTACCAAACATTGTCTGAGAAATACAGTAAACTATGTTTTTACATAAATCCAATATTCCAGAATCATCTGATGTAGAGGAACAGTTTTGTTTAACTAATGTGGAAATAATCCAAACTGTGACGGAGTTAATAACAAAGACACAGGATCACAGAGTTACTAGAGACCATATCACACAGATCACACAATAGTGGATTGTCTAAACACATAGCCAAATCTTCTAGATCTTCCAGATCTGCATTCTCACTTCACTCCTCAATTAGTGACAAACTTATCCAAGCATGTGCAGATGCACAAGTAACTAAGGGGGCGATGCACCAAAGGGCGCATCACTCCTGTTTTGGAGTTTTAGTCACGCTAACAGATGTTATATCGGTTAGCGTGACTTAAACTCCTTCCTTGCGGCGGCTGCGCGGCTAATGCGCCGCAAGCGATGTTATATGCCGAAATCGACATTTTATTGCGGCACTTTCAACGGCAGCTGATAGCTGGCGTTGAAAGTGTCGGAATCGAACAGCGACAGGTAGCGATGTTCCGAGCGCCGCTATCGGCATATAACATCGCCGGGTTGTTTGCACCGGGTTGCCGATAGCGGTGCTCGGTGCATCGGCCTGTAAGACTTTAAAATTTGCCATGAAAGGAAGCAAGATTGAGGGCAGAACAGCAAATGTTCTTCATGGTGAAAAACAAGAAGCAGTAGCCATGGCAAGGTTTAAAGTCTATAAACGGGCCGTGGAACAGCAGGGCAGGGAGGAAATGCAGAGTATTGTTTCCCAATTTGCCTTAGAGGATTCAAAAATATGCACTAAAGATTGTTGCCAGTTTAAGGGGTAACCAACAAAGTGCATTAGAGGGTTCAGATTCTTTACGGGAAGCTCAGGCACCCATCCGGATAAAAGACCCAATAATATCCAGAGACACTGCTATAACTACCACTCACCCTGTTCTCCATGCTAGAAGCCTTTGCAGTGCATTACCCTCACAGTATGTGCCAAATACACAACCTTACATTCAGGATCAAATGCATTCAAGCAATGTGGCTTTTTTACAGCTGCAACAAGCTTCAACAAGCAGAGATACAGCATCACTTACCAATCCTTTTCCAATATTAAGTGCATTTGCACCTCCTTCCGACTGCAACAAGTTCCACAGACTATCAAGTCAGAGGAATCTGAAATATCAAACCTTGCTTAGTTTATGGTCCTCCGAAGCTCATAAGCACTGGTCTTACAAATTTCGATAATGGATAATGGAGCTTGACTTCTTAGCAAAATGGTTTACGTCCCGAATCTTCTAAACATGTCTCACAGATAAGAAGAGCGTACGCATATAATCCAAACGCAGCTGTTAAAGCTGCGTGGGAAATTCTAGAAAAAACATATGGAAGCCCAGAAGCTTATTTACAAGGATTTATAATTTTGCATAATTATCTGTCACGAACGCCAGTTCGCTGGGCACCTGATCTGACCAATCAATCGGTAATAGCTGCCACCATGCCAAATTCTTAAGGCTTTGGCAATGCCCACAATCCCTCTTGACTCTCACTGACTATGCACACTTCTGTCCTGGCAGCTAAATGGTTAACACTACACCATTCACTTCAGCAACTAACTGGTTAATTAGCATCAGTTCTTTACAAGCAGTCACAGAGTTAATTAGCATTTACACTAGCAAAGCATTCCATACACTTAAAAGTCCATCCAAACACATACAAACTTATAAGAGGCTAACTGAGTTCTTTTAGAGCATCAAAGACAAAACTTATTAAATTTTAGATTTAATATTCCAAAAGGTTGACAGTGCATATAATACAAAAATAAAATAAAATGGTGTTACAATAAAATGACATACAATATAGGTACAAACGGTTACTGTATATAAAATAAAAATGATAAAAATATTCACAGACCCTAACTACTCACTAGAAGAAGTCCTGTGTCTCGGGGCGAGAAAGAAACATATGATCCATACCCATTTAGCATGTCCCCTCAGCATGAACAAAGTTAAAGGTGCTATAGTGTTTTTTTACAGTGGTAAGCCCATTGATGTAACAACCCCCTCCTTGCTATGCATGAGGTGGGAGTGTTCAGGTATGTCCAGATTTATGACTTGTCACAACCATTCATTCCCCCTCAGTTAGGCAGAGTCCATATAACTTTAGATATGTACATTGTACTGGGATATAGACCACATATTTCTCTCCTGTTCCTACAATACCAAACATGACCCTTGCGTAATACATATTTCCCAAGATATTAATAACTTCCCCTGGCAATGGAATAAGGCCTCCATGTTGAGTATATTTTTAATGGGCCTACCTTCCCATTCACAAATATAATACTGGTTCCTATATCACATATTCCAATACAATAATATATTTATTTCGGATGTATGGCTGTCCTTAAGATGACCTCTTTGTAACTGGCTGTAGAGAATTCCAGATACACGGTTTGGCCCCACATTGTTTAGATGAAAAGATCTGGTTCTGTGTTTCACTAATCCTTCTATAAACACTGGGGACTGTTTCCAGGGTGGAATGGCATTTTTATTGGACCTTTGAAAGAACGAATGCCAATAGTTAACCCATTCTTGCCAAGTCACTACACACTGACATTATCCAATAAAGATAACATTAAATTTCAAGAACTGAGTATCCTGTTACGAGAATTAGAACTGGCTAAAGAAGATCCATGGTTACCAGGCCTAAGTTATCTTAATACAGCATATGGTATCAACCCAGTCGTTTTAAAGCTACCATACGATCTTCAAGAAAGGTGGGAAACTCCAGTTTCAAAATACAAAGAGGAAAACAATGTTGCTTTCCCTCCCTTTTTTGTGTTTTGCAAATTCATCAAAGACATTGCCAGAACCAAATGAATGACCCAAGTTTTATGTTTGCAGAATTAAAAATATCTGTTTCATGATCCTGAAACAAAAGCCAGAATTCAGATCCCAGGATAAAGAAAGGTTAGTAACTGTTAGTAACTGTTCAAAAGACAGATGTCCTAGTTGAACAGATTGAAAACCCAGACTATCAGTGTCCACTCCATAAAAAACCTCATCCTCTCAAACAATGTAGAGAGTTTAGAAGAAAAAACCTCAAGGAACTTCTTCAAAGATATACCGGTAGTATTTGTTACAGATGTTGTGCAACAACAGATCACTTTGCAAAAGACTGTAAAGCAATTATCAAATGCTTGAAGTGTAACAGCACCCAACACACAGAAACTTACAAGTCCATACTTTCACAACAGACCAAACCTACTATAATACATAGTGGGGAAAATACAGACAAAGCTATGTTGTCTACAACGGTTTAAATTTTATGTGCAGAAATATGTGGAGATCAAGCTAACAGTAGGTCATTTGCCTCGAATATGTTTAGTGAAAGTATATTCTAAAGAACTACCTCAGAAAGCCAAACGAATGTACAGGATCATAGACAGTCAAAGTAATCGCACCCTGGCTAAATCAGAATTCTTTGAATTATTTAACATTGGAGGAAGCAACTCACCCTACAATCTTGGAACATGTGCTGGTGTAACATAGAAAACAGGACACAGAGCTAATGGTTTTACAATAGCCTCTATTCATAACTCTTTGAAATTACAACTGCCAACTTTAATTGAATGTAATTGAATAACTGAACAACAAAGAAGAGGTCCCAACACCTGAAGTCGCACCCTGAATACTTACATAATGCATATAGCTGACCAAATACCACCTATTGATAAAGATGCCAAGATCCTGTTACTACTAGGCAGAGATATCAGACGTGTATGCAATGTACGGCAGTTTTGTAATGGTTCAGGAAATGCTCCCTTTGTCCATAAGCTTGATCTAGGATGGGTAATTGTCGGAGATGTCTGCATAGGCAGAAAATGTTTACCTGATAAGTCTATTACCTTAAATCAAGTAACTGCGATGCCTAAAAATTGCAAACCATCCATACAAGGAAAGCACCTTTCTCAAAACAGCGTAAAGGCAGAGGAAGCAATTTCAAAATGACAGATGAAAAAATATTTGAAGCAAAAACAGTGGGAAGATCAAAAAGAACTCCCAAAACAAAAACAGAAATAAGAGAGAGATGCAAGGAGAGCAAAATTTTGACACTATTAGTAGGAAACAAATCTGTAGAGAGATACAGCCAAGCTCAGTTCGTCTTCGATAACTTGATGGCATTACGAGATGTTAAAAAATTAAACAAGCAAATTAGAATAGGCTATGAAGAAAATCGTTGGACAACCCATCCTGTTCAGTTTTATTTGACTAGATAGTGGACAGCTGAAAAATAATACGGATGAATATGACATGGGATAGGTCAACTGGGAGGACATCCGTATAAAATCAGAACATTACACAGACACCATGAGGACTGAAGAATTGTTTATCTTACGTCTGATTCCCCAGAGATATTTAATAAACTAAACAAGGGAGATTCTAGAGACATTACCTAGATGACATCTGGGAACAGTTTAAAATGCATGTCCTCCTCTTTTTAGGGCTTTTGTGGCATAGTATGTCTCCCTCCCCCAACCTCAACCGCTATAATAGTTTTGTCAGAAATCCCCCCAATCATTACTTACCTTCCCTCTTTCCTCTGACGCAATTTGAGTTTCCAATCATATTTTTGAGGATTATCGAACATTTGAGTTGATTTTCTTGAATTTTCGAAACTAGCTTGAATGTTCGATAAAAATTTTAAAAAACTAGCCTCTCCCTGGATGCTTGCTAGGATTGGAGAGGGAGAGCAAGTTTGCAATTGTTCCCGATGCCTATTGGCTGAAGGGATCTAAGTAGCCTCTCTCTTAGCTATGGGCATAAGAGAGAGGCAGACAGATCCCGAATCACTTGCATGTCTTGGTTTCCCTGGAAGTTCCCCTGGATGCTGATGACTGAATAACAGTTTAAAATATACCTGTATAAAGATTTTATAAACACTGTATCTACACAGCGAAACATATACACATAATTTCCACTGTGCCCCGATACTTATATATATCTTCATAGGAGATTGCATTGAGTTTTTAGGAGTTACCAACGAGGTGGGGGGTATAGGATATTACATATAGGAAAGGTGTATATGTATGAGTGTACTATTACTATTTAAAAGACCATCAATAAATGTATATAAAGTAGAGCACTGGCTTATATTAAGTACAAGACAAAATATAAAACTTAAACAAAATACAAAAACTTACTTACAGAGCTGAGATTCCTATTTTAATATAGGATAGTCAAAATAGGAGGTAAGACCACACCCCTGTAAATGCTATGAGGTCTCCATGTGAATACTGAAAGGAAGTGGTAATGTCAGTATAACATCCAATGATGTGTTGTTTCTAAAACATGTTACAGTCTTAGCCAATCAAAAAAAACTTTCTGTATGCTACACAGAAAGTGATGTGTATGTAGGAAAGAGGATATAAAGGATGATACTTTGCATGTTTCTCTAGGTAATCTATGTTAGATTATTAGGGCAATGCTATTATAATAACATGAGGCTGTGAGGTACCTTCTGTTTTAAGAAGGCTCCATTTCATTTGGACACATGCCTTAGCTACATTCTATAAATGAGATATTTTGCATGTTCCCGCCCATTTCTCTGGGAGTGAAAAATATGTATTTATATGTTAGATTATTAGGGTAATGCTATTATAATAACATGAGGCTGTGAGGTACCTTCTGTTATAAGAAGTCTTATTTCTATTTCATTTTATAGTCTGCTTTTAGCTCCTTTAACCCCCACCTCACCATAAAATATATAGCCAATCAGTATCCTGGGCTGTCCTAACTCCATAGTGCAAACGAGGAACAGAGACTTCTGTGTAATTTCCATGTTTGCATGGCAGCTTTTAGGAAAACTATATCTTTAAAAAGTCTTTTACAACATTACACAAGCTAAATGCAAAACCAGAGCACCAACTACAGACTGGTTTCGGCTTTGTTGAGCCATCATTAGCGTAGTGCAGGCAGTTTTGCAGTGTGAAGCGCCTATAGACCAACGTCACCAATAAATTAAATAGGATAGGGATAGAATAAGGCTTTGCAGCTCCCCTTTCAGAATATGCAAATAAGGAACCATGTTTCCATGGCATAGTGACTGTACATCTGGAACTTGCTGTGGTAAACCTAGCATGTTAAACTGGATCCTGTATAGGGTCCTGAAGTGCCCAGTGGTGCTGTGTAGCAAGGGAGGGTGTGTGTGTTTGTTCTTGTAATGTGGAGGGATTGCCTAGGCACTTTTAAGGACCTTCAGGCTTATCCAATTTGGGCCTCCCCCTGGATGCTTGCTGGGAGCAGAAAAGGAGGGAAAATTTGAAAAGGTTCCTGATGCTTACTGGGATCTAAATAGCCTCCCTCTAGCCCTACCGTTTAACAGCTATAGGCATAAAGGAAAGACAAACAGATCACGAACCACTTGCACATTTGTGCACTTGGTGTTGGTATCACTGAAAGCACTACCCCGGACTTTTCAATAAAAAAACCTGGTGCTGTTTAGGTTGAACTGCACACTGTGGCAGGATTGTCTGGGTCTATTCTTGCTTTCCCTGGAAATTCCCCTGGAAGGTGATGACTGTTTGAATAACAGTTTAAAATATCCCTGTATAATGATTTTATATCTACACATAGTAAAACATACACATAATTTCCACTGTGCAACAACGGGCACACTTTTGCTAGTATATATATTAAGATAAGAGATGTAATGTGGGTTCGAATAGAACCCAGTTTCAAATCGAATCTGAGGATTTCGAAGTCCCGATGAAACATTTGGAACTCCTGATTTTCCCGGAACCCGATTTTTAAAATTTTCGATTTTTATCGAAAATCTAAAGTAGACGATTTTCAAAAATCGAAAGTAGACAATTTTCGTAAAACGAAAAACTAAAGTAGACGATTTTCGAAAAATAGACAAAAAAAAGACTATTTCGAAACTCGAATACTTTAGAACTTTCTGAATATTTCGAAAATTTGAAAACGGAATGAAACTCAACAGTTTCGAACAGAGGATGATCTGAAAGTATACCTTCCCAAGCACATGGCACTCGAACAGCCATATCCCCCATAAATAACAAAACTTTGAGGGAAGCCCCAAAACTCAGGCTATATAATAACTCTTCAACTTGTTCAGACTGAAAGGCTGTTTTACAATTTATTGTTTCACAAAACGTGCAAATATGCAAACCATTGCAACATCAGTTTAAGCAACACAATAATAATAGTATTAATAAAGGATCCCCATTAGTATAGTCACCATCCCCCCAGGGGCGTAAGGATCACCATAGCAAACGTAGCGATTGCTATGGGGCCCTGAGCCACTGCAGACATGTCCACCCTTACTTAGAATAATTTTACCTCACTTCAGTCCCACAAACCCCCTTTTTGTTTAACTTAAACCTTCACCTCATCTGTGATAGTGACATAATGCCAAATATCTGACGCCTGTTACAGAACGAGACTCCTCTGCTACTGTCCATGCTCGTAACCAACCAGCTCATAACAGCATCAGAGGAGGGGTGTCTACGCCAGCGAGGGATTGGGGGTTTTATAAGTAGAATATCTGAGTCTGGGAGCAACGTAAAATGAAAAGAGTTTTGTGGGGCTGAACGATGTGACATAAAAATTTTCTTAGGAGGGTGGACATGCCCTTTAAAAAACCTGCCCAGGTTGAGTTAAACTGCACCAAACTGTTTTTTTTTGTTTTTTTTGTGGGTTGAGGGGCCCCATCTAAAATCTTGCTATGGGGCCCTGCAATTTCTAGCTATGCCAATAGATCGCCCTGAATATAAAAAGATAAAAACGGTTCAGTTCCGTATCCATGATTCATGTAGTGTGCTGATCCCTGCTTGCTTCCCCACAATTGTGGTAAATAATAATAATAATAATGGAGGGGTTGAACAATCCCCCTCAATTCCAAAGTCAATAAGTGTGATCATGGACTATTCCCTTGTGTTAGTGGATATCCCAAGGATAACACTATGGGGCATATTTATAAACGAGCGAAAAGCTTTCGCTTTCTGCATGGGTTTTCGGCAAAAAGCCAGTTAACGCGATTTTAAAAGGTGGCGTTAACGAGTGGTGAAAACGTTTCTGCAACCTATCGCTAAAACCCTTTTCGCCATACTTCGCCATACACCGCAATGGTAATTTGAGCAAAAAGGCATAACGCGATTTATAAAAAGTGAAAAGTGTGTTTTCGCTTTAAATGGAGCGGAATACTATCGCGAACTTGAAGGTGGCGAAAAGGTCTGTTGAGATATTGAAGTTGTTAATGATTTTTAATGCATCCAAAAATTACAACACATTCATACAAATGATCTTACTACTATTTTAACATGTTTTTTTGGACACATCTATGAAGGTATAGATTTTTATTTTTCGCAAAATTTTAGTATACTTTCCACAATGACTTTATGTGACGTAACATTTCTTTTGCCTTTTTCATCACATTTTTAGCTTGGAATTTTTGTGAAAAAGACAATATTTTGTCTTTCACGTGAAAGCACCCGCACCCCCTTTTTTCTTGGGGCTTTTTTAGCCAACAATAATTGGATGTGGTTTTCACTTTTTTTTTGCTTCAAATTTTACATAATTAAAAAACAGGAAAAATAAAGTTTGATTGATAACAAACACTATTTAAACAAGCAGCTTAAGCTTATCTTTGTGGCTAGAGAAAATGAGTGGGGAGGAGCTACTTTTGTTTGGCTATGTCTAATGGTTTTCGCAATACAGTCATCTTGTAGACGCATTAAGTTTTCACTGCAATACTTTTCACTCTTTATCGCGCCTGTATTTTTCAGACGCAAAGTCTTTTTTTCTCCGCTTTTTTATAAATACCACGAAAAGAAGTCCCAAAAAGCGTTGTTTTGAACTTTGTAGAATATGTATGATGGGCTTGGTCCGGCGATGATATGGGCGACATATCTGCATTCAAGATAGCAGTTATGGGACGAGCTGATTTAAAGTTGCAGTCTATGTGGGAATGAGTATTTCTTAAGTTTGGGGTTTTTAATCCTCCATGTGTCCCATAAATTAAATGTGTGTAGCAATGAGATCAGGTGTTTGGGGATAAGCTTTGGTTAAGGACCTTTGGTTAAGGATCTGTGTGATCTATCCAGGGTGGGACATATGCAATCGTTAAAGTCACTTGCCATGATTAGAGTACCTATTGACTTAGTCAGTAACTTAGGGCCATATTTATAAACGGACGATACCGCCATATTTATAATGGCGAGCGTCATCGCGGCGAAATGTTTTGCGGCCATGATGTGAGGCGATAATTTGAACTATCTTTGTGGCGATACTGCACTTAGCGCAATGCGCTAAGTACAATACCGCCGAGAATCCCGAGACGGCAGCTGGGAGGGGATGCCAGGAAAGGATCACCACGGGTGGTTGCATTGATCAGAGGGGCGCGGCAAGGGCGGGGGTATACGCCCACCTTGCCCTCGGCCCCTGTGGCGGATACTACCACCCGCCGTGACCCCTTCCCAGCAGCCCTTCCCAGACCCCCGCCCCGTACTCTCACGGGGAAGGGGAGGAAGGGCCCATTCTGGGGGGTGGAGGGACCCTCCAAGGGGGCACTGAAAAGTGCCTTTTGGGGCTTAAGGGGTCCGGCAGCTCGAACCGGGACCCCCCTTCCCTGGCCCTATCAGGGCCCTTGCTTGGTTTACATGTTTTACATGTAAATGACCAATCAGACATGACCAATCAGAAACGGATTAGGGTTTTCTGCAAACCTATATAAAGAACTGCAAACCACCGCGGAACTCAGATGCCATCGCAGTAGATGACTGAAGAAAGAAGTGGCTAGCAACATTGGCTCCGCTGAGGCTGGTGGTGCCTGCGGGCTCACTGGCAGCCGCAGTGAGACTGCCTGGCATCGGCCTCAGCGGAGCTGGTGTCGCCGGATGGAAGAAAGAAGACGCTGCCAAAGGGCTCTTTTAAGAGTCGCTCAAGGGGGGTCCTGGTTCGAGCTGCGGGACCCCCGCTAAAGGCACTTCTCAGTGCCCCAAGGGCCCTTACAAGGGCCGGGGAGGGGGTCCCGGTTCGAGCTGCAGGACCCCTTAAGCCCCAAAGGCCCTTCTCAGGGCCGCAAGGGCACTTGTAAGTGCCGCAAGGGCCCTGATAGAGATGGGGAAGGGGGTCCCGGTTCGAGCTGCGGGACCCCTAAGCACCAAAGGGCACTTTTCAGTTCCCCCTTGGAGGGTCCCTCCACCCCCCCAGTGGGCCCTTCCCTCCCCCCCCTCCGCTCTCGCCACTGGAAGGGCTGCTGGGAAGGATTTGAGACCACAGTTTTCCTTTAAATAGCCAAGTTATATTTTTTTATTATTAGAAATTATTTTATTATTATACAGTGTATTTATTTACCTGCATTGACCCGCACCCAAAGGTTAACAGACCTGCAATTACCACCCGCTACATGTCATGACCAGCATCCGCAGCTTTCTAACCTGTTCCAACTCACTGTGATTTTGTTAGCATATTAGGAATATATTGCATATGCAACAACCACTGAATGACTAGTATATTGCATGTCCTCTAGATGGCAGTGTTACTTTTTATGTGAGTTCTTGTTTTATGCCGTGTCATTGAGATAGAAATAAAGAGGTTCTGTGCTCTTCTGTTCCAAGCACAGTTTAGTTAAACTACAGAGACTTGTCTGCCTGTCCTTTGTGTAGCCTCAGATGTTATATCCACACAGATTTACCCAAACCTAACCAGCAAATTTGGTAAAACATTGGGTACCCGACCCGATGCAGGACTCTAGGTCAGATCTCATATTCAATTAACTTAGGACAGGGTTGTCCAACTCATTGAGCAGCCCTTGACCACCTTTGATGACCACCAAAAAGATTTATTTATTTATTATAGGATATAGTTTAAAAGTGCAGCAGACTGAGTCACACATTGTCACTAATTACAAACTGACAGCAATGAACTGCATTTATTGTAACTCACAATTCATTTAGTTAATTTCAATTAGATTGCAATCAGTGCATTACTACTGGAGGGCTTACTGTAATACTGGGTGACTTGTGAACTGGAGGGCTTACTGTAACTGAGCACTGAGTGATAGAGGGGGGGGGAGGTGTCCCGTGCTGAAACATAGGTACACCAAGGTCCTAACTTCTAACCTTTTTTATTTCAATTACCATTAGCAAACTTTTGCATTTCTCATAGTTGTGCACTGGATCAATATAGCAGGCTTTCTCACTTCACCCCAGCCCTTTGACTTTTTAAAATGAGGGAAGAGGCCATCCATCCAATGCTTTATATTAAAGGATAACTGTATTGTCTTAATGCGTTTTTTAAAAATTGCTTTAAAAAGTGTAATGGTATGCAGCCCTCCCTATACATTTTTCTGATTTCGATTCTCTCTCTGCCTTTAATTAGCTATGCTATGAAGTGGGTTTAATGATTCTGTCTGCCTCTAACTGTCATTTAAAACTAGAATGCGACAAAACACTCCTCTACCCACCCATGATCAGGTTGATTATGTAGGTTATTTCCTAGCAACAGGACATTTCAAGTTTGTTTAACTGGCAGAGGAGGAGGAGGGAGGTTGTAACAGACATTCCCACCAGCCAGTGACAAGTGCTATGTTAACCATGGCCTTGGGCCATGTAGGAGGTGGACTTTTAGCACTAATCTTTGCTGTGTGATATCTAAGGAAGGGCAACACGGCTGTAAATGAGAGTAAGTGATATCAGCTGCTGGAAGTGTGGACATGTAATGGGGATGATGTTGTTTTTTTTTTTATATTTTTGTCCTTTAGAGACATAGGACCCCCCCATAAAAGGGTATGTACATACGTGTAGGCGTGTACATACTTTGGTGTCCGTGCCGAAAATTGTATATAGGAGAAACAACCCAGGCAATTAAGTCCCATATTTCCCAACATCGCTCGAGCATTAGGATGAAAGATACTAAACTTCTGGTCTCTAAACATTTTCTTGAGATTGGCCACACAGATAAATAATTGAAGTTTATGATACTGGAATATGTATCTAAACCTTGGAGAGGTGGAGATGGGGTGTACAGATAAAATGGTGTCTTAATATTATAAGGATAGGATGTTTATAGATTGTGGCCCTTTTGTACATATTTGAGAAACCTGTATGATATATGTAATGTGAGGGAATGTGATGATGTCATGTCCTGTGGGAGGGTACTTAAGCGGATGGGATTAACATTTTGAAATATGTCTGTTTGTGAAGCCTGAGGAAGGGGACGGCTGTCCCTGAAACATTGCACTGTATATATATATATATATATATATATATATATATATATATATATATATATAAAATCATGAATATCATTATATATTTATATCATGAATATCATTAAATATAAGCAATTCTATACATTACATGGGTTATGGAAATGTGTAGCTGGCAAGCTTTATTTTTTATGAGCATTTTAGATCCAAAGGAAGCTATGGGTATAGTGAAACATGTTGATCTGCTATTATCTTATGATTGACAAGTTACTACATCATATAAACTGGGTGTAGTGCGTTGATTGCAAGGGACACACAAATATATGTGGTATCATTTTTAAAGGGAAACTGTAGTCTCCATACTAGTGGGTTTTATTAAAGTATTTCTTCACCCTAAACAATCACTTTTGATATGCTGTAGGTTAAAAAAAGAAACAGAACTCTGATACGGCAATGTGTTTGCCGTAACTTGTAAATAGGGCCCGGACTGACAGCCATTATTGGTTGAAAGGCAGCCAATCACAGTCACGGCTAACGGCAATAGACAACGCTGCAGGAGCAAAGGCAAAGTAGAGTTCAGATTCTTTTTAAGCAATCTAATATAGCGGTTGGGGGTGGGATGGGATGCCCTACATTATATATAGCATATTATATAATTGTATATAGTATGCTTGGTGAAGGGCAGCCAGGGAAGGATCATGAGAAGGAGAAAGGGCTCCACTGCACTTGCCACTGTCTACTCAGAGGACAAGGAGCAGGCAGAAACCTTTCATACAGGACGACAGCTCCTACTTTTCAGTTTCCTGGACTTTGAACAAGAACTGCAGAAGAACCATAAGGACCACAGATGGAAGGTAAATATTTTTGGAAACTACACAGTGGGGCCAGTAGTGGGTTAAATTTTAGTTTGGGGTGGACATGGCCTTTAAAAAGAACACAATCCTACCTTTTAAATCACTCCAGGATCATGCTTCTAGCTGCAATCTATTTAAAATGTTTAAAGGGTATTTTTTTCCCGCTGCTAGCACAGTGAATGGCATCACAAGCACCACTACTACCCAGGTCTCAAGTTTGTATCATCAGCTGCATCAAAACCCCGCCCCCAAATGTCTTGATCTATAAAGTTAGCCATAAGCCTGAAAAAAAACTTTTTCTATCCCTAAAATATCTATGGGTAGAGGAATGGACAAAGTATGCTTGCTAATCAGCTACAGAAAAGATTGATCTTTGGGGTGGGGCTTTTTTATATAGCTTATCATGTGCCTGTCATAGGCAGGGCAGTGTAACATTGAAAGCCTACAACTTAAAGGGCACGTTTACACAAAAAATGTACATACTGTTCTTCACATTAATTAATGAGCGGGAAGTAAAAGTAACTAACAGGGAGATGTAATAAAAATTCTTACCGTTAAAAATAGTGCTAATTTTGCCCCAACCAATCAGATGTTATTTACCATTTGAAAGCTAACATCTGATTGGTTGGGGCAACATTAGCACCGTTTTTTAACTATAAGAACTTTTATTACATCACTCTGTAAGTCTTACTTCCCATTCTGCAATTAATCTAATAGGAGCAGGCAGGAAAACTTGTAAACTTACCCTCAATCACAATCTTATGCTGCTTCCTTTGACATCTCCTGACTGCATCCGTATATCTTGCATGCTGGCTCTGTATATTTTAATGATTAATTCATTTGAATAATAATAAATAATCACTCGGACTTTTTGAACTATCACTCCTCCGTTGACTTTAATCGGTCTGAATTCGAACTTTCACTAAAGTTCGAAAACTGACCGAACTTTATGAAGTTCAGCCATCTCTACTGGGAACATGTCACTGGAACAAATCCAGCTGGATTATCCATTCCTACTTTAGAATGTTTGTTTTTTAGTTGTGTTTAAAAAGGGTCTATTTGTTTTACTTTATCAAAATAAAAACTAATCAATCTATGATAAGTGTTTAAAATATATATATATATTTTAAAAATAGGAGTAGTCTATAATTTTTTTGTGTTTTACTTCTAGATTAGGCATGGAACATGATGGCCAAGGTAATCGATGTGCAGACGAAGTACGAATGGGAAGCATTATGGCTCCACTGGTACAGGCAGCATTTCATCGCTTTCATTGGTCTCAGTGTAGCCAGCAAGAGCTTAAGCGCTATTTGAAGTAAGAAACTAATTTATTGACTGGCTTAATGTTTGTTAAACTAATAAAAGGTCTTTTTTTTTTAAATGCCACAGCTGTGGGTGAAAGTTTTCTTTGTTATCGGGGAATAACTGTTTTGTGTGAAGTCTGTTGTATTCAGTTAGATTAACTGGACTTGAAGTTTAGTTCTTAAAGACATTTCAATTCAGAATGACTTGTACAAGAATCTGTACAATACCCTGGAAGGTCCCAATCAGTATATAAGCAAATTACTTGGGACAGGACTCAGCCGTGTACCTGCATCTTAAGGAAAAAGGACATTCGTTTGAAGATTGTAATATTAACATCTTGGCAAAGGAACTGGATTGGTTCAAGGGAGGTGGCAAGGAGGCCATTTATGTCGAAATAAAGAAACCAAGCCTGAATAGAGAGAGGTAAGGGGGGAGTTGACACCATGGGCCATATTTATAAACTTATATAGCTTTTTAGCGATACCGCAGGTTAGTTCATTTATGATCATGGTCATAAATGTACGATCGCGATCGTACATTTACGACCAAACATTCGTTAATTAACGAACATTCGATTGTAGAATACTGTGTGGTAGTAAAGATTTAGTTATCTTAGTTTTACGATCGGTATAGCAAATTTACGATCGGTATCCTTAAACCGATTATTAAACCGATACCAATCGTTAAAGGCGTGGTATCGCTAAAAAGCGATACTGCGGCTTTATAAATATGGCCCTATTTGTATTAGCCACAATGCAATCAAAATTCAGGATATCCCTAACACCTTGCTTATATGCTGATTGGGACCTTCATTCTGAATTAAGAAAGCCAGTCAGATGACTAGCAAAACGCCTTCAAGAACTAAACTTCAAGTTCAGTTGATCTAACTGAATACACAGATATACTATGACCTGGATGAATAAGAACCTTCACAAGCATGTTTTGTGTGAGACAATGAAATATGACTAACAGAATTGGCCTGTTTTTGTTATTGGACTTTGCCAAAAATTTCTGTACTGATTTTATTGACCAATAGTAGTATCGCTACATTTATGTCCATCTTTAAACTTTTAGCTTACAGTATTAAAAGTAAGAGGTTACAAGTATATGCAACCCCCACCCTTCCTGGGTTCTGCCACCTTGAGGTCATCAGAATGTTCTAGAGGTGTCAGTCTGACAGGGGATTAAACAATAGGAGCCAAGTTGCAGACATAAAAAAGTGTTACTTGTTTTGGGACAGATGTAAAATTGATCATATGTCAGTGACAAGCACATAGTTGCTCAAATGGGAATTTAGCATTTTCATGCTTATTATTCAATTGATCACATTTCAGTAAGGGGCACATAGTTGCTCAAATGGGAATTTAGCTTTTTCATGCTTATTATTCTTATAATAATAAGCTTGAATGAATCCAACACGAATACCAACAGTGAAGGGGAAAAGCAAGACAGGAGGAAGAACATGGTCATCCCATATGTAGCAGGGGTCTCCAAGAAATTAAGAAGAATTTTCAAAAAAACATCGTATCCCTGTCTGCTTTAAACCGAACAACACACTGAGGCAGCAATTGGTACATCCGAAAGACCCAATACCAAAACACAAGAAAAGCTACATCATATATGCAGTGCAGTGCAGTGAAGAATGCTCTGATTTGTATGTGGGGGAGACCAAACAGCAACTGCATCAACGTATGGCCCAGCACAGAAGAGCCAATTCCTCGGGTCAGGACTCAGCCGTGTATCTGCATCTTAAGGATAAAGGACATACCTTTGAAGATTGTAATGTTAACATACTGGCGAAGGAACGTGACTGGTTCAAGAGAGGTGTTAAGGAGGCCATTTATGTGAAAATAAAGAAACCAAGCCTAAATAGAGGTGGGGGGGTTCGACACCAACTGTCTGCCATGTACAATGCTGTTTTAACACCTTACTCTGGGCGTTCCTATAACACCTCTTAGCCACTATCTAATCACACCCTTAACACCTGGCTGTGATATGCTAATTGGGATTTTCCAGGGTACATAATTGCCACAGATTCTTGTACAAGTCATTCTGAATTGAGAAAGCCAGTCGGATGACTAGCGAAACGTCTTCAAGAACTACATTTCAAGTCCAGTTGATCTAATTGAATACAACAGATATACCATGACCTGGATGAATGAGAACCTTCACAAGCATATCAGGGGTGTCTTTAGGGTTTTTGCCACCTGAGCCAAACTCTGATTGCTGCCTGTATGTGGCACGTGAAACAAGGCGTGTGCTTCATTTTGAACTTGGCAACACAGTGAACTACCTTGTAGCATATTATGATATCATGAATCTTGGATGGCACCCAATAGTTGTTGTCTCAGGTCCGTCAGGGTGGGCTCCGCGGTCGTGGGTGCAGTATTAGGGTCTCTCAGGGTCTCCTCTAGGCATATTTCAGTGCTGGCGCACAGTTTACCTTTTGAGGGTGAGGGTGTCATGGCGGCCTGTGTTCCGGTGTTGCCTTTCCACGCGTATTTTTCAAGCTTTTTCGCTGTCCCGGATGCTTTGTTGTTTTTAGGCTTGGTCATTAGGGTATCGGGTGTCCAGGGTTCAGTGATTGGTAAGTTTTCTCGCACTTGGACTCAGGATTTTAGCCTCAAATGATTAGATGGCGCGGGAGCATTTAAGACGCGCGTCCTATTCCATTCAGCTCCATATCTAACACATTTAGTAAAGAAAATATAAAAAAATAACATCTGCAGAAAAGTATGTTTGGTTGAGCAATCTACCACTCCTACAGTGAGAACACATAGTAAAGGTCCCATACAGTGAGAACAGATAGTAAAGGACCCATACAGTGAGAACAGACAGTAAAGGCCCCATACAATGAGAGCAGATAGTAAAGGTCCCATACAGTGAGAACAGACAGTAAAGGTCCCATACAGTGTGAAGAGACAATAAAAGTCCCATACAGTGAGAACAGACATTAAAGGTCCCATACAGTGAGAACAGACAATTAAAGGTCCCGTACAGTGAAAACAGACAGTAAAGGTCCCATACATATTCTATCCTCTATCTCTCACATTCTCTCTCTCTCTCCTGCAGTCTCTATTCTCTATCTCTCACAATCTTTCTCCTGATAAATGGTTGGCACACCGATACTGGTAAAATCATCGTCACAAACTCTAACAAAGAGTTGGTACCCAGACTCTAATAAATGGTTGGCACACCGATACTGGTAAAATCATAGGCACAAACTCTAATAAAGAGTTGGTACCCAGACTCTAATAAATGGTTGGCACACAGATATAGGTAAAATTATTGGCAAAAAACTGTAATAAATGGTTGTCACACAGATACTGGTAAAATCCTTGGAAAAACTGTGATAAACAGTTGGCACCATTGGCACAAACTCTAATAAATGGTTGGCACACAGATACAGGTAAAATCTTTGGCAAAAAACTGTAATAAATGGTTGGCACACAGATACAGGGAAAAATCATTGACAAAAAAATTAATAAATGGTTGGCACACAGATACAGGTAAAATCATTGGCAAAAAACTGATAAATGGTTGGCACACAGATACAGGTAAAAACAATGGCAAAAAACTGTAATAAATGGTTGGCACACAGATACATGTAAAATCATTGGCACCATTTATTACAGTTTTTTTGCCAATGATTTTACCTGTATCTGTGTGCCAACACAAATACAGGTAAAATAATTGGCAAATTTTTAAAAAAAAATTTAATAAATGGTTGGCACACAGATACAGAGAAAAATCATTGACAAAAAAATTAATAAATGGTTGGCACACAGATACAGGTAAAATCATTGGCAAAAAACTGATAAATGGTTGGCACACAGATACAGGTAAAAACAATGGCAAAAAACTGAAATAAATGGTTGGCACACAGATACATGTAAAATCATTGGAAACATTTATTACAGTTTTTTGCCAATGATTTTACCTGTATCTATGTGCCAACCATTTATTACAGTTTTTTGCCATTGTTTTTACCTGTATCTGTGTGCCAACCATTTATTAGTTTTTTGTTAATGATTTTTTCCTGAATCTGTGTGCCACCCATTTACACACCACACTTTCTGTCGCTGGCTGCTGGATGATAATGAATACTCATCATCACTTACAGGTGCTAGCTGCTGCCTTCCTCAGTGCTGCTTCAGGCTTGCAGAGCGCGCTGCAGCGGACGGCCCCAGGGAGTGATGTCAGACGTCGCTATGTGATGACGTTGACGTCATGTGAAGGCTATACGTGGAAGTGGATTCTTCCCATACAGAGGTGCTTCCTCCTTCTTACCTTCTTCACCCGGCGCTCTGCTGCGCCGGTAAGTGAATTTGTTTTTCCCCACCTAAAATGACGCATTCTTGAGCCAGAGACAGGATGCTGTTTTGCCGTATTGGCTCAATGTGGCTCATTAGCGAGATGGCTCGGAGTATAATCAGTTTGCACCTGTTAAATTTTAAGATAATAAATACATAAATATGTATACTTTTATATGGTCATAGGACTTCTTAGCGACTTCTGATATCCTTGAATTCTAAAAGAGAAAAAGGATAGGAGAGCTTCATTCATGTCGCAAAAAGCCTATAGACACGGAAAATATAATGAAGGTATACTATAACATGGAAGTGGCCTTTAAAAGAGGGCATAGCTAAAATGATTTTAGAGCGCTGTGCTCACCGCTGCCCATTAAAACTCAGGAATCCCTCCTTTGAAACCCTACCCATGGAACATAGTTAAATACACATCTAGGTGGATGGAGTCAAGCTGGCGCTAGTTATAATACACCCTTCCGTTGACCACTATGGGACCCAACTGTAAATAATACAATAAGTAGTGCAATGATTAAAAGAATCTGGAGAGCAGTGGACATCTTTTTACTGTTTGATAGGAGGGGGCTGTATCTTTCCTAGGGAAAATAGGTAGATGTCCCCCCCCATGAAGTTGTATATCTATGTTCAAATGTCGTTTCACCAATTTTAATAAACCTAATAAAGTCAGCCTCCTTCATTCAATTGTCCTTCTCTGAACTCTTTCCATTTCCAAGATGTCCCTTTTATATACAGTATGGGATTCCAAAACTGCAGTGTATATTCCAAATGAGGCCAGAGGGAGAATAATAAGAATAATTTTTTTCTCCCTTGAATCTATAATCCTCTTTATACATCCTGCTAGCTATAGCTAATGGTGGCCATTGATGCACTGATTATCACTCTGTGTATGGTGCCCTCCAATGAAATCAGACCGATCATATTAACCCGATTTCATAATCAGTATTGACAACATTTTTGGTCGATTGATATTATTTCCCAAAAATTTCAATCTGTCTGTGGGCACCTTAAGTCTGTTATCTAACCCCCAAACATTTTTTCTACAGAGAATCACTTGGCAAAGAGCCATTTGTGGTGTACGTGGCACAAGGATTGTTGCCAAATGCATCACCTTACATTTATGAACGTTGAATCTCATCTGCCACAAAAGAGAAAACGACTTCAAGTGATGGCAAAAAAAAGGTTCTTGGTAAAACCGGAAATCACTATTCGTATAAGAGTAAATGCTGAAGACCTATCTGGACCCTAATTGATATTGAGAAACACTCCACACTCCTGCATAATATATCTTTAAAATTTCTACCTTCTCAATTTATAATCCTTACCTTAACTGATGCCAATGCCTTTGAAGTATTCCTTTAAAGTTATTCCAATTATCATTATACTTTTCTATAAACCTTATCTTATTTACTTTTTTCATCCCTTCTCTCTCTTTCTTGGATAACCCATAAAGTAGGTCTTCCCTTTTGGCATTCTTTGTTTTTTGAAAACCCCTTCTAATGCATTTTTGGGGATATCGCCTGATCAGACAGCTCCTCTGACTGTTAAATAAAGTCTATTACTTCTGAATTGTTCCTTTTTATTCTTAGAAATTGGCCAATAGGGATACTGTTTCTTAAAGGAATAGTTCACTGCAATAGTGAACTATTCCTTTTCTACATTGATTGAAGCCCGGGAGGTTAAGGAGCTATGCCTTACCTCTCGTTCTTCAATCAATGTTTAGATAGCCAGGAACGAACTTCTGAAACTCTTACCTTTCACACGATCCAGCGGGGCCGCTCTGACAGTTCCCGACTGCTTCCTGCTTCTGTTATGCTATAACGCACATTATCGGGCATGCGCGATATAGTGTAACAGAAGCAGGAAGCAGTCGGGAATTTCAGAGCGGCCCTGCTGGATCGCGTGAAAGGTAAGATTTTCTGAAGTTCGTTCCTGGCTATCTAAACATTGATTGAAGAACGGGAGGTAAGGGATAGCTCCTTAACCTCCCTGGCTTCAATCAATGTAGAAAAGGGATAGTTCACTATTGCAGTGAACTATTCCTTTAACTTATGTAGATGGTGGCGTTCATATATTAGATGAGAATTAACCGCTTTTCTGTACCCTTTTGTTATTATCACACCTTCCTGTATACTAATCTAAAGATTGAGGAAGTTTTCTCTTTCCTTACTCCAATCCAATGGTAATAATATCATTTTGTGTTGTTATTTAAATTGCTGGCGAATTCTTTCAATTCTGTAGACTCCCCCTTCCAAAGCACTAGTGTAAAGAAAAACATACCAGTTCGGGGATCCTATGGCACGTCCTCCGTGTCGGGGCGACTTCGGCCTTCTCCGACTGCTTCCGGCGCTCCTCAGTCTTCGCCGGCGTTCGCGATTCATTCACGATTCCCGATTCGGCGATCCTCACATTCGCGCTTAAAGTGACAGTTCGCTTTTTTATTCTAATCTTCCCATTATCCAATCTGCTCTCTTCTTCTTCTTTGCTGTCCTCCTATTGGTCCCTTTAATCTTTTATTAAGCCCTCTAGCCCATTGGTCCTTGCCCGATATAGCGGTTAGTTTATTTATCTTGCTGGTAGTGTGCTTTTCTTGTATATTCTCTGTTATTGACCCTTGCCTGTTTTTTTACCTCGATTCGTATCTCCCTGACTTCTGCTCGTTCCTGACTACGCTTCCTTTTTGACCTCTTGCTCTGTTTTTGACTCTGCTCTTGCCTGTTCCTAGTCTGTACCTCGTATTTTGGTCTCTGACCTTTGTCTCTCTTCCTTGTGCCTGCCTGTCTGTTTCACTTTGGACTTCTCCAGTATTCCTGGCCTCAGTTTGAATACCTTGTCTATTGGTGAAGATAGTGGTTGTAGATTGGGGTATTCAGATTAAAGGAATACTTGGGAATCCAGAGCGTTACAACTAGTATGTCATCCACATAACGTATTCAGAGGAGATGTTTCTCACTCCATCCCCCTCTGGATACGATGTTGACCACTTTTGTCTGTTCCCACCGCCCCAGGTGGAGGCATGCATATGTTGGGTGCGCAAGTCACACCCATAGCGGTGCCTTTCACCTGGAGGGTAGTACTTATTATCAAACAAAAAAAAAAGTTATTTTTGAGGACAATGTTTAATAGCTCTTATGTGAACTCAGATTGTCCCAAAAACTTATCTCCCCTGGACATCAAGAAATGTCTGCATGCCTCCACTCCCTCATCATGAGGAATGGAGGAGTACAGACCCTCTATGTCCATGGTAGCCAAGATCACATCATTGTTCACCATGTTAAACATTACATTTTACTTATTTATTCTGTGGGACCTTGAATGCCCGCTACTATGGGTCTACCCGGGGGATGCTGTCTATTTTTATGTAATTTTGGAATTGTGTAGAAGGTAGGTATTGTAGGAAATTTAGTTACCAAAAATGTTTTCTTTTTGATTTATGATACCCCTTTCCCATGCTACCTACTGTCTTTTTTATTTTCCCCTGTACCTCTTCCATAGGATTTTTTTGTAATACAAAATACTGTTGTTTATCTTTAAGCAGCTTCAAGGCATCTCTCACATAGTATTGTTTATTATAATCATAGTTATTATGGATATAATAACTATGTTACCCCCTTTGACGGCATTCCGTATTACAATATCTTCTAGTGCCCTCAAAACTTTAAGGGCTTTATATTCCGCCTTGGTTAAATTCCAATCTGTACTTTCTATATTCTCTATTTCCATTATTTCACCTTATACCTCTTTTGCAAATATCGCTACATTAGGACATACCGACAAAGGGAGAAACCACATAGATTTATCCTGTAAACCTGAGTACCGTATATACTTGAGTATAAACTGCCCCAAGTATAAACCGAGATACCTGAAAAACAAATTACCAGAAAAAACAAAAGTGATGGACTCAAGTATAAACCGAGGGTAGAATTTATAACCACTACTGCCTTCTGATTCTGTATTGTTTTGAGACTTTAGTTGCCCTGTAAATGGACAGCAAAATTCCAATATAGTAGTCCCATACAGTAATATCCAAATCCAGTATGGCTATTACTGTATGGGACTACTGTATAGGAATTCTGCTGTCCATTTAAAAGGTAACTAAAGCCTCAAAACAATACAGAATCAGAAGGCAACAATAGATAACATTCTCCTTCAGATTCTGTATTGCCATACTTGATATGGCTATTACTGTATGAGAATTCTGCTGTCCATTTAAAAGACTACTAAAAGTCCTGGTACTCCAGCTTTAGTAGCTGGGAGTTGTAGTTTCCAAACATCTGAACACTCACTCTTCCACCCACCTCAGTGTGTACCTTTTTCCAGCTCCCTATACTGAAGCGCAGGCTGACATCACTACTCGGCGCCGGTCAGTGATGTCAGCCGGCACGCCAGTATAGGGAACGTGTAAGCGAGCGAGCGGCTGTCTGATTTCTGCTGTAAGGTAACTGACCGAGTTCGGTTTTTCAGGCTGATTTTACAGCCTGAAAAACTCAGTTTATACTCGGGTATATAGGGTATCCCACATGATCAACACCCCCTCCTCAATTTTCAGGTAAAGATCATGTAATAACTTTAGATTATTTGCGTCATGAAACAAGACGCACATATCGCTTAAACATGTTGGCGAGATCTTACTTAAAACACACTTTCTTGCAAAAAGCTGTACATATTTAAAAGTTTAAAACTTATTAATTCGGGCAACTGGTGCAAAATTCATGCCTTTTTGAAGAAGCCCCATGTTATCTATCGGCAGATCCGTCAAATTAAAGGACAACTCTACCCTCATAAGAACATCTTTTAGAAAGAATTGCCTCTTTAAAATATGTTGATAAAAATCGAAAATGTGCTCCGAAGTCCCAAATTTAAAGGATAAGTCCACTCAAAAATCAAGTGAATTGTATTTGGAAGCTGCAGCTGTAAGTAAACTTTTTCTGTTTTTTTTTCTTTCCTAGGGCCCTTCTGAGTTCCTGACATCTTGGATTATGCTTGGGGAGCCTTTAGCTCCGCCCCTGAGATTTCCTGCCTCTGCATGTTTTTTTGCGTCAGAGAAAGAGCGTGCGTTTGACGTCACGGCATGTCCGCCTTGACATCAGCGCGTGCGCGAACAAGCGCACGTGTGACATCATTGCGTTGCAGACGGGCGCACGGGGTTGCAACGTGCAGCGCTTTCTCTGACAAGCAGAGGCAGGAAATCTCGGGGGGGCGGAGTTAAGACTCACCAAGCATAATCCAAGATGTTAGGAACTTCAGCGCTTCACAGGTAGGCTCAGGAGGGCTCTAGGAAAGAAAAACAGAAAAAGTTTACTTAAAGCTGCAGCTTTTAAATACAATTCACTTGATTTTTGAGTGTACTTATGCAAATATATTCTGACAATATAAAGATTATCTAACATAAGATACTTCCACTTGTCTATACTATAAGCATAAAGTTAGATTAGCTAAAGATTATAGATTAGATAGAAAACAATATATATGATAATAAAATGTATATCATAAAATAAGTATTAAAGATTAGTATAACATACAAACGATGCAACCAAAGGATGGATGGAAAAGGATTAGGTCAGATACCATTTAGCAGAGGATTAAGATTTTCTGGTCACATGGGATAAAGTAAGGCTACCTAAAAAGGACATTTCTCTATTAGCAGGTTTAAATCTATCCTTACATCCTACCTATCTGGTAACCAGCACAGTATATGATTGTTTTATTTGCACTGCATACGTCTCACTCCACCCCTCTACCCATTCCATAGTATCTATATGTTACCCACCTAACTAGATTTACTGAACTATCTATGTATTTGTTCCCCTTGTATGACATTATTGTATTTCTTTACTGTACAGCGTCCCCAAGTGGCGCTTTATAAATAAACTATACATACATTCTGGTACTAGTTTTCAGCATCCCCAGAGGGAACAGGTATTCCAAATTCGGCACTTTATTTCTTGTACTACAACTTTTGTTATTTATCTTTTAATATGCCCCTTTAAACTCCCATATGTGGGGAAGACGGATCTCATGTTAAAGACAAGGATGGATGGTCATACAGAAGGTCCGATATTAATGTAGCTTACAGGGATGGAAAGTCGATAAAGCCCATAGCTAAACACTTTGTAGAAAAAGACCACACTACCGGGGATTTATTAGTGCAATTCACTTTATGAATTGCACTTCATTAAAGACACTTGAATGGTATTATATACTTTAGTTAAAGGCAGGTATAATCGTAATTAGGATATACCACTCTGCACTTTGATTGGAGTATAATTGGTTAAATAATGATGTCACTGGAAATGGGTGGGAGGTTAGTTATATTATTGTGTTATGTGCTTTCACTTATTAATGGCTTGATAAAGGTCCAATAAGGGGGACTGAAACGTTACTACTTATGTGTTTTGCACATTGAATAAAATTGAATTTTTGCACAAGACCTGAAAGCGCCTGGAACTCTTTTACTTAGTTGGATATCTGTGAATCAACAACCAGAAGCACCCAGGCAGATGGATCTATTGAAGGCAGATCTATCTATCTATCTATCTATCTATCTATCTATCTATCCACACAGCAAGTGTATGGATTAATAAACTGATGGATTTTCACAAGACCTGTGAGTGCTCTAATATACTTTGTGTACTGCTATGCATTATGGGATCATTATTGGAAGCACCCAGACAAGACTGTAAAAAGTCTGGAAGGTATAGTGCACACTATTTGTTTTGATATCTATCTATCTATCTACATATTTATCTATTTGGCTATCTGACTGAAAATAACATTAGATAGATCAATATGGAGATGGATAGAAAGACAGACAGAAATAGAAAGACAGATATATATAGATGGACAGACAGTGGGATTGCCCTGTATGTAGCCAGGCAATGCTCTTCAACTTCTGTAGTAGTTTAATTCTATAAACTTCTCTGTTAAAAACTCACACAGTTTAACTGTAAGGTGTGTAATAGCTGTTTGTGCACCTTTCATTATACTGACAGATTATTAGTGTTTTTTAATGTGCCCCATTTGTTAGCCTTTGTGCCCATGTTGTGCCCCTGGAAAACTGGAAGCTGGAGCCACCACTGTTAATGGTGTTGGTTTTCTGGGTGAGCAAAGTTAGTGGTGTTAGTAAGAAAGGGTCCTCTGGATCATTAGACACTGGAATCAAAGGTCTAGCATTTATTATGGCTGCTATCTCTGCCATCAGGGTGGTAAGAGTTTCATGAGTAAGCCTTGTTGATACTTTGCTTGTAATAACATAGTACTGCTCTGACCTGATGAAGAGGGTTTAGCCCTCGAAAGCTTGTCTACTAAATAAACTGTTAGTCCATAGAAAAAGCATCACAGTACTCTTATTTTTTACATGTAATAACATAGAGTCAAGAATTCTGCAGGCTTTTCCTATCATGCGTTCCCAAGCGCCTCCCATGTGTGAGAAGTGAGGAGGGTTAAAAGGCATCTATAGTGAAAAAAACATTGTCCCATTGCAAAGTTAAGTTCATGTACTCTGTGCTGCCTTTCTCCAACCTCTGTCAGTGACTCTGTTTTTCCATGGTGTCAGATCTCTCTGCAGCACTCCCCCCTTCCCCCTCCCCTTTGTTACCTCCTCCATGTCTCAACTCCGGCTACCGGACAAGCTTGTCATGTGCAGCAGGAGTTAAATGTTCAACATCCTGAAAAACACACAGAGGTCAAGAGAAAGCAAGCTGTCCTGGGGACACAGAAGAGAAGGGAGAACAGTACAGTTACTACTGCAATACGATCTCTCTCTTTGTAACCCATCATCAATCAGTGAAAGCTATCAATGCTATCAAGAAGAGGGGCCAAGAGCAGCCTTATCTCTGCAGTCAAAGCTACCTCTCTCCCCCTGCTAATGTTCTGTTTGTTACAGAGCATGGAGGAGGGAGGGACTTGAGCAGGGAAGAGGATCACGTCACAGGGATTTGATTGACAGTACAAGTAGGAGTAACATAGTAATTAAGGTTGAATAAAGACATACGTCCATCAAGTCCAACCTATTCACCCTCTTTTTTTTTTTTAACCCTACCTTACAGTTGATCCAGGGGAAGGCAAAAAAAAACAGCTAAAAAGGGGGAAAAAATTCCTTCCTGACTCCAAAAGGCAATCGGAAAGTATCCCTGAATGAACCAGATCTATATGCATTAATACCAGTAATTCTCAATATTTTTTAGTTTTAGAAACTTTTCCAGGCCTTTTTTAAAGCTATTCAATGAACTTGCCATTACCACTTCTGCTGGAAGACAGTTCCACAGTTTCACCGTTCTCACTGTAAAGAAACCTTTCCTAACCTGAAGATGAAACTTCTTTTCTTCCAACATTAAAGGATGTCCATGAGTCCTCTCCATGACCTATTAGTAAACAATGCACCAAAGAGTTCATTGTATGGCCCATAAATATATTTGTATAAGGTTATCATGTCCCCACGCAAACGTCGCTTCTCCAATGTAAACAGCCCTAACTTGTCTGATCTGCCTGCATATTCAAAGCCCCTCCATTCCCATTATTAATTTAGTTGCCCTTCTCTGAACTGCTTCAATTTCCAAGATGTACCTTTTGTATATGGAGATTCCAAAACTGCACTGCATATTCCAAATGAGGCCTTACCAGTGCCTTGTAAAGAGAGGGAGAATATTTTTCTCTCTTGAATCTGTTCCCCTTTTTATACAAGACAATATCTTGCTAGCTTTAGCGGTTGCTACCTGGCATTGTTTGCTATAGCTAAGTCTGTTATCTACCAGAACCCCCAAATCTTTTTCCATTACAGATGCACTTAACACAGAGTTATTTATGGTGTAGGTGGCACAGGCATTATTAAATCCTAAATGCATCACCTTACATTTATCAACATTGAATCTCATCTGCCATTCTGCTGCCCATTTTGCTAATCTATCTAGGTCAGCTTGCAGCACTTGCACATCATTTGAAGTTTCCAAAGCTCTGTATAGTTTAGTGTCATCAGCAAACACTGAGACCTTGCTCTCAATGCCCCCGATTAAACAGAAGCGGCCCCAGTACAGAACCCTGAGGCACTCCGCTTAGAACTTTATCCCACATAGATGTAGCTCCATTAACCACCACTCTCTGTTTGCAATCCAATAACCAGTTCTCTATCCATGAACAAATTTTCTTCAAGGCCAACAGTCCTCAGTTTATACATTTAGTCGCCTATGTGGCAAAGTATTAAAAGCTTTCGTAAAATCCAAGTATACCACATCCACTGCTGTGCCTGAATCTAACTTCTTACTAGCTTCTTCATAAAAACCAATTAAATTTGTCTGGCAAGATCTATTTCTCATAAATCCATGCTCACTACTACTAATAAGATGAGCTCTGGAGACAAAGTCAAGGATATGATCCGTAACAAAGTTTCCAGCACCTTCCCTACCACTGATGTTAGGCTTACAGGTCTATAGTAACCAGGCTGTGAACGACTACTTTTTTTGAATATTGGTATTACATTGGCTTTTTTCCAATCCAGCTGCACATCCCCAGACTAAAGCGAATCTGAAAAGATGAGAAATAGTGGTCTAGATAGAACTGAACTAAGCTCTTTTAAAATCCGAGGATGCAATCCATCTGGTCCTGGGGCTTTATTGATATTAACTTTGTCTGATTGTTTCCGTACCATATCCTCTGTTAGCCAATGTGAATACTCTTCATTTCTCCCCTGCATATTATTACAATCCCTGCTATAAGGACTAGAATTCTCAAAAGTAAAAACCAATGTAAAAAAACGGTTTAGCAGATTAGCCTTTTTGGCATCCTCTACAACCATCTCAGCCCCATTATTTAATGGTCCCACATTCTCAGTCCTCAACTTTTTACCATTTATATACTTAAAAAACATTTTGGGGTTGGACTTGCTTTGTTCGGCAATCTGTATTTCATTTTCTATTTTAGCTAGTTTAATTGCTTTATTGCACTCTTTATTACAGCTTTTATACTCCCTGTAAGACTGTTCTGTTCCCTCATGCAGGAGTGGACCTAATTTTTTGACCCTTGTTCTCTAAAGGTACAGATTTAGAACTGTAATAGTTTAATATCCCTTTAAAAGTGGTCCACATCTGCTCTGTATCTTTACCTAGAAACAATTCCCTCCAGTGCACTTTAGTTTTTGCAACCTATGACACTATATCATGGTAGAGGAATGTAATCACGTATTCTTCTAACTTGTGTATCTCAGGACAGAGAAGGAATCTGAAAAAAGTGAAGACACTCTGGGGGTTGGGGGGAACTATAGAACACATGGAAAGAAAGAAAAAAAACTTAATTTTCTCACTATAGATGCCCTTTAAATGTCCATTTACAACCTTGGTTAGATACAGTAAGTACCTCTCAACACCATCACAATCAAAATTTGAAGGAATACCTAGAATTTTGCAGGCTCCTGTGCAATTGGTCCCTCTATCATAGTAGATGTTTTTTTTACCGGACCCCTAATTGAAATGAATCATCTGAGTGCGTTAATGAAACTTGAAGAATCCAGTAATTCTATCACTTCTATATGAACTGCTCTTATGCTCAAGCAACTAAACATGACTGCCCAGCACATGCTGTTTGCTTGACGACCTCTTGTTCAACGTGAGCTCACAGACCAAGGACCAAATACCTACATTAGTAAATGGAGGTTCTGTACTGTGTCTGTCTTTTGGTAGGTCAGCCATTTTCTGTGTCTGGAACATGCCACGAAGTTTCCTGCAAATAACACTTATAGATGATACTTCTTACTAGTTCTTTATAGCCAACTATCCAGAATTCACCTGCACAAAGAGCACCTTCTGTAAACAGATGTCCTTGATGTTTTGACTGTTGATGCATGACAAGTAAACTGATGGTTTTTAGGAATTACCAGGGGATACTTCTCTTCTGTCCAAGTTCAGCATATTAATATGACCTCCAACTCTCAACAGTCCATAATTGAATAGGTCAAGTTTATTTACACTACTATCCTTTGAAAAAGGCCTTTTATTTCTGAGGCACTCTAGTTCTTTAAAGAATGCTTCATGTTGTACATGTTCTTGGGGGCATATTTCTGGATCAGCTGCATTGACTAGTTCATGTGCTTCTTCTGTAAATTTCAGTTCAGAATTATGCAGAAATGCAGGCATTGTAAGCCATGAATTCTCCTTCAAACTAGCTGCAGTTACAGCTCTTGTTGCATGATCTGCTGGGGTTTGACTTGAGGGTACATAATGCCACTGTTTTGGGTGTGTTGATCTTTGTAAATTTAGAACTCTATTACTGACATATATGTGGAAGTGTCTGGTCTCATTACAGATATAGCCCAAGACCACATTGCTATCTGTATAGAATTCAGTTTCACTCAATTGTAAATCCAGTTTTGAAATGAGCTGTGGAGCCAAACTAACATCAAAAAGTTAGTTTTTTTTACACCCCACCCCAACCTGACACAGACGCACACACACCAACTGATCTATGCCATTTTTAAAAGGTAAGTATAGTCAAAAAACACATTTTAACCAAACATCAAAGAAGTTAGTCTTTTACCCAAACCTGACACAGGTACACACTCCTATTTACCAACCCTTCCATCCATGTGTCCACCATAAAGGTAACTATAGTCAAAAAACTTATTTTGACCTAACATCAAAAAAGTTAGTTTTTTACCCCCAACCTGAACACAAACCAACTGATCTACCCATTTATTTATGTGGCAGGAAAGGATAGTTAAAAAACAAATTTTGACCAGTCATCAAAAAAGGTAGTTTTTTTACACCCCAACTTGACCATGGTAAAACACTAACACCTACCCTTCTGTTCCGGTAGCAGCTTACTTAAAGGGTAATTATGGTAAAAAAAACAACAATGTCCTTATCATTGCCATTATTGAGTTTTAAAATCTGCAGCACAGACACACACATTCCCTTCCTAAATGCAACCTTTCAAGCCAAATTCAAAGTTTATACTTTAACTTTCCCTTTCTAGTTAGTTACAGTTATAAGGACTAAGATTCTCTATAGTGTATACAGGGGGGTGAAAATTTGCCATTTTGGCATCCTCTTTAACCATCTTAGCCACATTATTTGATGTTCCCACACCACATTTTCTATCCTCATATTTTTACTATTGATATACAGTACTTGCTTTGTTCAGCTATTCATACTTCATTTTCTATTTTAGCCAGTGTGATTGCTTTCTTGGCACAGCCTACAATAAGAAAAAGAACTATGGTAAATGAGTTACATAGTCCAGTCCCACTAGACTGTTTTGGTGTACGTTGTATAAGTGCAGCTCTCAACGCACACCAATAGAAATGGATGAGAATGGTCCTACTATCCCCCTGCCCCACAATTAGGACTCTTATCACAGTGTATGTGATCACCATTTTGTAGCCCTGTCATAGGACTACATCAAAGGAAAATCCAAAATAGACACAGGGTCAGGGCAGGCAGCAGGAAACAAATGCCAGTAAAAAATCCAGGGGTCCGGAGACATCAAAGTTCATTACATATCGTATATACTCGAGTATAAACCGACCTGAATATAAACCGATTTTTAACCAATATACCAGGACAACTGGGAAAACTCAACCGAAGGTTGACTTCTCCCATTGACAGCCCCATAGATAATTCCACAGTCACATAGAATGCCTCATACATAGCCGCATAGAAAGTCAAATACACATCCCCACAGAAAGTCCCATAAATAGCCCCATAGAAAGTGTAATACACAACCCCATAGAAAGTGCCATACAAAGCCCCATAGAAAGTCCCATACATAACCCCATACAGAGCCCCATAGAAAGACCCATACACAGATATGCCCTGCATACCTTTCTGTGCACCCTGAATACTTAAAGATACCTCATTTAGAGAAGTTTGTTAAATTCTGTTAATTCTCTTCATGCAGTCTGGGCTGATCAATGAGCGAGCAGGACAATTACCTAACCCCCCGAAATCTAGAGAATTCTGTGTTACAGGGTACAACTTTTGTTTTCCATGGGGAATGTGTTTTTGTCCAGCTGCTACTTCAAGCATCCAGCTCAGCCCAGACCTGAGTATAAACCGGAGGGGAGACTTTCAGAATGATTTTAAAGGTAAAATTTCTCAGTTTATACTTGAGTATATAGGTAAACAAGCCAAGTGTAGATAAGAAGGGGAAAACCCCTGTGATATGAGGCAGGCAACCGGACTTGGAATAGGTAAGTAAA
Source organism: Hymenochirus boettgeri (assembly GCA_019447015.1). Taxonomy (NCBI): domain Eukaryota; kingdom Metazoa; phylum Chordata; class Amphibia; order Anura; family Pipidae; genus Hymenochirus; species Hymenochirus boettgeri. Next base: position 56,743,267 of record CM033471.1, on the reverse strand, counting down.
AACAAAATTACTTTATTGTGGAGCCCCTGAGGAAGTGGATAGGGTGGAGTTATCTGAGTGTGACCATGGGTATGTCTGTTTCAGTGGTGCTGTGTTTTTAATGTATCCAATAAAGTAATTTTGTTTTTGCTTACCCATTCCAAGCCCGGTTGCCTGCCTCATATCACAGGGTTTTTCCCCTTCTTATCTGCCATTGTTCAACCGCTGGAGAGACGGACTATCAGTGAGGCGTGTGTAGCACCAGGACGTTGTGGGGTTTTAGACTCTCCCGGTCTTGAGCAGGGCGGAACTGCAGTTTGTAAACAAGCCAGTGTCAAGAGGGAGAGATCAAAGTCCAATGAAAAAGCCAAGGGGTTAGGAGGCTAAAAATCCAAGTAGAGTAAAGAGCACACCCATGAAAAGCTACACATGGCAAGGCAATCCAACTGATCTATATTAATGTCATTTCATGTGTGCATGAATAAACTAATGGTATTGTCAAGCTGAGTTGCATGAAGTCCAATGATATACAGTACCTTATCTTTTTCTATTATTGTTGAGATTCTTAAGTCTTTGTTTATAGTCTCTTAAACCTACAATAAATTAAATGTTTATTTGATGTTCTATCCTGCACCTTAGACCTTCTTCAAACTAGTATCATATAATGTATTATTATTAAGCACCCCAATGCAAGAAAACATTTTCTTTTTTGCAGTTCATATGATTGTCTCCGTGATGATCCTTTTGAGCATGATTGGCCTTCATTACCTCAGTTGCCAGGAATTAATTATTCTATGAATGAGCAATGTCGATTTGACTTTGGCTTGGGCTACATGATGTGTACAGCTGTAAGTATTAAAGAAAATCTTTATTTTTAATTTTTATTTTTCAATGATGCCATAAATATTACTAAATGGTGCCATTCTTAAATGGCGCTTAGTGTTGCATAATTATATAAAACAACAGGATATGTAATAATACAATACATTTCTTAGCCCTCTCTAACTTCATCAGGCAAAATACAGATTCCTTTCAGATGTGGCTACCTATAAAAGCGTTTTCTGTAGTGTAGATCAACTAGCCCACCCCCAACCGCTATGTTCGTTTGTTAAAAAGAGAAGCAGTACTCTACTTGCATTAGTCGTTCCCCCAGCGCTCTCTACTTCCCTCATTAGTATAGTATTTTAAGGTTGAATAAAGACATACGTCCATCCATCCAGTCCAACCCATCTAGCAATATCCTCATTTCCTGCCTAATTGTGGATGCAGAGGAAGGCAAAAAAAACCCCACCAAATTTATGAAGGGGAAAAAAAATTTCCTTCCAGATTCCAAGTGGCAATCGGAAATTTCCCTGGATCAACTCTACTTTTTGTATCAATACCAGTAACTTGCAACATTCCTTGTTTGCAGAAACTGACCAATGAAACTGACCAATGAACCTGCCACTGGAAGACAGATCCATAGCTTTTCCGTTCTTACAGTGAAAAACCCTTAAAAAACCCTTAAAAAAATAAAAGCAACCGAAATACTGACTTCCTGTTTGCAGGACCCCTAGTAGAGACCGTTATGGTCTTGCCCTTGACCCAGCGCCTGGGTGAGTGAGTTTCACCATTGTAAAAAACCTTTCCTAACCTGAAGATGAAACTTCTTTTCTTCCAACCTTAAAGGATGTCCACATGTCCTCTGATATGACCTTAGTGAACAATGCACCAGAGAGTTAATTGTATGGCCCATTAATATGTTTAATATTACATGTTACATTGGAGAAACGTCGCTTCTCCAATGTAAACCGCCCTAACTTGTCTAGGGTGTATTCCATCCAGTCCTAGGGCTTTATTGATGTTAACTTTGTCTAATTGATCCGTGCCATATCCAACTTCAGCCAATGTGAATACTCCTCATTTCTCCCCTGCATATTATTACAATCCCTGCTGTAAGGACTAGGATTCTCAACAGTGAAAACCGCTGTAAAAAAAACGTTTAGCAGATTAGCCTTTTTGGCATCCTCTACAACCATCTCAGCCCCATGGTTTAATGGTCCCACATTCTCATTCCTCATCTTTTTACCATTTATATACTTAGGGGCATATTTATAAAGGTTCGTTAAACTTTTTGCCTTCTTTAACGCAGCCTTTTCGCCTTATTTGGACTTTTCGCCATTTATAAAGCAGTGATAACCAGTAGCGAAAGGTCGCTGCGATAACCGCTCAAGCATATTTATTAAATGGCGAAAAGTGTACTTTTGCTTTAAGTTCGGCCCTTCCAATTCGCCAAAGGTTTACGAAAATGCATAAGTGGCCATTTATTTAGGGGCATATTTATAAAAGTCTCCATTTTTCGCCTAGTTAATAACGGCGAACATCGCAGCGAAAATAACGCTTTTTGGGACTTCTTTTTGTGGTATTTATGAAAAAGCAAAAAAAAAAGGACTTCGCGTCTGAAAAGTACAGGAGCGATTAAGAGCGAAAAATATTGCAGCGAAAACTTAAAGCGTCTACAAGATGACTGCATTGCGAAAACCATTAGCCAAAACCATTAGCCAAACAAAAGTAGCTCCTCCCCACTCATTTTCTCTAGCCACAATGATAAGCTTAAGCTGCTTGTTTAAATAGTGTTTGTTATCAATCAAATTTTATTGTTCCTGTTTTTTAATTATGTGAAATGTGTAGCAAAAGAAGTGAAAACCACATCCAATCATTGTTACTGGCTAGCCAGCTGTTCAACATTCTTGGCACTATATTTCATTCAATTTAGCAAAAATTGGGAGAATACAGAGAAAGAAAAATAATAAAGTTGACAACACGCATATTAACAACGTAAATGCGTATTTGAAAGGCGAACAGGCAGAATGAGTTGTTTTAACACTACCAAAAAGCAGAGCATAAAGCACACACCCTGAATGCTAACAATTGGCCTCGCATTGTAAATGCAAAAATGAGCCTACATTGCGACCGCTAAAAAGCCCCAAGAAAAAAGGGGGTGTGGGTGCTTTCACATGAAAGACAAAATAGCAGACCTCATTTAAAGTCCAAGCTAAAAATGTTAAGAAAAAGGCGAATTAAATGTATACCAAACATGGTAAAAAGATGCCTTTTCGCTACCTTCAAGTTGGCGATAATATTCCGCTCCATTTAAAGCGAAAACACACATTTCGCTTTTTATAAATCGCGTTATGCCTTTTCGCTCAAATTACCGTTGCGATGTATAGCGAAGTATGGCGACAAGGGTTTTAGTGATAGGTCGCGTAAACATTTTCGCCACTCGTTAACGCCACCTTTTTAAATCGCGTTAACTAGCGTTTTGGCGAAAAACCATGAGTTAAGCGAAAACGTTTCGCCCTTTTATAAATATGCCCCTTAGCCTGCCAATGGGTCCATGGAGGTGTCAGTACATTGTGGAGTGTTTCTAAATACTAATAAGTCCTCAGGGGGGTCTTAGACTATTTTCCATAATTTACTGTAATACGCTCTGAGATTCTGCTTTTTTAAGGTTAATTTTTTGCTTTTTAAAGATTTTTTTTAAGGTTCCGTTTTGGTTTTTTTTTACCAATAAAGTTAAATGGGGGTCTGAGGGACATATTTAGAAAGGGGCATTATTTTTGCTTTTTTTTCCCCACCAGCCTTTACCATAATTTTTTAAACTTTCAACTTTTCCTTTCATCAGTTATTAAAAAGGCGAATTTTCATCAAAAGCGAAAATTATCTAGCAAAAAGTAGCACTAATAATGCTGAAAAAGCTCAGCACATATTGATGGTAAATAGGTAATACTCCCTGGTGGTTTTTAATTTAGTATTGTAGTATTAAATTATTAAATTGCTTAATACACACTGATCTATTTAAAAATAGCCTAACACATTTGGTGTTTTTTTCAGCCAAAGATATAAATAGTGTAAAACTGAAAAGGCGAATTTTCTCTATTTTATTAATAGGACACATTTTTTAGTATTGCTTATTTTCAGCAAACTACAGCTAACTATCAAACCAGTTCCATTAATATGGGAACATAACATAGTGCTATTTAAGAAATAGTCAAGTTAATGGAACATTCCAGTAAGTAATGTTTGGCGAAAATTCTGGTAACACTGCAAAAAAAATGCAACAAAAGGGAGAAAAGGGGCAAAAAGGTGAAAATTCACCTATTTATAAATAGATTTAAATCAAAAAAGTGACAAAAATAGCTCTGAAATTACATTAGCAATTAGAGAGCAATCTCTCTTTTCGCAGTGATACCACACTTAACGCAATGAATAAGGTGAAAACTATCGCCATACCTCTCCTCAGCGATACTTTTCCGCAAAGGTGAAAGCGAAAACAAGCGGGTTTATAAATATGGCGAAAATAGTGCTATTTGTCATTGCGATGTCCTGCGATAGCGAAAATGGCGAAAATAGTGATCCTTTCTAAATATGCCCCTTAAAAAACATTTTGGGGTTGGACTTTCTTTGTTCGGCAAGCCGTATTTCATTTTCTATTTTAGCTAATTTAAAGGGTATGTCCACCGTTATTTTAACTTTTATGTTTCCAGTTTAACTGAAGGACAGGAGGTAAATGCGATATGTCTTACCTCCTGTCCTTCAGTAAAACTTACAGGAGACCAGAAGAAACTTACCCGCGTATCGCTCCAGCGCCGGCCTCACTGACAGTCTCCACCGCGTCCACGCTCCTATGCACTGTGTGCGCACGCGCACACAATGCAAAGGACTGTGGATCCGTCGGGGAATGTCAGTGTAGTCAGAGGCTGTCAGCAGCGCTGGATCGTTACGCGGTAAGTTTCTTCTGGTCTCCTGTAAGTTTTACTGAAGGACAGGAGGTAAGACATATCGCATTTACCTCCTGTCCTTCAGTTAAACTGGAAACATAAAAGTTAAAATAACGGTGGACATACCCTTTAATTGCTGTCTTGCACTCTTTATTACACCTTTTATACTCCCCGTAAGACTGTTCTGTTCCCTCTGATTTAAAAATTTTAAAAGCCTTTTTCTTTTTTTTCTATTTCAATATTTACCTGAGCATTAAGCCATGCAGGAGAGGACCTACTTTTTTTTACAATTGTTCCCTAAAGGTACAAATTTAGAAATGTAATAGTTTAATATCCCTTTAAAAGTGGTCCACATCTGTTCAGTATCTTTACCTAGAAACTATTCCCCCAGTCTATGAGCAGGAGTGATTCCTTTAACAGCACAAAATTAGCTTTCCTAAAGTTAAAAGTTTTTGTTAACCCAGTGCACTTTAGTTTTTTGCAACCTATATTAAATGACACTATATTATGGTCACTATTCCCTAAGCTTTCCATTACCTTCATCTCCATGTCTGTCTGTCTGTCTCTCTGTCTCGAAGCCGGCTGGCTGCAGCATCTTGATCCTGGATTTCTTCCATACACATAACTTTACAACTGCGATTGGTTGAGAGGGAAAAGAGGGGTCAGATCATTACTGATGAAACTTCCTCTGTTCTCACTGCTGGATGTTAACAGACATGCTCAAGAATATGAAAAGAACAGAGGCAAGGTAATGTAACCTGTCTCTGTTCATCGCTGTATTGGTCCATGCTGCAGGATTAGGCCAGCTACAAAGGTCTGTAACTTTTGAACCACTGGACCGATTTACATGCTGTAAAGTTTGTTTTGGAGCACTTATTTGGGCCAAATAAATATAGAAAGTTAGTTTTGGGGGTGGACATGCCCTTTAACTCTGTCATGTCTAAATAAGGAGTATCCTTCAATATTTACTTCAAATTCACTGACGTGTGAATCATTTAGCCACGTTTCTGCTAGACCAATTACATCATACCTTTCCTTTAAAGCTATTAGTTCTAGTTACCCGGTTTTTCTCCAGCCAGACTTCTTGCATTTGTAAACATACATTTTAGATTATCAATTGATTTACATGCCTCCTTAACCTCTATGCTCACCCCTCTCCCTTCTCCTCCCTCCGTTGTGTTATTAGCCCCCTGATCCCTAACTTCTCTTCTTCTGAAATCACTACCCTTGAGTTCCTTGCTTTTAACTTGGCCCCTAATTCTCAGAAATTTTTAAGGACCTCACCTCCACCTCTAACTTTGTCATTGGCACCAATATGAACTAAGACCGCCGGGTCACTCCCAGCCCCACCCAATAATTTGTCTACACGATGCACCACATGTCGAACCCTAGCACCAGTCATACAACACACAGTTTGGCATGTAGGGTCTTGGTGACAGATTACCCTATCTACCCTTTTAATAATTGAGTCCCTTACCACTACCACCTGCTTATATTTCCTAGCCTCAAAATCTCCCTCCCTTGTACTGGAGATGGCCGTCCCCTGCGTGCTCAAAGGAATGGTCCTCTCCATATATGCTACTTCTGAGCCATCGTCCTCCACATTTTCACCTAACACGGCAAATCTGTTGGGATCAACCAATTGGGAAGAAGCCCTACCCTTCCGTCCCCTACTTCCCCTGGTGACCCTTACAAATCTATCTTCCTTTACCACCTTATCTACCCCATTTCCACCCTCCAGTTTACTGGCCCCTCCCAGTACCTGCGATTCCTCCAGATTTGTCAAGCCCTGCAATGCTGCAAGTTTCCCCTTTAGATTCTGGATCTCCGATTCCAAATGGGCAACCCACTCACATCTGACACATACATAGGTCCCTTGGGACGGCTGCTCCAAGATACCATACAAAGATTGTACACTGCATGGCCCCAACAAATCTGTCCATACTAAATAGCAATACACACAAGAGAAATAGCAATACACGCAAGAGAAAAAGCAGTCTTGTTCTTAAACCCTTTCTTGTTCTAAACGCTTTTGTTTCTTAACGCTCCCCCTTAAAAACAGACAAACCCCTTTAAAACAGAAAATCCCTTTGAAAGAAAATCGCTCAAGAGCTGATCGCTCTGGAGAAATGACTTAAATGAGGTTCAAAACAGTGGCGTAACTACGCCCCCGTGACCCGTGTCTGCGGGGGGGCCCGGACGGTAGTAGGGCCCGCCACAAGCCCCTAATCTGTGCTGCGACGTGCAGGCAATAACATTTCTATGAGAAGTGGCAACACAAAGAAAACTGCTTCTGCCAGGCTTCCTGTGTGCTTCAGCACTATCTTTTATACAGGAAGGCCCTGGCAGATGAAAACTGTATGTGCTGTAGCTCCTCAACAAAACAATATTAGGATAGGAATAATCAATCCTACCTCCCTGCTTTTCATTTTTAAATAGTTAATTTTTAGTATAGTTGTCCATTAAAAGTTAAACTACCTAGGGACCCAAAACGATTGCGTTGAAGTGGATGGCATCCAACTCACCTAGACTCACTCAATGGAAAACCCTATTAAACAAAGACCTCCCATATATATGGGAAAAGGGCATCTGGAAACGCTTAAATTCCATGACAAGCTATATCTCTAACTCCTAATATCAGCATATTAGGTATCCACAGACTCAACAATTAGTGAACTAACAGCATAAGACAAAATAATACCATTACAAATAGTGAACAAAACCAAATAAAAACCAATATATATGTGATTAATGTTCCCCTATATAATACCCAATGCAGATGTGTCCAAGGGTGAAATCAAACTCAGGACTTCAGAGCTACAAAGCATTGGCGCTAACCACTTAGCCACTGTGCTGCCCATTTCCAAAAGAATCTGATTGTAACCAATTCTGATTAGTTACAATTATATTTTTTCAGAAAGAATCTGATTGGTATACTAACCAATCAGATACTTTTCCAGTCAGAATTGGAAGTCCTGAGTTTGATTCCACCCCTTGACACATCTTCAAGAAGTTTGTATGTTCTCCCCGTGATTGCGTGGGTTTCCTCCAGGCACTCCCGTTTCCCCCAAAATCATAAAGTCATATTGATAGGTTGTATGTGTCAAATAAACTTAGATTGTAATCTCTTTGGTGCAGGGCCTGATGAGAATGTATACATGTAATTGCATACAGAAGATGTTGGCGCTATATAAATCCACAATAATAATAATAATAATTCGTTACAATAAGATTCTTTCAGAAAGAATCTGATTGTAAAATACATATAGTACTGTATATCAATCAGATTCTTTCTGAAAGAATCGATTATAACCAATTCCGATTGGAAAAGAATCTGATTGGTTAGTATACAAACCAGATTCTTTCTGAAAAAATCTGATTGTAAGCTATCAGAATTGGTTACAATCCGATTCTTTCAGAAATAATCTAATTATAATATATAAGTGGCCTGGATTATAATGGGAGCAACAGTAGAATATATCCTTATAAAAGTCACTCAACTATGTAGTTGAGTGATTTTTATAAGAATATATACCACTGCTGTTCCTAATGCATTTACCATCTTCCTTCTGCTTTAAGCAGCACATTCCCCGTCAAACCCAACACTAAAAACATTGATATAACACATGGACCTTTACTGTTTGTAAAATCCTTATCTCAGTTCTTCATGTAAAATCCTTCTCACCTGGTAACCAGTTAAATCCTGTCAGCCACAAAGAGACAAACTCTTACAGCCGTGCCAGTGAAGTTAAGCGGAGCATGCATGTCAGTATAACTTCACTCACACGGCTGTAGGAGTTTGTCTCTTCCCTGCTGACAGGATTTAACAGGTTACCGGGTGAGAAGGATTTTACATGAAGAACTGAGATAAGGATTTTACAAACGTAAAGGGTCTGTTTGTTACATCAATCTTTTTTATTGCTGGGTAAAGTGTTGTTTAAAGGGGAAGGAGGACGGAATGTAAGAGAGCAGGAAAATTCCAGAAGAAAGGCTGCCGGGAAGATGTCCACTAACAAGTTAAAATCTGGTATGTATTCATACGTTATTACAGGGCTGACAGGAGGTTACTGTGTATTTAATTTAATTATTTACTGAAGGGATAACGGCTGGTTAGGGATTTAGTAAAGGGACTAGCCAGTAAATGAATTTTTTTAAACTATATATTATAAGAAATAACCTGTTCTGATTGGAAAAGAATCTGATTGATTAGTATACATAAGGGATAATGCGCCCCATTACATTGTAATATAAGGTTTATAAAGTCACCTCAGAGTTCCATGTCCTGTATAAAACAACTTGACCTTCGGTCTTGTGCTTTTATATGGTCAGGATACTCCTCGGTGACTTTACATCCTTATATTACACTGTAAGGGGCGCATTATCCCTTATGTATACTAATCAATCAGATTCTTTTCCAATCAGAACAGGTTACAATCAGATTCTTTCAGAAAGAATCAGATTGGTTAGTATACCAATCAGATTCTTTCTGTAAGAATCTGATTGTAGCCAATTCTGAATAAGAGTCAGCCAATCACAGACACGCCTTTCTGTTCCGCCCCTACTGCTCTTCTGTTCCTGGAAGTAGCAGTAGAGGCAGAGGCCGAGGTACAAGGGTAGTTAAGTCTATTTCTGGGCACTTTAAATATAAAACCCTCCCCTGCGCATGCCAGAGTTCTCCAGGAGGAACAGGAAATAACAGGGAATGGATAACACACATACAGCTTCACTTTTCTGAACTTTGGACAGGCACTGCAGGAGATCCATAATAAGCTGAGGTGTAAGGTAAGGATTTTTTAACACTACACAGTGGGAGCAGTGTGTTAAATTTTAGTTTTTGGGGTGGACATGTCCTTTAAGATCCTCTATTCCTCCTCAATCTTTGTTAATGGCATCAATATGAACCAAGACCGCCGGGTCACAGTCACAGCCCCACCCAAATATCTGTGTACACAATCCACTACATGTTGAACTCTGCAAATGAAATGAAAAATGTAAAAATATAGGAATATGACACCACAGCCAATGACTGAATGTTGCCTCATTTGAGCATGTGCAAGCTCATAACCAGCTCAAAAAGCTAGGAGAGTAGTGGGGGACTGTATTCAGTTAGAGTCAGAGGGAAGGGGGAAAAGAACATTTTGTTGCATAACAGGTTAGAACCAATAAAAAACCCATAGATACTTGGGTATCAATAAAAAGAGAGATATTCCTTTAATCATACAATGTATACCAATATAAGACATAAAATATATACATCAATGCTTAAGTGTGTCTTAATAAACCATATCCAAGTGTTCCATTTATATTAGTCCATATATATGTTAAGTCCGTGTGTTACACTATAATACAAGTGTTGTGACCACTATACAAGTCCTACACACTACTAACCTCTCATATGCTGTCTACCACTGCTATAGAGCACTGTACGCTAGTGACTATCTCACCCCTGCTGCGGTTGTTTCCACCGGACAGCTCTCCTCTCAGTAGGCTGGTGATAGTACGTCTTATATTGGTATACATTTGTATGATTAAAGGAATATCTCTTTTTATTGATAACCATGTATCTATTGGTTTTTATTGGTTGTTTTAGTCAGACAGAGGATTTCAGTCTGATATAACCTAGTTGATACTTGGGCTTATAATCACTTATTAACCCTTTATTCGCATAACAGTAGGGATGGCCGGTTCGCGGGTCCGAACCCAGATCCGCCGCGGATTTATCCCGTTCGCGAACGACGTATTTTTCTGGATTTTCCGCCTTCCGAACCACGGATTTCTCGTATTTTCGAAAATTTTCGGAATTACGAGGATTTCTCGTATTTTCAAAAATACGTATTTTCGAAAATTTTCGAAATTCCGAGGATTACTCGTATTTTCGAAAATACATATTTTCGAGAATTTTCGAAATTTCAAAAATACCTATTTTCGTAATTTTCGAAAATACGAGAAATCATGTAATTTCGAGGATATTTTCATTTTAATGGGTCCACTCGCGGATTTTCAAATTTTTTCAAAAATTCGCGGATCCTCGAGCGGACCGGATTTTGCGAAGTTCGGACATCTCTACATAACAGGTTAGTCCTACAGCTGTCAGCATTCACACTATTGCAGGTGTGATGTACCTGTTTTACTACAGTATAATATTTATAGTTATTACTATTTTCACAAATGCCTGAATATGTAACTAAAAATATCAGAATTGTTTGTCATGTTTGCCTTGTATTCTAGTTAACTCTTATGTTAAATCTTATGTTTTACAGTTTCAGACATCTGACCCCTGCAAGCAGCTTTGGTGCAGTCATTCTGATAACCCTTACTTCTGCAAAACAAAAAAAGGTCCTCCTCTGGATGGGACAATGTGTTCTTATGGAAAGGTAGGAACCCCCTTCTAAACAGAAACCTTGAACTTCAGTGAGTGAGTGATGGGGGTAAGAGGGAAATGTTGTGAATCACCCAACGATAACCCCCTTTGTAGACCCCTGTAATTGGCTGCCAGTAATGGTGTAAAGGGCATGCAGTTTCATAAGTTAGACTAGATTAAGCCAGAGTGGCTGAGTTGGGAATGGTAAAAAATAAATAGTTCCCAAAGAGTCAAGAAGGTGAAAAACATTCAGGTTTTGTAAATAGAAGCCTTTAAATTGCTGTGCCTGTGAGTGGAACTTGTTAGTCCTTCGTATTAAGGACATGGAATACAAGAAATACATTTTATTATCTGAGGGTTGCATGGTCTGTGGGAATGATTAAAAGGATTGTTTGTGTTGGTAGTGTGGTCTGTGTAGAAGTTAAAAGTGGATAAATCTTTGTTTTTTTTTATCCCGGCTTCATGTACAGTGGAGTAGAGATGGCCGAAACTGATGAGTTTCGTCCCGTTTTCGGATTTTTGGGAAAATTCGAAAATCCGAAAACGGACCCATAGAAGTCTATGGGGGAAAAAATGTTGAAAGTTTCTATCAATTTTAAGGACTAAATAGTAATAGCAGGTTACTGTTAATAGCAAAGGGGCCTGGGGAATGGTCTGGGGAACTCGTAAATATAAGTAAAACTCATTTAAAATCTATCTTTCCTCACGATCGGGATTTTTTCGAGCTTTTGCGTTCTATTTTCGAGGGTTACCGAAATCGAACACTACTTTCGAGGGTTACTGATATCACAAATATGAGGGTTACCAAAATCAGCTTGTACATTCGAGGGTTGGCGAAATCGGCACAAACATTCGAGGGTTACCGAAATCGATCGCTACTTTTCGAGGGTTGATGGACTTACGATTTCGAGGGTTACCTGGATTCGTACAATTATCGAGGGTTACCGAAATTGATCCCCACTTACGATACACTTTTTCGATGTTTACCGAAATCGATCCATGCTTTCGAGGGTTACCAAAATTGATCCCCACTTACGATACATTTTGTTTACACTTCGATTTCGATAATCATCTACTTTCGATTTCGATAATTATCGAATTTACGATAAAAATCGAAAACTCGGAAAATTCGAGTTTCGAAAAATCCGGGAGTTCCGAAAGTTTCGTCGGGACTTCGAAACCGCAGGATTCGAATCGAAACTGGGTTTTATTAGAACCCAAAGTACATCTCTATCTGGGAGGAGGCTTGTTATAAAGTCCTTTGGTATAAAGGACTTTGATATTAAGGACATTAAAAAGAAAGACATTTAAACAAGAAAGGCAGTTAAAAGGGAAAGTTTAGTGGAAAATATTATTATTTTTAAAATTCTTAGTTTATATTATGCATACCTAGTTATTCTATTTATTCTCTTTCATTTGTTGAAAAATCATTTGAATTTATACCCCTATTTCCTGCTGTTGACATTACTGAGCTGCCATTTCAGGTTCTGTAATGGTCCTTGTTCCCAGAATGCACACTAATGTGGAATGTTCATAAAACTTTAGGTGGCCATACACTCTAATGATAATGGGTAAATCCACTCGGGGAAAGACGGGATTTACCCATTATTGTCAGTGTGTTGGGGGTTTTCCTGACCAATCGTAGGGTCGCCTAATGACTATAGTCGGCATTAGGGTCAGTCAGGAACAAGGGAAATTTTCCATCGGTCGTTATCGGCTTCCTTTTCTTTAAGTTTTTTAAGTATATAAATGGTAAAAAAATGAGGACTGAGAATGTGGGACCATTAAATAATGGAGCTGAGGTGGTTGTAGAGGATGCCGAAAAGGCTAATCTGCTAAACCGTTTTTTTACATCGGTTTTTACTGTTGAGAATCCTTACAGTAGGGATTGTAACAATGTGCAGGGAGGAAATGAAGAGTTTTCACATTGGATAACAGAGGATATGGTACGGAAACAATTAGACAAAGTTAATATCAATAAAGCGCCAGGACCAGATGGATTGCATCCTAGGATTTTAAAAGAGCTTAGTTCAGTTCTAGCAAGACCACTGTGTCTCATCTTTTCAGATTCGCTTTTGTCTGGGAATGTGCCACTGGATTGGAAAAAAGCCAATGTAATACCAATATTCAAAAAAGGTAGTCGTTCACAGCCTGGTAACTATAGACCTGTAAGCCTAACATCAGTGGTAGGGAAGGTGATGGAAACTTTGTTAAGGGATCATATCCTTGACTTTGTCTCCAGAGATTATCTTATTAGTAGTAGTCAGCATGGATTTATGAGAAATAGATCATGCCAGACAAATTTAATTGGTTTTTATGAAGAAGTGAGTAAGAAGTTAGATTCAGGCACAGCTGTGGATGTGGTATATTTGGATTTTGCAAAAGCCTTTGATACTGTGCCACATAGGCGACTAATGTATAAACTGAGGACTGTTGGCCTTGAAGAAAACATTTGTTCATGGATAGAGAACTGGTTATTGGACCGCAAACAGAGAGTGGTGGTTAATGGAGCTACATCTATGTGGGCTAAAGTTCTAAGCGGAGTTCCTCAGGGTTCTGTACTGGGGCCGCTTCTGTTTAATCTGTTTATAAATGACTTAGAAGGGGGCATTGAGAGCAAGGTCTCTGTGTTTGCTGATGACACTAAATTATGCAGAGCTTTGGAAACTTCCAATGATGTGCAAGTGCTGCAAGCAGACCTAGATAGATTATCAAAATGGGCAGCAGAATGGCAGATGAGATTCAATGTTGATAAATGTAAGGTGATGCATTTGGGATTTAATAATCCCTGTGCCACCTACACCATAAATAACTCTGTGTTAAGTGCATCTGAAATGGAAAAAGATTTGGGGGTTCTGGTAGATAACAGACTTAGCTGTAGCAAACAATGCCAGGTAGCAACAGCTAGAGCTAGCAAGATATTGTCTTGTATAAAGAGGGGAATGGAATCAAGAGAAAAAAATATTATTCTCCCTCTTTTCAAGGCACTGGTAAGGCCACATTTGGAATATGCGGTGCAGTTTTGGAATCCCATATACAAAAGGGACATCTTGGAAATTGAGGCAGTTCAGAGAAGGGCAACTAAATTAATAAGGGGAATGGAGGGGCTTGAATATGCAGGCAGATTAGACAAGTTAGGGCTGTTTACATTGGAGAAGCGGCGGTTGCGTGGGGACATGATAACCTTATACAAATATATTAATGGCCCATACAGTGAACTCTCTGGTGCATTGTTCACTAATAGGTCATATCAGAGGACTCGTGGACATCCTTTAAGGTTGGAAGAAAAGAAGTTTCATCTTCAAGTTAGGAGAGGTTTCTTTACAGTGAGAACGGTGAAACTGTGGAACTGTCTTCCAGCAGAGGTGGTAATGGCAAGTTCATTGAATAACTTTAAAAAAGGCCTGGATAAGTTTCTAAAACTAAAAAATATTGAGAATTACTGGTATTAATGCATATAGATCTGGTTGATCCAGGGATACTTTCCGATTGCCGTTTGGAGTCAGGAAGGAATTTCCCCCCCCCTTTTTTAGCTGGGGTTTTTTGCCTTCCTCTGGATCAACTGTTAGGTAGGGTTAAAAAATAAATAAATAAATAAAAAAAAAAAAAAAAAAAAAGTGAATAGGTTGGACTTGATGGACGAATGTCTTTATTCAACCTTAATTACTATGTTAATTACTATGTAAGTAACGGAAGCCAATACAATCATACTGTATATGGCCGCACAATCCCGCATATGGGGTTATGTTGGGTCCGTGTGTGCGGTCCAATGTGATCTGTCGGCACACATGCTGTGGAATGTGGCATGTATATGGCCACCTTAATTTCTACTGATTGGCTGTTGGGTGGGTCAAACATCTCTACTGAACAACTGAATCAACCCAAGCGCTGGGTCTAGGGTAAGACCATAACAGTCTTTATTAGGGGTCATGCAAACAGGAAGTCAGTATTTCTGAACAATTTATTTATACACAGGCAAAATGCTGAATGGGCAGGTTAATGTCATTAGGATGGAGAAATACTGCTCTTTTTCCCTAATAGTATATGTATTTACGATAAACTTTCCCTTTAAACAAGGTGTTGGTGTTGTGTATTTAGAAGGAACAGTTTGTTGATTCCATGCAACATGCATCCTACCACATTACGGTGATGAAGCAGAGGAGGTCATCTCAGAAGTAGCAAGTATGGAGCACGTTGATCCCTTGAGCACCCTGGGGACTTGGAATGCTAGGCAAATGGTAGCGGTAGGGGACTCCATTATTAGAAAGATGGTTAGCGTTATTTGCTTCCAAGGCCCCACAGGCAGAACAGTGTGTTATCTAGGGTTCAATATATAGTGGATTCTGTAGACAGATTATTGGGTTGGGCTGCAAGTGACCCAGTGGTCTTGGTTCACATTGGTGCCAATGACAAATTTAGAAGAGAAAAGGTCCTTAAAAATTACTTATGAGATCTAGGGACCAAGTTAAAGGCAAGGACCTCCATGTTAGTGTTTTCAGCAATACTACCAGAGCCATGTGCTATGTTAAGGAGTGTGGCTGGTGTAGGGAGGATGGGTTTGGGTTTTTAGAGAACTGGGTAGACTTTTCTGTTGCCAACAGGCTCTTAAATAGAAATGAGTTGCACCTAACTAATGGTGAAGCAGCTGTTTTGGGGAAGAAAATGGATAGAGGGTTGGAGTAGTAGTATAGGATACTGTTAATCTCACTGGTGAAGATAGCACAGGGGAAAAGATGGGTGTAGATGCACCAGTGGTGGGAGGAAAGGGGGGAGGTGATAGCATAGAGGATAGGGTGGCATGTGCATTAAAGTGTGTAAATAAATTGGAGAATTGGAGGTAAGGGATTTAACTGAAAAGTATGATGTAATGGGTAAAGCAGAAAGATGGTTAAATAATTCTTATGGCTGGGCTTTCTTTTCAAGGGGTAGGGGTATGTATTTATGTTAAACAAGAATTGAAGCCAAATTTTAAGGAAGCGATAGTTATTGATATTAATGTACAAGTGGAGGCAATACGGGAATTGGGCAAAAGGAAGGAGGATAAAGTTGCCTCTGGATTGGAAAAAACTTACAATCATAAACCTTTGAGTTGAGATTCAGTGGTGAGAAGATACTGGAAAGTTTGATATGGGAACATATTTTAGAGTTTGTTTCAAGGACTGACCTTATAAGTAGTAATCAGAATTTATGAGAACCAGATCTTGTCAAACAAACTTGCTTGCAATGAGAAAGTGAGTAGGAATTTGGACTTTGGCATAGCAGTAGTCGCCCATATGCAACTTACGTACAAGCTAAGGACTGTTGGGCTTGGGTGGCACATTTGTATTTGGATAGAAAATTGGTTGATGGATCGGATGCAGAGAGTAATTGTTAATGTAAACTAAAGTGCATACATTATGTATCCACAATGGCATACATTATAAACAAAGGGGTTTTAGTATACATTAATGTGATTATGTAAATGAAAAGCCTTCCAGCCACATCAGGGTAACCCCAGTCTGGAAGGTCCTAACTTCTAACATTTCTTACTTCAATTACAATTAGCAAACTTTTGCATACTGGATCAATACAGCAGGCTTTCTCACTTCCCTCCAGCCCTTTGGCTTTTTAAAATGAGGGAAGAGGCCGTCTGGCCAATGCCACGTCTGTGATTAGCTTCCTCTAAGACAATCACATTTGCAGCTGCCAGACCCTGTTTGCAACTTCTGGCAAAGTAGTAACAGTAACAAAGTAGTGTAACAGTAACAAAGTAGTGTAAGTACATTTCTGCTGCTTGTTTTAGAAAAGGGAGTTGGGGGTTGGCTGGGATGTAATACAGTATTTAAAAATATTTTCTTGGTGGACATATGCTTTAAGCCAGTGTTATTCGGCCTTCCAGTTCATTAGTATTGGTTATACATTATAAACAAAGGAGTTGTAGTATACATTACTGTGATCCAACCATGTCAAGGTAACTCTAGTTTGGAAGGTCATAACTTTTAACCTTTTTTATTTCAATTACGATTATCAAACTTTTGCATTTCTCATCAATTTCTCTGGATCAATAAACAGTAGCAGGCTTTTTCATTTTTCCCCAGACCTTTGGCTTTTTAAAATGAGGGAAGGGGCCATCTGTCCAATGCTTTATATTAGGCATAGGACCTCCCATTAAAGGGGTGTGTTGGGGGTGCTATTGCCACATGAAAGCTTGACCATGTTTATAATAAATACATACAAGGCTTTTTTTTTTTGCATGCTTTATTGATTTTGTGTTGGCTGAAGACCGCGTAGTCATGCACTTCAGATCCGGACCTATATCTGTGGGCTGATTTGTCCTAAAGCAGCGTATTCTACTAAATTGCTAAGGAACTGGAGGGCTGACAACCAATACTAATGAACAGGAAGGCGGAATAACACTGTCTAATGAACTGGAAGGCTGACTTACACTGTCTAATGATCTGGAGGGCTGACTAATAATGCTAATGAATTGAGAGGCCGAATACCACTGTCTAATGAAATGGAGGGCTGATAACACTGAATAATGAACTGGAAGACTGAATAACACTGGCTTAAAGCATATGTCCACCAAGATAACAATTTTTTAAAACACTGTATTACACCCCAGCCCACCCACAACTTCCTTTTCTAAAAGAAGCGGCAGAAATGTACACAGATGTAACACTACTTTGTTACTGCAGCTGTCTGCTCTGGCCCTCTGCTTGCCAGAAGTTGGCTTAGAGGCAGTCAATCACAAACTTGGCTGCGAGCTATGCAGAGAGCCGAAGGAGCGGAAGCATGGGCATCTCTAGGATCTGAAAAGATCAGGGGCACTTTCGGGCACTAAGGCCATGCACCTTCCCTGCCCCAATTAAGCCACACCCTCTTGGTACTTAATAGAGATAGACCGAGAGACAAACCGAAAGATAGATACACAGCCAGGAAGTTATTAATAGACAAACAGAGAAATAGATTAGGCATAGATTAGGTGTAAAATTAATGTCACAGAGGCACAGTATTCTGGTGGCAAACTGGCAATTTCAGTATATACTGGTATCAAACTGTCATTTTTAGTATATACTGGTATTAAACTGTCATCTTTAGTATATACTGGTAGCAAACTGGCAATTTCAATATATATTGGGAGGAAACCGGCATTTTTATTACATACTGGTAGCACACTGGCACTTTGATTATATACCGGTAGCAAACTGGTAATTACATTAGATACTGGCAGACATGGGAAATTAATTACATACTGGTAGCCATGGGCTTTTCATTACACACTGGCAGCAAACTGGCAATTTGCTCATATGCTGGTAGTGATGGAAATTTCATCACATACTGGTAGCCTTGGGAATTTCATTACACACTGACAGCAAACTGGTAATTTCATTATATACTGGTAGCCATGGGAAATTAATCACATACTGGTATCCATGAAAATTTCATCACATACTGGTAGCCATGAGAATTTCATTACATACTGGTTGTCATGGGCATTTCATCACATACTGGTAGCCATGGGCATTTCATTAAATACTGGCAGCCATGGGCATTTCATTATATAATGGTAGCCATGGGCATTTCATTATATAATGGTAGCCATAGGCATTTCATTACATACTGGCAGCTACGAGAATTTCATTACATACTGGTAGCCATTACATTACATACTGGTAGCCAAGGGAACAACATCTCGCAGCCGTGAAGTACTACTGGTAAGTTGGAGATTCGGGGCACCTCAGATAAGTTTTTTAAAACATTCAGGAACTTTGCCAAAGATCAGGGGCACATGCCCTGAATGTTTGAACATAGTGACGCCCTTGAGTGGAAGTACATTTCTGCCACTTGTTTTAGAAAATGAAGTTGGCGGTTGGGGTGGGCTACAGTATATAAAAAGTGTCTTTTAGGAAGGGGATGAAGCAGCCACACTGGATGTGGAGGGGGGGGGTCCCCTGCGCATGCCAGCGTTCCTCAACAAGGACAAGAAAGAAGCAGGCAACGGATGATTCGCAGTCAGTTCCTACTCTTTACTTTTTGGAACTTTGGAAAAGCACTGCAGGAGAACCATAAAGAGCTTAGGGGTAAGGTAAGGATTTTTTTACACTACACACTGGGGCCAGTAGTGGGGCAAATTATAGTTTTGGGGGGTACATGCCCTTTAAAGACTGATTGCTTGTAACATTGTCTGGAGCAGTTTTAACACGTGCTAGTGGAGGGGGGATAGTTTTAAACTTTAAATAATTGACACTATTTAAATGTGGTTCAATCCCACATTTAAATAGTGGGATAGTGACATTTCAAAGTGCTGCCCAGACTTAAGAAACAGCATATGCTGTGCTGCTTCTATTACTCTAACAGTCTGGGCAGGACTTTGTGGGAAGCCAGAACAGAACAATGTAGGGGTGTCTCAGAGAAAATAGCTCCCCCCACACCCATATTTTCCAGGCTGTCAGACACTGTTTAACTATGTGCTCCCTTATTAGTTATATGTTAAATAGTGACAGTTTCTCCCAGACCACATTACACTGACCGGACCATACCTTTGCTACCAAACAGAAGTGGATCAAACCTTATCCTCCTCATGGCTGCCCCTCTGTGCCTGTAACACCTCCTCCACTGCATTAATCTCCTACCAGAGCAGGGGAGGTCCTTGAATGGCAATGACTTCCTGTCTGCAGTGTCATGTATGAGTAAAGTTTTTTTTTAAAAAAACTTAACATACTTGACCTTGCTGTTGGGGAATTCATTACTTGCAATGTGGGACATTTGAGATGCTATCTGGGACAGCGGTACACAGCTAGAAATCTGTGTTATGTGTCGGACTGGCCCATAGGGTTACAGGGGAATCTTCTGGTGGGTCCACTGCCAACTCACCCAAGAAATTAGAGAAAAACTGCTAACATTTTAATACAAAGCCAAAGCGGCAGTAAGAAATGCATTTAATGAACAATAGGAATCGGTAGAAATAAGATAGATATGTAAATAAGTGAAATTAAAAATGTGAAATGTTAATTAGACTCATCCTGGTGGTCTCAGATTTCCTTGTAGGCCCCAACACCCCAGTCCGACACTGTCTGTGTTGCCAGTACATCTTAAAGCCCTTGTAGTCTTCAACAGCCTTGTTAACATACAACTACAGCACTATATATAGATAACCTTTATATATTAATTATAAAATGAAATAGAAATAGTTAGTCACCTGGACTATCCAGAGTAAAGGTATCTCTGTAAATAGTACAATCATATAGTCCACAATCCCACACAATATAAACAGGAATAACATTACTCTAGAAGAATTAATAACACCTTACTACAATGTAAAAGGGTACATATACTCAGGGCCGGATTATTCACAAGGCAAACTAGGCAGGTGCCTAGGGCCTGGACAGAAGGAGGGGCCCAGGTGCCATACAAAAACTAACAGTAAGGGCCCCCAAACCATCTGATCTGATCTTTTAACTTCAAATGCTTCCTGTGCCCACAATCCCCCCCATGCCCCTGTGCTGCACTTTGAGAGATCGTTACCTACAATCAGGAGCAGAGCTATGAGGTGTAGCAGATTCAATCAGCTGCTTTCAGGAAAACTGTTCCCGTCTGGAAGGTGCTTCTCTGCAGTGATATAGAATAACTCCTGTTCTGCAACAATGTTTCTTTCTGAGCTTCAATTATTCTTAGTTGCTAACCTGGAAAAGAATTGAAGCTCAGAAAGAACATTGTTGCAGAACAGGAGTTATTTCTATATCACTGCAGAGAAGCACCTTCCAGACGGAACAGTTTTCCTGAAGCAGCTGATTGAATCTGCTAACACTCACAGCTCTGCTCCTGATTTGAGGTACAAATCTCTCAAAGTGCAGCACAGGGCATGGGGGGATTGTGGGCACAGGAAGCATTTGAAGTTAAAAGATCAGTTGGTTGGAACCCCTTCATTTTTGGCTGGCACCCAGGCCCCTCCAATATTTTTATAGGGCTCTTGGATATGAACCCGTTTTTGGAGTCCTTTTTTGTGCTGAGGATTTTATTGCTGTTTTAATTAATTAAATAGTTTACATATATCTGTTCTAATTTTTTGTGATATACCAGACATGTATTATTCAGTCTGTCCTGGTTTGTCATGTAGATTTCATCTGCAATTAAATTTGGACTCCTGTCATTTTGTATGGATTAATACTTATTTTCCTATATGAATGAATTATTACATACATCATTTTGTTAATGTTATTAATACATTCATTCATTTAATTAATTTATTAATACATTCATTCATTTAATATACTGTTATAGATGGAAGTTTCCTATTTTTTGTTTATTTGGGTTTTTTATTTGTTTTGTTCTTGCTGTTGTCACTGCAACTATATATATATATATATATATATATATATATATATATATCCTCCTTGATTAAAGTGTGTGGCAGAGTGTGTGTTTAGCTAGTGTACGTGTGTAGCGGTATGTGTTTAGTAATTTAGGTGTAAGGCAGAGTGTGTGACTGTGAGTGGCACACTACCAGCACTATATAGAGCTTGTCCAGTCCAGGAGAAATGAAAGGTTATGTAGGTGAAGGGGTTTGTTGAATGGTAGAATGGAGAGAGGAGCTTTCCCCAAGGTTAAGGCTTACTATTATTAACATAACATAAAATGTATTATTGAATGGATATATTATCACTCTACTCTATCATTTATAGAGTTTTGGTGTATCCGTTTATTATTTTTACTGCACAGCACTAGGTAGAAACAGGCAAAAATACTAAAACCAATGGAAACGTATGGAGGCCCCAGATCTGCCATTTTGCCTTGGGCCCTTTGCCTTAATCCGGCTCTGCATATACTAGACAATACATATTATAAAACCATGTAAAAAATCCTATGTTAGAAAGATAGGAGCCTAAAAAGATGTAGCTCCTTGTAAATGAACCAAACAGTAATAGTAAAAAATCACAGTTAGTGTTCAGCATACCCATTGGTAGCTGCTCCTTGTAACATAACAGTCCGAAATAGACCTCACATCTCTTCCACAGTGATATTAGAAAAATTCTTACTGCACCAATGTTTTACATGCTAGCTGGCCCTTGTGCATTCCCAGCTCTTATCAGGGATCCAATTTTAAAACACATGGAAAATAATAAACACGGTATATACGTATGAACCTCAGAGTTATTTGGATATTCCCTAATCATGGGTCTAATATCCTATTGGCACCCCCTGACACTAGTACACTGTCTCTATTCACAGAGCTTTTTCTTTGCAGATGTCTCCACACCAATATCAAAATCCGTAATAAGACTTTGAAAGCTGTTTGCTGTTGCTTTGCAGTTTTTCCAGACAGAATGAATTGCAGATAGTCTACCAGGAACAATACTAAAAAGTCAGCTGCTTTTACTGAATTTTTTTTGATGTTGCTTCCATTTACTGAGAATCCTTATTCAAATTTAAGATCTATGCCACCCTTTTAAGCAATAAGGCCATATCCAAAGCTGGTGTTATATTTGGCACAAAAAAGTAATGCAATTTGAACACAAAACATAAACCAGGGAGATTTACCCAACCACAATTGATCAGGTTATATTCTGGTTTCAAAATGCAATTTACGGTGAAGGGCATATCCCGTGTAACTTTAATGCCAACTATTCTGGCGTTTATAGTCGTGATATAATTAGTGCAAATAGCATATTGAATTGTTTAGATCGCCTGTGTGGTGCTATTGCATTATATGAGCACTGGCACAGGAAAGAGTTAAAGTCACCCTAACCGAAATTGAATCAGTTAATGCGAGTTTAACTCCTTCAAAGTGTGATGCCGCCTGGGTAATCCATCCAAATTGTGCTATTAGGAATGTCTCACAAATTGGAACAATTTGGCGCACATGCCGTAATGTTGGGCAAAGTTGCCTTTTGTATGGCTTTTGCACCAATTTATTTATTATTAGGACTCTCGGTGACCCCCCAGTTAAGGCAGAATGAGGATATTGCTAGATGGGTTGGACTGGATGGACATATGTCTTTATTCAACCTCAAATACTATACTATCTCAATGAATGTTATCATCCATAGTAACATGAAAACCCCAGTACACCAATTGAAGATACCAGGCTATATTGCCCTACTTGGCACAATCATAGTCCTACAGGTCTTGTCCTTCATCTCTCCACTGGTATTCCCCAAACTATACCTGTGAAGACCTAATGAAAGCATCATTAAGAAGGCTAAACACGGAGATAATATAAAAATGGCCTATTTTAAGTAGATGACACTTCAAAAACACTTATACACCCTTCCTCCTTCACAAGGCAAATGTCCTGCATGTGGCCCTAATAGACTGCCAATTCGAAGGTAGAGGAAACATTAAGACACCTATATCTGTTGTATTCAACTAATCAACGGACTTGAAATGTAGTTCTTGAAGACTTTTCGCTATTCATCCGACTGGCTTTCTCAATTCAGAATGACTGTACGAATCTGTGGCAAATATGTACCTTGGAAAATCCCAATTAGCATATCACAGCCGGTGTTAAGGGTGTGATTGGATAGTGGCTAAGAGGTGTTTAGGAACGCCCAGAGTAAGGTGCTAAAACAGCATTGTAATGGCAGACAGTTGGTGTCGAACCCCCCCACCTCTATTTAGGCTTGGTTTTCTTATTTTCACATAAATGGCCTCCTTAACACCTCTCTGAACCAGTCACGTTCCTTCGCCAATATGTTTACTTACAATCTTCAAAGGTATGTCCTTTATCCTTAAGATGCAGGTACACGGCTGAGTCCTGACCCGAGGAATTGGCTCTTCTGTGCTGGGCCATACGTTGCTGCAGTTGCTGTTTGGTCTCCCCCACATACAAATCAGAGCATTCTTCACTGCAGTACACTGCATATATGATGTCGCTTCTCTTCTGTTTTGGTATTGGGTCTTTCGATGTACCAATTGCTGCCTCAGTGTGTTGTTCGGTTTAAAGCAGACAGGGATACGATGTTTTTTGAAAATTCTTCTATTTCCGGAGACCCCTGCTACATATGGGATGACCATGTTCTTCCTCCTGTCTTGCTTTTCCCCTTCACTGTTGGTATTCGTGTTCTTTTCTTTCCTTCTACTTCTTTTGACAAAGGCCCTTCTTTGTCAAAGGCCCTTCTTTCCTTCTACTTCAAAAGAAGTAGAAGGAAAGAAAAGAACACGAATACCAACAGTGAAGGGGAAAAGCAAGACAGGAGGAAGAACATGGTCATCCCATATGTAGCAGGGGTCTCCAAGAAATAAGAAGAATTTTCAAAAAAACATCGTATCCCTGTCTGCTTTAAACCGAACAACACACTAGGCAGCAATTGGTACATCCGAAAGACCCAATACCAAAACAGAAGAAAAGCGACATCATATATGCAGTGCACTGCAGTGAAGAATGCTCTGATTTGTATTTGGGGGAACCAAACAGCAACTGCATCAACGTATGGCCCAACACAGAAGGGCCAATTCCTCTGGTCAGGACTCAGCCGTGTACCTGCACTTAAGGGTAAAGGACTACCTTTAAGATTGTAATGTAACATATTGGCGAAGGAACGTGTACTGGTTCAAGAGAGTGTTAAGGAGGCCATTTATGTGAAAATAAAGAAACCAAGCCTAAATAGAGGTGGGGGGGTTCGACACCAATGTCTGCCATGTACAATGCTGTTTTAACACCTTACTCTGGGCGTTCCTATAAACCTCTTAGCCACTATCCAATCACACCCTTAACACCTGGCTGTGATATGCTATTGGGATTTTCCAGGGTACACTATTTGCCACAGATTCTTTTACAGTCATTCTGAATTGAGAAAGCCAGTCGGATGACTAGCGAAACGTCTTCAAGAACTACATTTCAAGTCCAGTTGATCTAATTGAATACAACAGATATACCATGACCTGGATGAATGAGAACCTTCACAAGCATATTTAAGACACCTTTATGGTCAGGGTTTGGTTTTCCAATTGACATGCCCATGCTGTTCATATGAAGCTGTAGGATTGTGAGAGTAGTCCTTTATACTTTACTGTGCAATTCTATACTGCTGCTCCAAGCATCTACTTTTGGATTGAGCTAAGTATGTCAATATATTCAAATGCCTCCTTTTTGGCATGTTACTGTTATTTTGTTACCAATATTTTACAGTACTTTGCCTTCTCTAGCTAGCAAAGTGACCCTTTATGTCTTTATGAGCCTTATTTGCTTTAGTGCCATGTGATATATAAATATATATATGTATGTATGTATATATATATATATATATATATATATATATATATATATATATACACAGTATAAATTATTTGATACATATACTATCAGCAAGGCTTCATTATATTTTGTGTCTAAATACACTATGTGTTATGAGTCACTTTGGCAGTACTACCATACATGTAAGAGGATTAAGGAGGGTTAGGTAGATAAGGGAAATGTTGGAAAGGGGGATCTATTGGCAATTAAGGGGCCCAGGGAATTAAGAAAAGGTAGGATAGGAGAATAAAACAGTAGTAGTAGGAGAGAAAACAACACTTGCATGCAAGTCGGTAGGACAGTTATTATATATTTTTATAGCTTACCCCAGAATATTGTAGAGGTTGTTTATTGGACTTAGTAATTGACTCCCCAACGAGTGGGCAGGGCAGACTGAAATAATATTTTCTTAAATCATCAATTATTATTATTGTGGTTCTACATTTAATATCCAAACATCCCCAAGTGATATCAAATTGACATATTGTATTTTAGGTACATGTAAAGGGCATGTCCACCCTTAAAACAAAAAACTGGTGACTTGACTGTTATCTACCTGAAAACTCAACTGATATTTTTACCAGTTTATTAAATTCATTTGTAACCAGATATTTAAGGATAATTATTGCCTCAATTTTGGCAAAGTAAGCTAGCCCCTTCCTCCAAGCAGTCAATCAAGGCTGTGACTATTGATATCACAACCAATGATTGACAGCTGGTTTCCCTGCTGCCTCCTCTGCACATGCTCAAGCTTATAAAAAGCTCATTGAGCAGAGGGAGGAGGCAGATATCTTTTCTATAATGGAAAAGAACTTGTAATTAAATACAGTATCTGGATACAAATACATGTAATAATCTGGTAAAAATAGCAGTTGGGTTACAACTTTTGATTACAATATATCCACCATACCTTTTTGGTAATTTAAGTGCTATAAGGAGCTGTTGACCTCCAATCGACAAGGCATTTTGTGGCGGCACAGATATGGTGATAACGATTGCCTTTAAAGTTGCCTTTTGAGTTCACCAACTCTGTCCATGTCAAAGTCCTTCCATGGGTTCAATTGCATGTTTGTTTTAAAAACATTTTACAATTGAGTAACACCTTTTAATCCCTAGAAAAGACACCCAACAGTAGTAGGTGTTTACAATTTGGGAACATTGTCGAAAGTATATTGGGTATGTTGTCAGTTTATGTGATTTCTTTACCACCTGTTTGGGATCTTGAAGCTTTTGTGTGTTTGAGGAGCATCGTCTAGCATTTTTAAAGATTAAAAGCTCCTGATATTCAGTGTCTTGCACTCAGTGCTCTCACTTTCTTACGATGATAATTTAGATTTATGGAATTCGGTATCAAATAGATCTCTGAAGTGAACAGTAGGTCTATTGAGACTTTTAATGCTATTAATTCAAAATCTGTTGGGTATAGTTTCTATTTGCTTTTTTTGTTTCCTGAAGGTATCTAAACCTAAATTCTGTCTTTGATTTCCATCAAATCAACTTATTATTGTTAATAAAGCTAGCTATCTTCCGTTGTAACCACTGAGTATCAGTGGGAATTGTGGGTTGTGAAAAGGTGAATTGGATCTTGAAAGTTTGTACACTGTTTTCCACTTCCACCACATTATTAAGGTAAAGTCTATATATTTATCTGTTTTCGAGTTTGGAAAGATGGGCACACATAGTAGTGAGGTGTTGGTAGAGCTTTCTAATTTCACCCATGTGACAAACGCCAGCTAATGTCTGGTTGGGAGGGGTTGGGCATGATCTACTGTATAGTGATGCACTATAAATATTATTTTCTGTTTTTATTTCAGCATTGCTTCAAAGGACATTGCATATGGCTAACTCCAGATATGTTTAGACAAGATGGAAACTGGGGACCATGGAGCAAATTCGGTTCTTGCTCTCGCAACTGTGGCACTGGTGTAAAGTATAGGACTCGGATCTGTGATAATCCACAGTAAGAATTTGAATAATTTTTTTCTTGGTTTGTCCCTCAAATCAATAATAAAAAAAAAGATAAAAATAAAATGGTAACATGCATCCTGAAAAGCAGGTCTTCATTTAAATGTGATTAATAATAAGAGAAATGTAAATGCTTGTTACAATATGAATACAGTTTTACTAAATGTAATAATTGTATGGGATGAAGAGCTTTTTAGAGGCATGTTAATAATCATTATGATTTAAAGGGTAACCTATCTCCATACAAGTGCTTTCTATTAAACAACTATTGTCTACCTTTCAAATAAGCCTAGGATGATGTCTCTAGATTCTCTGGATCTTAAAGGTCATGTCCACCCTCAAAACTATATTTAACCCACTACTGGCCCCATTTTGTAGTGTATAAAAATCCGTACATCCCTGCTCCAAATGTTTCTCCTGTAATGTCCCTCCAAAGTCCAGAAAACTGACCACCAGGAGCCTGGCCGAGTCCATATAGCCCTCCTGTCTTCCCCCCCGGGAGAATTTGCACATGCTCAGTGTAGCCCTCCCTCTCCCTCCCCCAACCCCTCTACCTTTTCTGTAGTGTAGGGCTCCCAACCCCAAACGCCATAGTAATTTGAAGCAAAACTCCCCCGATCTCTACTTACATTGCCTCTTTTCCCCGACGTTCAGTACAGCCGGAAGCCGCATCCGTGATTGGCTGCCTCTCAGGCAATCACGGACGCTGCTGCCGGTCTGGCCCCCTGCTTGCACTTTCATGCAAACAGAGGGCCGGGACTGAACATCGGAGGAGAGATGATCGGGGGAGTTTTGTGACAAATTACTATGGCATTTGGGGTTAGGGGAGGGAGCCCTACACTACAGAAAAAGTTTTAAAAAGGGGTTTTAAGTTATAATTCTTGGTCAGTCTGGTTTGGTTCTGGAAGTTCGGGTTCAGTCTTTTAAACAACTGATCTTGTGGCGGTCCCTCTTACCGTCTGGGCCTACCCGTGGGGGTGGCTGGGGCAGTAGTTATGCCACTGGCTCCAACCTTAAACTTGGAAGCAGACCCCCAAATTCTGGTGACATCACAGATCACAGTACTAGCAAGAAAAAACACCATTTTTACTGCTTTAACTTTTGATAGACTGAAGCTAGTCCTTGAGTAATTTTAAAGGTAGGGGTGTGCCCATTTTAATTAAGGCCACTTGTATGGAGACCACAGTTCCCCTTAAACAACAAATGTATCTTGTTGATCTTTAATTGCTTTACCCTGCTCACAACATTGGCTTCATTTTATCACTTTAAACTTTACTGTATATATAAAAAGAATGCTAATCTTGGGTAGTCCGGTTACTAGTAACAGTAATTGAGGTAGACATACGTGGATCTAGTCCTTACTGTTGTTCCAGAAAAAACAGCTAGAAAAAAAGGGGGAGGGGGATTCCTTCCTGATTCCAGACCACTTTTAAAGCTATTTAATTAACTTGCCATTGCCACATCTGCTGGAAGACATTAACACAGTTTCATCGTTCTCACTGTTAAAAAAAAAAAAAAATTCTAAACTGAAGATGAAACTTCTTTTCTACTAATCTTAAAGAATGTCCATGAGTCCTCTGATATGACCTTAGTGAACAATTCTAATCTTTTTTCATACTCTGGTTACTTACAGTAGATATTTTGTTTCAAATCAGATAGTGAGCAACTAGCACAATGTTTCTTTGGCATCTTTTAACACACAAATTTACAGACCATTTACAGACAGTCAATTCTTTAATTTATGCATTTTTTGTATTTTAAAGGGCAACTTAAGTGAAATAAAAACAACTTGGGCTAGAAACAAAGTGCATAGTATATAATGCATCTGCTCAAATGACATCAGCCCAATGACATTTTAAAGTTGTCCCATGTGTGGGCTTGCCATGCCTAAATAGCCATGACCAAGGGACTGATTATAAATAGAAAACTTATCATGTTGATGGATAATACTGCTCCTACATTGACTATGCATATGGATTTTAAAAGCACAAACTTGCTAAATCCTGTTACAAACTATATATGTTAGATATATATATATAGTTTGAGCAGTATTATCTACTACTACACTCAATGCAATCTCCTATAAAGATATTAATATATTTATAAAATATAAAGGATATATCCCTTATATTATATAAATACATTTATAAATTCATGGGAAATACATTGGGTTTTTCATAGGTACTATGTTGGTGGGGGTGGGTAAAAGTGATATACATAGGGACAGTGTTTATGTATTTTTTAAGCACTAAATAAATAGTTATATCAATATTAACAAATATGTAGTAATGACATTAAAGTATATAGATATGTAAATAAGGCAAAATCTATAAATAAGTACTTGCACAGTCACCACTCCTGTTTTTAAATGGTATCTTCAAAATGGATTGTTAAGCCACACCCCAGGAAGTTTTACAGGGAGGCAATGGAAGCTTACAAAAGGAACATATTTCTTACTTCACTTTTAGTGTTGTATCCAAAGATGTGCTTAATACTAGATTGATAGCAATATTAGCGAATCAAAAGATTTTCTCAGTGTTAGTAGGAAGTAGGAAATTAGTAGGACGTTGCAAGACTTATAAGTCACATCCTTTGTAAAACATGTGACAATCTCTCACCTCACCCCACCCCTCCCCTCTCAATAGAAACAAAAGAGAGCTGCTGTTTGCCTATCCCTGATATCTATATATCAGGGATAGGCAACCAGTAGATCTCCAGATGTTTTGGAAACTAGAACTCCCAGAAATTCCTAACTACAGAGTGCTTGTAGAGCACTCTGCTCTACCCCTGCTCTGTATGATAGGGGGACTGAAAGGAAAACATTTCCATGCCCACTTCTCTGAGACAATGAAGTGAGTTTATTACATTATTTAAGCAATAGGACCCATAGAAGCCATGATCCTGTGTCCTGAACTGATAAAATCAAATAAGATTGAAACATGACAGGAGTAGTCTGGCTTATTTATAGGACCTCAGATTTATCAATAGTGATCCCTCTGTAACAGAACCCCTGGTGACAGCTGTGAGGGCCACAGTAGCACACACGTTTTTGCTCGCAATTGTGACTGCAATTTTCGCTAAAATGGGAATGCGAAAATTCCCGTGAATTCTGATGCGCATGCGATTGCGCGTCCGTTCGCGTTTTGGTAATGTATGCGTTCACCATCTTTGGTGTGTTAACGCATGCGTTTCCGTAATGGAAAACGGCAAAATTGCATGCGCAAACCTCACGGGAAAATGCACAAGAATCACGCACAAAATCACGTGCAATTATGCTCGCGATTGTGTGCGCGATTTGGTGCGTTGTAGTGTGGCCTTGGCCTTAATGGGTAGGGTGAGTATTGAAAGACAGATTGATAAATTTAATTATAGAATGGTCCAATGGATCTGCTATTGATCTATTATTGGTTGGAAATTTAAGGGGGAAGATTGATTCAAGCTCTGCACAACAGTTGTATTTCACTGTGGTGTTTCTACTGAATAATAACACTATACAAATTTACAATAAATAGATCAAGAATAGAGATGGACCGGATCGCAGATCTGAACCCAGTTCCGCGATGGATTTCCGTGATTCACGGATTTTGCGGGAATTCCGCTTTGTAGAATTTTACGAGATGCATTCAAAAGTTCAAAGAAAATTTCAAAATGATACAGTAACTTACTGTAAATAGTTTTGGGACCCAGAAAATGGTTTGGGGGAAAAGACAATTAGATTCTTTCTGAAAGAATCTTATTGTAACCAATTCCAGGGCCAGATTTACAATTAGGGACGCGCCTAGGGGCGGCTGAGGTTGGAGGGGCATCTGTCAATCTGCTCCCACCAATTCAACCTCTTTATAGTTTA
The DNA here is from genome assembly GCA_019447015.1 of Hymenochirus boettgeri. Lineage (NCBI taxonomy): Eukaryota > Metazoa > Chordata > Amphibia > Anura > Pipidae > Hymenochirus > Hymenochirus boettgeri. The sequence goes on along the minus strand of CM033471.1, from coordinate 56,712,140 downwards.
TTTTCTTCCCCAAAAAGAGAAAATGGGTGTGGTTTGGGGTGTGTGGTCTGTGTTTAGGGGTGGGGCTAAGGGTGCCAGGCTCTTTGGGCCTACAGGCTCCTGAGGTGTAAATCCGTCCCTGATTAATTCTGATTAGAAAAGAATCTGATTGGTTACTATACCAATCAGATTATTTCTAAAAGAATCTGATTGTAACTAATTCTGATTGGTTGCAATTATATTCTTCCAGAAAGCATACCAATCAAATTCTTTCTAAAATAATCTGACTGTAACCAATTCTAATCGGTTACAATCAGCAGGTGTTTTTTTTTTAGAAAGAATCTTATTGGTATGCCAATCAGGTTATTTGCCAATCAGAATTGGTTACAATGAGATTCTTTCAGAAAGAATCTGATTGGTTAGTATACCAATGAGATTCTTTCCCAGTCACAATTAGTTACAATCAGATTCTTCCAGAAAGCATACCAATAAGATTATTTCTAAAAGTATCTGATTGTAACCAATTCTACTTAGATACAATCAGATTCTTTCTGGAAGTATCTGATTGCTATACTAACCAATCAGATTATTTTCCAATCAGAATTGGTTTTAATCATCTTATTTCAGAAAGGGTCTAATTGGTTAGTATACCAATCAGATTTTTTCTAAAGGAATCTGATTGTAACCAATTCTGATTAGTTGCAATCAGATTCTTCCGGAAGGGGTACTGATAAGATTCTTACCTGATTGTAACCAATTCTGATTGGATACAATCATTTTTACAAAATGTTTCGAAAATTCCTTTTAAACTCAAATTTTTTAAAATTTTGGTGAACCTAGAAAATAGAATGTGAAATCTCGAAAAACAGTTTGATCTTGAGGAAAGTTATTTTTTTGCACTTCTGGATGTATGTACGTTTTTCCCAGACCATTTTCAGGTCCACAGGCGGAACGGATTTTAGCAGTTTTGCCCATCTCTCAAAACCCTGGATTTAAATATCTTCCTGTATATGCTTGTGAAGGTTCTCATTCATCAAAGTATCTTATTTATTGCCTGTAGCTAAGGGCATGTGTCTAGATGTAATTCATCCTAATGGTATAGAGCAGGGGTGTTGAACTTGTGACCGTTCGCATGTTTGGAAACTACAACTCCCAGAATTCCCTAACTACAGAGTGCTTGTAAAGGAATGCTGGGAGTTGAAGTTTTCAAACATCTGGAGATCTACTGGTTGCTTATCCCAGCAACCTGTGAACTTTCACATGTTTGAAAACTAAAACTCCCAGCATTCTCTGTTTGTAGTAAGTTTTTTCTTAATGTCTTTTGAGTATGGCATGTTTCCAGATGTAATACAGCTTAATGGTATAGAACAGAGGCATTGAACTTGGGACCTTTCACATGTTTGAAAACTAAAAATCTCAGCATTCTCTGTTAGCAGTAAGTTCCTTCTTTATGTCCATTGGCTAAGGAATGTATTAAGATGCATACAGTGTAATGATATAGAGCATGAGTGTTTTCACATGTTTAACTCTCAGCATTCCCTGGCTGCATATAATGCTGAAATTTTCATACATCCTGGAATAAAGCCATTTTACTGATTTACAGACATTAAAAGCCCATCGTCATGCTTTAGCGATTCCTACCCAAGGGTTTGAACATGCAAGAGATCCATCTGCCCTTCCCTTACATCCTTAGCTATTACACTATTGGTTTAGGGAAGGATTATTTAGGTCACTTCAGCCAGTAGGAGTCACACGTCCAACCACCTATCTGACAGCTATAATCCATGGAATATATGTAGAATAGACCCAGGCAATTCTGTCACAATGTGCAACAAACAGCACCATTGGTCAACCTGAAACCCCATACAGGATCCAGATAAACATGCAATGTTTATAATAATCAGTATGTACCAAAAGTTCCACATTTACAACCACTATGGGATTAGGACAGCACAGGATAGTGATTGGCTATATGGTTTAGGGAGAGATATTGTTAAGGGAGATAAAAGCTCCCGATAAAGTATAACATTAAATACAGCCTTTTAACAGATGGTGCCTCAGAACCTCATTTTGTTAATATATTAATATTGGAAAAAAGGGAAAAACTGCCCATTTCTCTAAGAATGTTGGGTAGTTTCAGAGACATGCAAAGTCATTTTAGCACATACAGACATCACTTCCTGTCTAGCAAACAGAAACTGGATTGTCTCATTACTTTCTATGGAGAGGGGAGGAGTAAATGTAAGAGTCTGAATAATTTTCTAATTGGCTAAGACTGTCACATGTTTTATAAACAGCACATAATTGTGTGTAATACAGGAACTTCCTTACACTTCCTGTCTTGTCATGTACAATGCCTAAGATAATTTTTTGATTTGCTAACAGTGTAAGATCAGAAGCTCACACTTCTTTTTAGTGTCTACATGGAGACCCATGTAGAAATCCTAGAGGTGTGGCTAATGGCTAAACCTACCTTTTTGAGTTTTCCATTCAAACTTAGGGGTGTCAAGTAAAGTAAATATAGTATAGTATAGTATTTGAGGTTGAATAAAGACACATGTCCATCCAGTCCAACCCATCTAGAGTAGAGATGGACTTTAACTCGAACCCGAGTTCGAGCCGAACTATTCGAATTCGAACGAATTCGGACATCTCGAACTATACCGGACCTGGATTTTCGATATTTTCAGACTGTCGATAAATATTGAATGTTCGACCGTTCGAATGTGAGAGTAAAATGCCTATTATACCTATACGCGAGCATCGAATCCGCGAGTAAAATGTCCATGGTATCTAGGCGCGAACATCGAATCCGCGAGTAAAGTGTCCATTAAAACCTATACGTGAGCATCGAATCCGCGAGTAAAATATACATGGTACCCAGGCGCGAACGAGCTCGAAAATAGCACGAGTGAGAGCAAAATTGATTTTTCGAATGTCCTGGATATTCGAACATGTTCCCCAGACTTTTCAAACTATTTGACTCCCATTGACTTTAATGGGTCCATTTTCGAACTTTTCACATAGTTCGAAAGTTCGAAAACGGACTGAACTAACGAAATCTCTAATCTAGAGGAAGGCAAAAAAAAACCCACCAAATTTATGAAGGGGAAAAAATTTCTTCCTGACTCCAAGTGGCAATCGGAAATTTCCATGGATCAACTCTACAATACCAGTAACTTGCAACATTCCTTGTTTGCAGAAACTCATCCAGCTTTTTTTTTTAAACTAACCAATGAACCTGCCATAACAACATCCACAGGAAGACAGTTCCATTGTTTTACCGCTCTCACAGTGAAAAACCCTTTCCGAACTTGAAGCCTAAACCTTTTTTATTCAAGTCTTAAGGGATGGCCACGTTTCCTCTGACATGCACTATTGGTTAACAATGCCCCAGATAGTTTATTGTATGGCCTGTTATGTATTATATTAATAATCATATCCCCACGCAAGCCCCTTTTCTCCAGCATACATAATTGTAACTTTTCCAGTCTCTCTTCATATTATGTATTATATTAACAATCATATCCCCACGCAAGCCCCTTTTCTCCAGCGTACATAATTGTAACTTTTCCAGTCTCTCTTCATATCTCTTCATATTCAAGCTCCCCCAATCAAGCTTGTCCTTCTCTAAACCCTGTCCTTTTTTGTACACAGGATTCCAAAATTGCACTGCATATTCCAAATGAGGCCTTACCAATGCTTTGAAAAGAGGGAGAATAACATTTTCCTCCCTTGAATACATACCTCTCTTTATACAAGACAATACCATTCTGGCTCCGGCTGTTGCTGCCTGGCACTGCTCGCTTCCTTTAAGTTTGTTATCCACCAAAACTCCATGGTCCCTTTTAAACAGGGATTCACTTAACACAGAGCCATTTATAGTACAAGGATTTTTAAGTCCAAAATGCATCACTACATTTATCAACATTGAATCTCAACTGCCACTTAGTACCAGTGTGACAATCTATCTAGATTCAGTGTGACAATCTATCTAGATCCCCCTGCAACGATTGCACATCCTCTGAAGTTTTTAATGGTTAACAAATTTTTGTGTTGTCAGCAAACACAGAAACCTTGCTGAGAATACCCACTTCCAAATCATTAATAAATAGATTAAATATTAACCAATTTTCTATCCATGTACCCCAGACCAACAGACCTTAGCTTATACATAAGTCGCCTATGGAGGACTGTATCAAAAGCCTTTGCAAAATCCAAGTAAACCACATCTACTGCTATGCCAGAGTCTAAATTTCTACTTACTTACTCATAAAAGCCAAGCAAGTTAGTTAGACAAGATCTATTCCTCCTAAATCCATGCTGGTTACTTATAATGTCAGTCCTTGAAACATACTCTAGATCATGTTCCCTTATTAAACTTTCCAGTATCTTCCCCACCACTGAAGTTAAACTTACAGGCCTTTAATTACCCGGCTCTGAACCCTTTTTGAATATTGGAATAACACCAGCCTTTTTCCAATCCAGGGGCACACCTCCGGACATGAGGGAATCTGCAAAAATAAGAAACAATGGCCTAGATAAAACTGAAAGTAGCTCCCTAAATACTAAGATGTATTTTATCATTTATTAATTTATACATTTATTAATATTATCCTTATTTAGTTCTTTCTGTACCATATCCTCGGTTAACCAAAGTGCACTTGAATCTTTTATACCATTATTGCTACTATACTCTATGATATCTGTACTTGGATCTTCTATAGTGTATACAGAGGGGAATAAAAATATTCAAGACATGTGCTTTATCGACATCCTCTGTAACTAACTTATCCCCATTAATTAATGGTGCCACATTCTCAGTCCTCATCTTCTTACTATTAATATACTTTTAAAAAAAATTAGGCTTCGTGATGTTTAGCTATCCTAACTTCATTATTAATTTTAGCTAGTTTGATTGCTTTCTTACACTTCTTGTTACAGTTTTTATAATCCCTAAAGGCCCTTTCCATTTGCCTCTTTACATCAGAATTCAGCCACATGGGTGCGTATTTATTTTTTTACATTTATTTCCCAAGGGTATAAATTTAGATGCTTTGAACTATGAACAGACATCAGGGAGCGGATCGCTCCGGAATACAGGACTCAGACTTAACAGGTGGTGTCGTCATAAACTTTTATTTGAACTCCATATCAAACATCAAAAAGCTGTGCCAAAGATATATCACAAAGGTGCAACCAGAAAGTGGTCTGGCGTCCCTGCCGCTTCATCAGAGACTCACTGAGGGAGAGGATTATCCCATAATGCCTACTCCCTTATATACCCAAGAACCCTATTTAACCCATTAAGTGACAGTCTGGGTGATACAGACATTCTAAGTGATGTAAAAAGGTATACAAAATGTATGCCATATAACCTTATCTAGTGTCATCTTTAATATTACTAATAAAACATGTGTATAAAAGGTTTATAATAATAGAAATATTACTGGGCCATCACTAATTATTACCCCATCATCATGTTCCATATAACCCTGCTCATTTTCTGCCTGGTTACCTACCTACTCAGCTCCATCACCTCACTGCAACACCCCACTGTTGGTAAGTCTATTTACATCAAACCTTCCATTTTATCCTCTCCCCTCCTTACCCACGATGAACTCCTTTCCATTGTCAAACACCCCCAGCTTCCTCCACTACAAGACAAACACATGGTCCATTAAATCCCACTCACTCACCTCCTCTCGTTCTCTCTCCTGCTTCTACTTGCAGCTGGTGATATCTCCCCTAATCTTGGCCCCACTTCCATACTGCACCTGTATGATCAACCCATCCCCACCCTAATGTCTACTGCCCGTAACACTCCTTCATCCACTCGTACCCTAAACACACTCAATATCACTAATGTACCTCTTCTTTCCCTTCCCGCTGCTCCTATATCTGGGGCCCTGTGGAACGCACGGTCTATTTGTAATAAACTTGTACACGTACACAACCTATTTATCTTTAACTGGTTTACTTTTCTAGGTCTTACTGAAACATGGCTGTCGCCCTCTGACTCTGTCTCACCTGCCGCACACTCATATGGTGGCCACACCACTAGGCCGATAATAAATGTGGTGGGGGAGTTGGTATTATTCTCTCTGAGCGCTGTACTTTCAAACCCATCACACCCTTACCAGCCCTCTCCCGTCTATCTTTTAAGTTCCACTCAGTCCGCGTTTATTCTCCCACACTGACAGCCCAGGTCCCTGACTGCCTTAGTGCCATCTCTGCCTTCATGTCCTCCTGCTTCCTCAAACTAAACTAAGCCAAGCCTTGAGGACGGGCACATCTATCGCTGTGATCTCTACCAGGACCACTGTTTGGCCTGGTGGAGATACATAGATGATGTGTTCGTCCTCTGGCGGGGCGGCTTGGACACCCTATTGCGGTTCCACGCAACGCTTAAATTCATCTAAATATAAAGTTTGATATGGAAGCTAATGACACGTCCATACACTTCTTGGATGTACGTGTAATACGTGTAGGTATACATCTTCATACAGAAATCTATCAGAAACCCACAGATAGAAATCAGCTGCTCCTCTATACTAGTCAACATCCAGTTCACATTAAGAGGTCTACACCGTATAGTCAACTCAAGCGGGTAGATTGCATTGTGAGCAAACCTGAAATTAAAAAGGTTGGATTTAAATTTATGGGTAAGAAGTTTTGAGGAAAGGGGTTATCCCAGAACAGTAATACAAAATGCTATGGATCGCATACAAAATAAGGATGATATTGAAATCATTACAGGAAGGAATAAGGGATGTAGGGTGCCATTTGTTACATCATATGACCCCTATGGTAGACAGGTGGCAGCTGTACTACACAAACATTGGCCCCTTCTACAGGATTCCCTACCAAATATTAAGGAGTTTTGTTCCCCTCCACTTATCTCCTACAGAAAAGGTAGGACTATAGGTTCTATGGTGGTTTCTAATAATATAAGTACCATGAAGAAGAAAGGTACTACCTGGCTTGAAGGCCGTAATTAGGGGATGTATCCATGTATGAATGGGATGTGCTGTGACAAAGTAATCAAAGGGAGAAATTTTATACATCCCAGGACAATGTTTACAATCCCAGGGAATGTTTCACGTTACGTTACGTGGTTGTTACACTTGTGACACACGTTTTGCTATATATGTAATTATATGTCCATGCAACTTATTATATGTGGGGGAAACTTCCCAAAAAGTTAAGCTGAGACTAACCCAACATAGGTCATCCATACGTACAGGACAGACCACATTACCTGTTCCACGTCATTATATAGAAAAGGGTCATAATGCTGACCAAATGAGATTCATGGTACAGATTGAACCAATAAGGGGAGGCGATCGTCTACAACAGCTAAAGAAAAGAGAGGTCTGGTGGATCAATAGATTAGATACCTTAAATCCGAAGGGGTTAAACAGAGATTATGACCTATATGTATATCTGTGAAGTTTATACATTGTCTTTTCCGAGTCTGCCACAGGAGGTCACTGTTATCATTGTAAGTTATTCTGTTATCATTGTAAGTTATTATTTAACCATTTAACAAATGGTTAAACTTTGTTGCAACAATTTCCTGTTACTAATTGTATTTAAGGCCCTTGGAAACTCATTGTTTCAAGGATGTTCTGATGGCTTGATAAAGGGACTTACCCGAAACGTTGCTATGTACATATCAAAACAAACCTAATAAATTCATTATATTGGAACATACATGTGTACTTTTGATGCTGCTGTACTGTTATAGACTCTAGATTACAGCTGTGCATCTACGTTTGATTGGGAGTGCTGCGAATCTGTTGAGATTGTTGTATATATATATATATATATATATATATATATATATATATATATATATATATATATATATATAAATTGCTGTTGTGAATATATATATATATTCATTCATTAACCAATGGACATAAAGAAGAAACTTACTGCTAATATCGAATGCTGGCAGTTGTAGTTTTTTAACATGTTGATGTTGTTCAGTTTGAGCTGCACATTGTGGCAGGATTGCCTGGGTCTGTTCTCAATGCTGCAAGTTTATTCCTCATAGACCCTCTAGATTCTATCTGGCAGACAGATGGAATAGGTAAGAGAGGGTATGTGTGTGTTTGTTCATGTAATGTGGAGGGATTACCTGGGTCCTTTTAAGACCTTCAGGCTTATACCATTAGGGCCTCCCCCCGGATGCTTGATGGCCCTACGGCTTAATTGCTATAGGCATAAGGGAGAGGCAGACAGATCCCGAACCACTTGCATGTTTGTACACTTGGTGTTAGCATCACTGAAAACACCCCCCCCCCCCCAAATGTCTCTGTTTAGGTTGAACTGCACATTGTGACAGGATTGCCTAGGTCTATTCTTGTTTTCCCTGTAAGTTCTCTTGGAAGCTGATGACTGAATAACAGTTTAAAATATCCCTGTATAAATATATATATTTTATTTATAAAGCACCACTTGGGTATGCAGCGCTGTACATTATAAAATATAATGTATGCAAACCAGGGGATAAGTGCAAGCAATTATATAGATAAATAAAAATTAAATACAATTTCATACATAGGTTACGAACACATATATATATAAATTATGGATACATTGATATAAGTGCAGCATGCCTTGACACATTAGGAATGAGATCCCTGCCCGAAGAGCTTACAATCTAAGTGGGTGGGACTACATACAGATACAAGTGGGGGATGGGTACAAAGTGCAAAGGTAGCTAACAATCGTTTGTTGTGCTGGTGTTCAGAAAGGTAGGATAACAGTCTAGTTTTGAAAGTATTAATGGATGTCACCTGGCGAAGCGAGAGAGGGAGAGAGTTCCAGGTAGTAAGCAGCAAGAGAGATTGGTTTAAGTTGGGAGGAGGCAGTGTTTGTTGGGGGTTTGTGGAGAAGATTTCCTGGTGAGGAATGGAGGGCATGGCCAGAAATGTAAGGGACCAAGATAAGTAGGAAGGTGCATTAGAGTGAAGGGATTTAAACGGCATGTCCACTCCCAAATCTAAAATTTACCCCAGTGCTGGCCTCACTCTGTAGTATTAAAGGGCAACTATAGTGGAAAAAAAACTTTGTCTCTATACAATGTATAGATCACTTAGTATAAGCTGCCTTACTTTCATGTTGCTGTGTGGCTTCGTTTCTTCACACTGGCAGAAGTTTGTAACAAGCTGTGTAGTCCCCCTCCCTTCTCTGTCTACTCCCCCTCAAGCAGTGAAGGGCTGTATACAGAGTCCATGGTCAGTTGAAAGGACTTCAAATGAAGTGCTGACATCCTGTTGACCCCTCTCTTCCAGAGCTAGACTGCAAGCAATCAAAGTGTGGGATAAAGTAGCAATATGCTGAAGGGAGGGGCAGAGGGGGAGAGAGGACAAGTGGTGCTGAGATTCTTTACAAGTTACTGAACCCTGCCTGTTCTCTAACTTTGCTAATTGTTATTTATTTTTTACCTAAAGTTCATATCTCTCCCCTGCTTAGCTGAGATCATAATCACTGAAGACAAGTGTCAGTGTAACAGCAGCTATAGTGAGACCTTCACAAACACAGTGACACTGCTTGTTATCCTGATACATTTCATTTGCTTTAGTCTATATATTTCATAGATTGCACTGTATGTCTTGTTTGGTTTATAGTCTGTATTACTGTATTAGTGTTCCATTTGAGTCACTGGTTTTGTATGTATATAAAAATTTTTGGGGGGGAAGGGGCTGTTTTATAGTGTGTTATGCTCATATTGCTGGGTTGATGGTTTATTGATTGTGTTTAGCACTACAGCATTTGACTGTATTGCACATGGTACTTACAGTGTGGGTGAAGGAGTATGTGACAGTACTGCAGGGGAGCTTTGGATTGTGTGGGTGTGTGCCTTTGAGTGACAGATGAGGTGTAGCAGCTCATACAAATCACGGCATATTCAAATGCTTATATCTCTGGGACTATGAAGAATTTAAAGAAGCTAAAGGTGGTTGGGATGACTTATAGGATATATTAGAAGGAATTTAAAAAAACAATTTTCTCACTATAATTGCCCTTTAAGTCCAAAATGCATTTCCTAAATTACATTTATCCACATTGAATCTCATCTGCCACTTAGCAGCCCAATGTGACAATCTATCTAGATCCCCCTGCAACTATTGCACATCCTCTGAAGTTTTTAATGGTCGACACAGTTTAGTGTCATCAGCAAACACAGAAACCTTGCTGAAAATACCTACTTCCAAATCATTAATAAATAGATTAAAGAGAAGCGGCCCCAACACAGAACCCTGTGGAACCCAACTTAGCACTTTAGTCCATAATGATGAAGCCCCCATTAACAACTACTCTCTGTATCCTATTCATTAACCAATTTTCTATCCTTGTACAAATGTGCCTCCCCAGACCAACAGACCTTAGATTATACATTAGTCGCCGATGAGGGACTGTATCAAAAGCCTACATATACTGCTATGCCAGAGTCTAAATTTCTGCTTACTTCCTCATAAAAACCAAGAAAGTTAGTTTGACAAGATCTATTCCTCCTAAATCCATGCTGGTTACTACTTATAATGTCAATCCTTGAAACATACTCTAGAATATGTTCCCTTATTTAACTTTCCAGTATCTTCCCCACCACTGAAGTTAAGGCCTGTTATTCCCCGGCTGTGAACGACTACCCTTTTTGAATATTGGAATAACATCAGCCTTTTTCCAATCCAAAGGCACACGTCCGGACATGAGGGTGTCTTCAAACAAGAAACAATGGCCTAGATAAAACTGAACATAGCTTCCTAAGTACCCGAGGATGTATTTTATCCGGTCCAGGAGATTTATTAATATTAACCTTATTTAGTTCTTTCTGTACCATATCCTCGGTTAACCAAAGTGCACTTGAATCTTTTATACCATTATTGCTACTATATGATATCTGTACTTGGATCTTCTATAGTGTATACAGAGGGGGGAAAATATTCAAGACATTTTCTTTATCGCCATCCTCAGTAACTAACTTATCCCCATTAATTAATGGTGCCACATTTTCAGTCCTCATCTTCTTACTATTAATATACTTTTTAAAAAAAACTAGGCTTAGTGATTCTTTGTTCAGCTATCCTAACCTCATTATTAATTTTAGCTAGTTTGATTGCTTTCTTACATTCCTTGTTACAGTTTTTATAATCCCAAAGGCCCTTTCCATACCCTCTGACTTCAAGGTTTTAAATGCCTTTTCTTCCTTTCCATTTGCCTCTTTACATCAGAATTCAGCCACATGGGTGTGGATTTATTTTTTTTACATTTATTTCCCAAGGGTATAAATTTAGGTGTAAAATGGCTTAAAATCCCCCTTAAACTTCTGCAGAGAGTAGTTGTTAATAGGGCTTCATCATTATGGACTAAAGTGCTAAGTGGGTTGACACAGGGTTCTGTGTTGGGGCCGCTTCTAGTTAATCTGTTTATTAATGATTTGTAAGTGGGTATTTTCAGCAAGATTTCTATGTTTGCTGACGAAACAAACCTTTGTCGACCATTAAAAACATCAGAGGATGTGCAATCGTTTTATGTGGCAATCTAGATAGATCATTGTCACATTGGGCTGCTAAGTGGCAGATGAGATTCAATGTTGATAAATGTAAGATGATGCATTTCGGACTTAAAAATCCTTGTGCTGCTTATACTATAAATGGCTCTGTGTTAAGTGAATCCCTGTTGGAAAGTGACCTTGGAGTTTTGGTGGATAACAAACTTAAAGGTAGCAAGCAGTGCCAGGTGGCAACAGCCAGATAGCATGATATTGTCTTGTATAAAGAGAGGTATGGATTCAAGGGAGGAAAATGTTATTCTCCCTCTTTAGAAAGCAAGACCTCATTTGGAATATGCAGTGCAATTTTGGAATCCTGTGTACAAAAATGACATGTTTGAAATGGAAAGGGTTCAGAGAATGACAACTAAATCAATAAGGGGATTGGGGGAGCTTGAATATGAAGAGAGACTGGAAAAGTTACAATTATGTACGCTGGAGAAAAGGCGCTTTGCGTGGGGATATGATTACTGTGTATAAATACATTAATGGCCATACAATAAGGTATCTGGGGCATTGTTCACCAATAGAGCATGTCAGAGGACACCGGGACATCCCTTAAGACTTGAAGAAAAAAGGTTTAGGCTTCAAGTTCGGAAAGGCTTTTTCACGGAGAGAACGGTAAAGTTATGGAACAGCCTTCCAGTGGACGTTGTTATGGCAGGTTCATTGGTCAGTTTAAAAAAAAAGCTGGATGAGTTTCTGCAAACAAGGAATGTTGCGAGTTTTGTTGCAAGTATTGATACATAAAATAGAGCTAATCCAGGGAAATTTCTGATTGCCACTTGGAGTTAGGGAGGAATTTTTTCTCCCTAATTTTTTTTTGCCTTCCTCTGGATCAACAGTTAGGCAGGAAATGAGTATATTGCTAGATGGGTTGGACTGGATGTATGTATGTCTTTATTCAACCTAAATACTATACTATAAATTAATTCAAATTGATATCACATATGCTGCAACATATTAAAGGGCAACTAAAGCCACATAACAACACTGAACCAGAAGGCAGAACACCTTGATATAAAACCAGTAATCTGTGTCTTACCTCTCATTTTGATACAGGTGCTGGGAAATTTACCTAAATAACATATGGTTTGTGCTTTACTTCTCAGCATTCTAGTATCAGACAGTTTGGTCAACGACCATTATGTTCTGCACATGCTCAGTCCTTAGCTATGGCAGAAACTTGTTACAGTTGGTCACACCCATTAATAATATCTAGCCAATCCTTTTACAGGATAGATAAAGCAAGGAAGCATGTGACTGAGGTCAGGAGGTGTGGTCCTGACACTGCACATACACACAGATACTTCATCCAGTTCTTAACAGGCTTTGATTTACTTTAACAGTTTACTAAAGTGGCATTTTATAGTTTATTGGTGTTTTTAGGTTTTTTTTTTCAGATTCTGGAGTATAAAAAATTGGGTTTAGTTCTCCTTTAAATTTTCTTCAGAAACAAACCCTCCAACATTCACCTTTCAAAAGGTACAGAAACAACATTGTGCAGAGCTTCAGGGGGAGGGTAGCTCTGTGCAATGCATCTTTCACCTTATTAAAGGTGGGTACTTTTTTTGCGTTTGCATTTTTTTCATATCATTGAAAACGCGGCAACGCGTTTTCGGGTGCATTGCAATTTGCGTTCCGCATTTTAAATTGCAATCGCATGCGTTTTTCAATAGTTAATGAAAAAATGCATGCGCAAACGCAATTAAATCGCAAATTAAATCGCATGCGATTGCGTTTGCTTTGCAGTGTGGCCATGCCCTTACAACTACTTTTTGTAACCAGTTTACTGTGTCTCAAACGTTTACATTTAATGTTCTCTATTGTAAGTTGGTCAGACGACCCATTTAATTACTTGTTGAGGTTGTGGCCACACTGCAGTATGCCCAAGTGCACCAGAAACATTAACGTTCACGTTTTCAGTGCACATAGCCATGCGCTGTGATTGTGCAATCGGAGCGCATGTGATTGCCGAAAAATGTGGATCTCATGGGCTCTGATTTAAGGATCGCAGCAAAACTAGTGTGGCCAGTCCAACACGCGATCGGACCGTGTATTAAAACGGGCTGGTGTGGCCCCACCCTTAATAAATATTTAGGTAAAGGAATTATTATGTCCCTACAACACTTTTTCTTATTGTCCTGGTTGATGGTTAAACTACACCTCCCACCATCCTTTGCTGGACAGTTACTTAAGGGCTAGGCCACACTAATATGCTTTTAAGTGCAATCCGATCATGATTTCAATCCAATCGCGCTTTTAAAAGTGGACACTAGTGTGACCAATTGATGTGGTCACACTACGCGCAATCGCAGCACACACACGGCAATGTGCACGCTTGCATGCCCATTTCCGGCACGCTACACCACGCGTTACAGTGTGGCCTCATCTTTAATGTTACCAAAATCACTTCCTTCAGGGAAGCAATAAATAGGCTATGAGAACACTATCAGGGTTATTCAATAAAAGTTCTTATCGTTAAAAATTTATCTAGTTTTGCCCCAACCAATCAGATGTTAGCTTTCAAATGTTAAATAATATCTGATTTTTAGCACCTTTTTTAACGATAAGAACTTTTATTGAATCTTCCTGTATATCTGGTAAGAAATGCTGAAAAGTGTAGTTCAACCATTAACTAGGGTAATTTTAACCATGCATTGTTGTGGCGTTAATTGCTGCCCTGAATAATGCCGTTTATGTATGTATGTATGTATATGTTTATATATATAGCACCACTTGGGGATGCAGCACTCTAAATTATTAAAATACAATAAAGTCATACAAGGGGGATAAATAAATACATAGATAGTTCAATACATAATATATCACTTTGTTTGATTATGGATGATGGGATGTTTATTTTAACCACCAACAAGGACAATTTTAAAATAGTTACTTAAGTGATATAAAAAAAAGGAATATCTTAGAGCAGCAATGATTATTTAACAACAGCACAGGAGTAAAATGATCTTAGTTGATACTGAACTGCTTATCCTAACATCCTTTATAAGAAAAAGCTATTTAGGAAATAAGTAAAAAAATATTTTTCAGTAATGAAAAGCTCTTTTTTGTTGCCTAATGTCTGAATTACAGGTCCTACCTGATTAACCCTTTCACTGCCAGGAGATTTTCATTTTTTTTTGCGTTAACTGCCAGAAGAATTTTCAGGATTTTGCCCTTAATCGCTTTAGACTAATTTTACAGTAGGAAACCTTGCAGTAAATCAGGAATATTATACATTGTTTTTTTCAGCACAAAGTGTACTTTAACATGGTAACAGAATTTTGTAACTTTTCTGGAAATTTTACTGGAATTATGGGTAAAATATGTAAAAAAAATGAAAAATTTGCAAATTTTCATGGATTTTTCCCATTTTTACTTATAGTTATCTTAAGGTTACGCACAAAAATCTTACTGTTTCTAAAAGCTCAGATACTCCCGAGTACAACGATACCAGATATATGTAGGTACCCGACTTTTCCTGTACAGGAGAACCCCCCAAACTAAAACTGCACCTCCTAGAATATTACACCAAATTAAAATGTGTAACCACTACTAACAGTTAACATAGAATATCTACCAAATTATCTAAACTATCCCCACAAGTGAGATATTTTTAGAAACTACACACTCGCAGGATTTTACGAGTGAGGTTAGTTTCGATCAAAATGCAGATACCCGGACGCAGCTCTTCGTCAAATTGTAAGTTACTTTCTCACATTTTCCTTTTTTTCCTCAACTGTAAAATCAGAGACAAAATCAAATGCGAATTTCAGCTAAAAACTGTGGAGGAAAGTTCAAACGCATCTCAAATATGAAAGCCTAACCCCTCCCGAATAAAACGGTATGCCACATTCATGGGTGTACCCAGAGACATGGCTACCAACTAACCCAGAGCGTGACCAGTGCCAAATGTCAGTAGCAGCAAAAAAAAATTAGCCAGTTTTGTATTTGAACAGTCTGCAGTTTTTCCACGAAACACCCCCCCAACTCAAAAATACCCCCCACAAACTATATACTCCTGAAATCTATACACCTTCAGCTATGTAACGCCGTAGTTCGTTCATTCATATCATCAATGGTGTGGGCGCAGTTCTTCGTAGAAATTTGCACTTTTACCAGATTTTCAAAAAAAATGAACATCAAACAGCGTTCAAAAAGGTCGAAATCATGCCAAAACCCCATGGAATGTAAAAAAAAGTTACTAAATATCAATCTCCCAAATGTCCTGAATCAAACGGTATGCCATATGTGTGGTAACACACGCAGACGTGGAAGCGAAAAGCCACAAAGTGAGACAATGCACGATGGCTCAGAAACGGCGAAAATATTTAGCCAACTCCGAATTTGGACAGTCTGCAGTTTTTCCACAAAACACCCCCGTAACTTAGAAATAACCCCCACAAACTATATATTCCTGAAATCTACACACCTTCAGCTATGTAACGCTGTAGTTTGTTCATTCATACCATCAATGGTGTGGGCGCAGTTCTTTGTAGAAGTTCGCATTTGTCTGAAAAAACGAACATAAAACAACTTCAAAAGGTAAAAATCATGCCAAAACCTCATGGAATCTAAAAAAAAGTTACTAAATATCAATCTCCCAAATGTCCTAAATCAAACGGTATGCCATATGTGTGGTTACACATGTGGACGTGGAAGCGAAAAGCCACAAAGTGAGACAATGCATGATGGCTCAGAAACAGCGAAAATATTTAGCCAACTCCGAATTTGGACAGTCTGCAGTTTTTTCCACAAAACACCCCCGTAACTCAGAAATAACCCCCACAAACTATATATTCCTGAAATCTAAACACCTTCAGCTATGTAGCACTGTAGTTCGTTCATTCATACCATCAATGGTGTGGGCGCAGTTCTTCGTAGAAGTTCGCACTTTTCTGAAAAAATGAACAAAAAACAACTTCAAAAGGTAGAAATCATGCCAAAACCTGACGGAATGTAAAAAAAAGTTACTAAATATCAATCTCCCAAATGTCCTGAATCAAACGGTATGCCATATGTGTGGTTACACATGCGGACGTGGAAGCGAAAAGCCACGATGTGAGACAATGTATGATGGTTGAGAAACAGCGAAAATATTTAGCCAACTCCGAATTTGGACAGTCTGCAGTTTTTTCCACAAAACACCCTGATAACTCAGAAATACCCCCCACAAACTATATATTCCTGAAATCTAAACACCTTCAGCTATGTAGCACTGTAGTTCGTTCATTCATACCATCAATGGTGTGGGCGCAGTTCTTCATAGAATTTCGCATTTCTACACAATTTTCTGGAAAAATAGAGAAAAATACATTTCAAAGTTACAAAATCACACCAAAACCCCATGTAATGTAAAAAAAACTTACCAAATATCAATCTCCTAAATGTCCTGAATCAAATGGTATGCCATATGTGTGGTTACACACACGGACGTGGAAGCGACTAGTCAAAATGTAAAACAATGCGCAGTGAGCCAATAACAGCATTTTCCCAGATTTTTCAAACTGAACACCCCTCTAACTTGGAAATACCCCCACAAAACTATATATTCTCAGAATCTACATACCTTCAGCTACGTAACGCTGTAGTTTGTTCATTCATACCATGAATGGTGTGGGCGCAGTTCTTCGTAGAAATTCGCATTTGTCTGAAAAAATGAACAAAAACAACTTCAAAAGGTAGAAATCATGCCAAAACCCCATGGAATGTAAAAAAAGCTACTAAATATCAATCTCCCAAATGTCCTGAATCAAACGGTATGCCATATGTGTGGTTACACACGTGGACGTGGAAGCCAAAAGACACAAAGTGAAACAATGCACAATGGCTCAGAAACAGCAAAAATATTCAGTCAAATCTGAATTTGAACAGTCTGCAATTTTTCCCCACAAAACAACCCCCACAAACCATATATTTCTCGAATCCACACACCTTTATCTACGAAATTCTGTAGTTTGTTCATTCGTACCATCAATGGTGTGGGCGCAGTTCTTCGTAGAAGTTCACAGTTTTAGCAGATTTTCTAAAAAATTTGAAAAAAAACACTCTCAAAGGTAGAAATCATGCCAAAATCCCAAGTAATGTAAAAAAAAATTACCAAATATCAATCTCCCAAATGTCCTGAATCAAACGGTATGCCCTATGTATGGTTCCACACGCAGACGTGGAATCAACTAGCCACAAAGTGAGCCAATGAACAGTGGCCCAATTACAGCAACTTTTCAGATTTGTCAGACTAAACACCCCTCTATATTAGAAATACCCCCCAAAACTATATATTCTTGGACTCTACACACCTTCAGCTACACAATGGTGTGATTCTTTTATGCATACCACCAATGGTGTGGGTGCAGTTTTGTGTACAATTTCGCTTTCTTACCAGATTTTCAGGAAAAATTTATAAAAATACAATTCAAAGTTAAAAATCATGGCAAATTTCCATGTCATGTAAAAAAAACTTGTCAATTATCAATCTTCCAAATGCCCTGAATCAAACGGTATGCCATATGCGTGGATGCACACAGGGGCGTGACCACCAACTAGCTCAAATGGGACGCATGCACCAGTGTAATTACAAGAAAAATATCAAAGTGCTCTGTAATTTCAAACAGCCCCAAAACTTGGAAATGCCCCCCACAAATAAAACCCCCAACTAAATATCAATCTCCCACATGTTCTGAATCAAACGGTATGCCATATGCGTGGATGCACACAGAGACGTGGCCACCAACTAGCTCAAATGGGACGCATGTACAAATGCAATTACAAGAAAAAATCAAAGTGCTCTGTAATTTGAACAGCTTACCCTTTTTCTAAGGAAACAGTCCCGAAACATGGAAATTCCCCCCACAAACTATATATTTTTGGAATCTACACACCTTCAGCTACGTTACGGTGCCATGCTTTCATACATGCATGAAGAATTCCAGACCCAGCGATCCAAAGAACTCTGTGTTTTTACGAGATTTTGTGAAAAATAAAATAAGATGATTCAAGGGTTGAAATCCTACCTAAACCCACTTGACAAGCAAAAAAACCCACTAAATAGCAATCTCCCACATGTCCTGAATCAAACGGTGTGCCATTTGCGTGGGTGCAAACAGAGACGAGGCCACCAACTAGCTCAAATGGGACGCATTTAGAAGTGCAGTTACAAGAAAAAATTTTAAAAACGCCACAACCCACCCCCCACACACACACTCTCCCCCTTTTAGTGGTATTTTAGTGAAATCGGTTAGTATGGAGAGTCACACACGTTTTTGCACACTTTACTGATCCTAAAAATTCAATACGGTCTTTATTTGGTACCTCTGCAAAATTTCCTTCTAAAAAATAGGCTTAGTTTCCCTTGAAATCGTACAAATAAGTATCCGCGTTTACTTTACCGATATCACTGGGGACATTGGGGAGCTTGGAGAAGACAACTTTTTTTCTAATTTATAGTTTTAGGGTAAAAAAAAAAAAAGGGTGTGTGTATCACTTTAAGAATTTTTTTGTGTGTATTTCCCCATTTTTTCCCCGATCATTCCCAAAGATGATCATCAGATCATCTTAGGGAATGATACCGAACTTGGAATACGGGCATAAATGCCCGTTTTCCAATTCGAAATCCGATCAGAAAAATCACTCCCCGGAAATCATTTTCCAGGAAGTGATTTTTCATTCATTGGCAAAGATCAATAATTTGGTGATCAGAAGTGATCACCAAATTTTGATCTCTGTCCCCATTTTTTTTCTAAGTCTTCGCTAAGTAGCAAAGACTTAGAAAAAATCCTATTTGTGAATGGAACTTTGAGTTCCATTCACAAAATGTATAGAAAAGCTGTTAGCTTGACAGCTTTTTCTATACTTAGGGACTGCAGCATGATCTCCATAGATCATGCTGCAGTACCTCCACTGGACCACCGGGGGCAGCAGTGTACCTCCATATGGGAAGACCCCGGTGAAGGAGGAAGTTCTGTGATGTCACCGGGGTCTCCCATTCAGCTTCCTCCTCCGGACCGGCAGCTTCAAGGTAGGGACAACTTCAATGTAGGATATCTCCTGATCCCCCCCTCGGATTTGGACGAAACCGAGGGGGGATCGAGGGGACTAGGGGGGCAGTTGAATGCTGCCCCCCGATCGGCCCTAGCAGGGGGAAAAAAAATTTTTGGAGGGGGGAAGCCACAGATCGTATATTCACGATCTGTGGCAGTTAAAGCATTCTCTGCACAGATCGTGAATATACGATCTGTGGCAGGGAAAGGGTTAAAGGAAACATAGTTTATTTTGTTATGCATGCTCTCCAACATTCCCCTTTAAATAGGTACACTATTGAGAAATGCATTGCACATTGTATTAAGATCAAGTTCACATTATGACGCTCCTCCACAGCTCAGTACTATGTTGTACCCGGCGTTGCCCGTGTATACTTGTGGGTAAAGTATTTTTTACGTGCAGGTGTGTGTTTGGCTTAGATGGAAGAGACAGGCAGAAAAAGAAGTGCACAGTTGGTAATGTGCGTAATGTATTTAATATAATGAGTTGAGGAGATGCTTGAGGGACGTATAGCACATGTTTATTGCAAAACCTTATATACAACGTTATCAGTTTTTCCACTTGGAGCGTAAATATACAAATGTTGTGGTGAACCTACTCATGAACATGCTACATGGAATTTGCCGTTGGGAAAACATGTTGATTGCAACTGAATATTGCAGCACTTGAGTGACTGACAGGCGTCTGTGTTTCTGAAGCATATGACGTACGGCTCTTTGTCTGTGTTGTTAAAGCCGGGCTTCATTCTGTTGCGCTGTCTGTGACCTCTGTGTGTTTTTTTAAGCGTGCTCTGTTTTTTGCACATTAGTTAGCAGTATGTCACTTTGTTTGCACTTTATCCTTGCTCAAGGACCACTTTATATTGACTATTAGATCCCAATCAATAAAGTTACTTTCTGGTCCAAATTGAAAGTATTTTAACAGAATGTCTTTGTTCTTTTAGTTGTAACTATCTGTGAATTATGTGACATGTGGGCAGTGTTGTGTCTGTTTCTTAAGTCCAGGTAATCCAGGTAATTCCCATGTAGTCCATACCCCCCAACCCCAACCTGAATAGGTGGATGGGGCATGTCTGTGATATTGCGGTGGGTGGGGCACGGCATTCTAGAGTGTGGACAGTCTGGGTCGTGTCTGTGATGTTGTGGTGTCCAGGAGAGTGGAACGTGACATTCGGTGGTCGCGATATCCTGTCTATGCCCCCAAACATCACAGACACACCGCAAACGCACGGCCACGTCCAGGCTTTGAAACAGCGTGTCCATGCCATAAAGGGGCATGGGTGTGGTGTTTGGGGGTGTCCCAAACCCAGAGTCCCCTGGTGGGTGTCCCAAACCCAGAGTCCCCTCTCAGTGTCCAAAGGCCAATCTCACTATCTCTCTCTAGTGGTGAAGCAATAGAAACTGCAGGGACAATCAGGGCACACACACATGGAGGCACGAATGCAGCAATTAAGGATTTTATTATATAGGATGTGTTATGTCCTTGACTCCCCTAGCACTTGGCTGAACTAATAAAGCCACTGGAGAGAGTGGTGAAACATATTTAATTACCAAATCAATTGCAGCATTTACTTAATATTACTATAAATTCAAATTACAATACAATCTGATACGATTATATAAATAAAAACTGCTGTAATTGGGAAAATTTTAACAGCCTTATCAAGATACAGCTAATTCTTTCACAACTGCATTATTTTAATTTATTCATAAATTACCTTGTTTTTCTGATATGCAGTTTTCTAATGCAGTATAGAAAACTGTGCAGGAGGTCTTCACTTTGCATAGTTATTTGTACAAAACAGCAGCAAAATTACAAATGATTATTAATAATGTTTATTACATGTAATATGCACTGGGAGCTCACAGTTTGGAATAATCTTGTTATTAGATTTTCTAAGCAGTTCTTCAGCATTGTCTCCTGTATTCCCCTGGTTATGCTGCACCCAAAGAAAGGCATTATTAACTTAAATGTTTCTTCATAGTGATTATGGAAATGTTTCACCTGATACTGTTGTGATTTCAAAATCATAAAAGGGCATATCCACCCTTAGAAAACAAACAACAAAAAAATGCCACTTGGCAGTTAACTACCCCCAAACACAACTGATGTTCAGCACTTTATTAGATGTATTACTAACCAGATATTTAGGGATAATTATTGTCCCCTTCTGAGAGAGTAAGCTGGCTCCTACTGTACCTCCATGCAGTCAATCAAAGTTGTTACAGCTGACATCACAACAAATAGAAGTGAGTGGGTTGCCCATTAAGAATCTGAGGAGCAAAATATAAAGGGGAGAAATGCAGGTACTGGCAGGGTCCTGTAAACTGCAGGATGGAAATGGTTCAGATTAGCAGGGGAAGTAGGGAACAGAAGGGTAGGGTTGCTTCTTCCCAGCTAGTCGATCCCAACATATTTGCCGTTTTAGGTGAAGATGTGGAGGACAATACATACATGCTACGCTCAGAAGTAGCATGTATGGAGCAGGGCATTCCCTTAAAGTGGTCTCAAATTCTTTTCAAACTAGTAGAAATTATATAAGCCTTTCATCACACAAAATAAAACCAAAATCACATCTCTAATTAAAATTTGTGAGAAGTTATTGCTGTAAAGTCTCAGCAGTATTACTTCCTGCTTGAACACTTCCTGTTTTCAGCCATGTGACCAGCTTGTAGTCCTGTGACCAGCCTCTGCCTGCATTTATAGGCTCCCGTTCTCAACTGTCAATTTTTTCCCCAGGTACTTTCTGATTTCCCCAGCATTAAGTCTTAACTAAGCATGCCGGGGCAGACAGGCGTGGCAGAGGTCAGGTGATGTCACTTAACTTACTGGAAGCAGGAAGTTTGAACCTTCACTCCAATGTAATTTCTCACAGGTTCCAGCAAGAGATGTGATTGTTGGCTCATTTTAAAGGACCCATGGGACCACCATCTCTAATACAAGGGAGGGAAAACTGGGGGCTTGTAAGGAAAGGCCAATACCCTATATGCTGAACAGTGTCTTGCCTGCCTGGTGCTAGGGTTCAACATGTGGTGGATCGTGTAGACAGATTATTGGGTGGGGCTGCGAGTGACCTGGCGGTCTTGGTTCACATTGGGGCCAATGACAAAGTTAGAGGAGGAGGCAACGTCCTTAAAAATGATTTCCGAGCGTTAGGGGCCAAGTTAAAAGGAAGGACCTCAAGGGTAGTATTTTCAGAAATACTACCACAGCCACATGCTACGCTAGGGAGGCAATGGGAGCTTGTGTTGCTTAGAGGGTGTTATAAAGAGATAGGGTTTGGTTATTTAGAGAACTGGGCTGACTTTCCTGTTGGCTACAGGCTCTTAAGTAGAGATGGACTGCACCTCAACGATGATGGCGCAGCTGTTTTGGGAGAGAAGATACAGTAGCTAGGTATGGTATAGTATAGTGTAGTATTTTTTGAGTAAAGTATTTTAGGTTGAATAAAGACATACATCAATCAAGTCCAACCCATCTAGCAATATCCTGCCTAACCGTTGATCCAGAGGAAATTTCCCTGAATCAACTCTACTTTATGTATCAATACCAGTAACTTGCAACATTGCTTGTTTGCAGAAACTCATCCAGCTTTTTTTATGACCAATGACCAATGAACCTGCCATAACAACGCCCACTGGAAGACCGTTCCATAGCTTTAATAAAGCACTTGTTGATGCAGTAGTTACACTGTGTGGTGTCCCCTTCCTTATAATCTTTTTATGTGATACATTCCATAGCTTTGTAATCTATTTGCTAATATTTTGGCTAGAAGCTCGTAGTCAGTGTTTAGCAGTGAGATGGTTCTATAAGATCCACAATCTAGTGGGTCCTTGTCTGGCTTTAGTAATAATGTGATGTGAGCATCATGCATGCTAAGTGTTAGAGAGTTTCTATTGTAAGCATCTTGGAGTTAGTAAAAGTTGGGGTAAGAGATATTCACTGTATTTTTTATACAATTCGGTGGGGAGACCATCTGGTGCTGGCGATTTGCAAGATGCTGTGGCACTTTCTTTTCTGTGTGCTTTCTAAGTTAGAATATTATTATATAAAGTTCTTGCCAATGTCCAGGCATTTTTATTTTTTGGTGTAGGATTATTTATATATGTGGTCTCTGTCGTTGTGAAGTTTGTTGCTAGTTGGGATTCTTCTTGTGATGCATTCTTTTTGATATGACTTATGGCTGTGTTTAGAAAACCTCGTAGTACTGCTTTAAACATATTCCATTGAATTTAAATTTTTTGAATTTTCATGCAAATCAGTCAAAGCAAAATAAGCAAAATCTATGGCGGGTGGAATAAGTAGAAAAAGGAGTTGCAAGTTTTGAATTTTTACCTGTCTTGAGAGATTTGGTGGCACATTCATACCTTGGCATCTAGCCAAGTCTTGAGCCTCTGTTGGGGTGTCGAATATTTTTATAGCTCCGTTATTATTGATTCGTAGCTTGGCTGGATACATCATGCTGTATTGCCTCAAATGCTTTTTGATCTCAACAATCGACGCCCGTTTCTTTTGAAGCTCGAGTGAAAAATCTGGGAAGATCCGTATCGTACTGTTGTCATAAGTTAGGTCTCCTGAAGTTCTGGCAGCTCGAAGAGTTGTCCCTGGCAATTAGAAGACGCATGATAAGTGGGCGAGGTCTTGCTCCTGGTATAGGTGACTTTGCTGGGATGCGATGTGCTCTTTCTATTGCACAGGTTGGTGTAAGATTTGATGTATTGAATTGCTCCTTTAGCCAGTTTTCTAAGAACATTGCTGGGTCTCATCCCTCTGCATTTTCTGGGAAACAATGAACCATAGATTCTGCCTACGTGACCTATTTTCGAGATCATCAAGTTTAAGCAGTGTAGCTTTAAGTTCCCTTGTCAGGTCCGAGGTGGTCCATTCAATTGGGGGGATTGAGTCCTCTAAGTGTGATATTCTGGATTCAGTTTCACCCACTTGCTGTCTAAGCGTGTGCATGTCTTGGCGCAATAGTGACTTCTCCCACTCTGTTTCTCTTACCCGGCAGTTCAGGAACTGTGTGGGATTAACTTGTGACCCTGTGTCACCTCCACTCCCGGGTCTCTTTGGTTCCTTGCTGCTCTGTAATATGGATGGCTGAGGAGAAACCACCGGCGTCTGGGGAGTCCAGGCCTCTTCCTCCACATTACTCTCTACCTGCGCTCCTAGCATATCTTTGGAGCCGTTCTGCCATGGCCATAGCTTTTTGTGCCTTTGCCCTGGTCATTAATGAAGGTAATGTTGTTAGACACTGAGTCTGTTCCGTTTGGTGACTTAATCTGCTCGGTATTAGCCTTGGTTAATATTCACTGGCAGGAGCTATGGAGAGTAGCGACTTACTCCATTGCTGTCTAGCTCCGCCCCCCAACCGTTCCATAGCTTTACCATTCTCATAGTGAAAAACCCTTTCCAAACTTGAAGCCTAAATCTTTTTTCTTTAAGTCTTAAGGGATGTCCATGTGTCCTCTGACATGCTCTATTAGTGAACAATGCTTTATTGTATGGCCCATTATTGTATTTATACACAGTAATCATATCCCCACGCAAGCGCCTTTTTTCCAGCATTCATAATTGTAACTTATCCAGTCTCTCTTCATATTCAAGCTCAATCCCCTTATTAATTTAGTTGCCCTTCTCTGAACCCTTTCTATTTCAAAGATGTCCTTTTTGTACACAGGATTCCAAAATTGCACTGCATATTCCAAATGAGGCCTTACCAACACTTTGTAAAGAAAGAGAATAACATTTTCCTCCCTTGAATCCATACCTCTCTTTATACAAGACAATACCATGATGGCTCTGGCTATTGCCACCTGGCACTGCTTGCTACCTTTAAGTTTGTTATTCGCCAAAACTCTAAGATCCCTTTCCAACAGGGATTCACTTAACACAGAGCCATTTATAATATAAGCAGCATAAGGATTTTTAATTCCAAAATGCATCACCTTACATTTATCAACATTGAATCTCATCTGCCACTTAGCAGCCCAATGAGACAATCTATCTAGATCCCCCTGCAATGATTGCACAGCCTCTGAAGTTTTTAATGGTCAACAAAGTTTTGTGTTGTAAGCAATTTAAGAAACCTTGCTGACAATACCCACTTCCAAATCATTATTAAACAGATTAAACAGAAGCAGCCCCAACACAGAACCCTGTGGCACCCCACTTAGCACTTTAGTCCATAATGATGAAGCCCCATTACCAACTACTCTTTGCATCCTATTCATTAACCAATTTTCTATCCATGTACAAATGTGACTCCCCAGACCAACAGACCTTAGCATATACATTAGTCGCCTATGGGGGACTGTATCAAAAGCCTTTGCAAAATCCAAGTATACTACATTTGCTGCTATGCCAGAGTCTAAATTTCTACTTACTTCCTGATAAAAGCCAAGCAAGTTAGTTTGACAAGAACTATTCCTCCTAAATCCATGCTGGTTACTACTTATAATGCCAGTCCTTGAAACATACTCTAGAATATGTTCCCTTACTAAACTTTCCAGTATCTTCCCCACAGCCTGTAATTACCCGACTGTGAACGACTACCCTTTTTGAATATTGGAATAGCATCAGCCTTTTTCCAATCCAGAGGCCCACATCCAGACATGGGGAAATCTGCAAATATAAGAAACAATGGCCTAGATAAAACTGAAACTAGCTCCCAAAGGACCCGAGGATGTACTTTATCCGGTTAAGCAGATTTATTAATATTAAGATTTAGTTGATTCTGTACCATATCCTCGGTTAACCATAGTGCACTTGCATCTTTTATACCATTATTGCTACTATACGCTATGATATCTGTATTTGGATACAGATATCATAATTAACTTATCTCCATTAATTAATGGTGCCACATTTTCTGTCCTCATCTTCTTACTATTAATATACTTTAAAGATTTTTTAGGTTAAGTTATGCTTTGTTCAGCTATCCTAACTTATTTATTTTAACTAGTTTGATTGCTTTCTTACACTCCTTGTTACAATTTTCATAATCCCTAAAGGCCCTTTCCGTTTCCCCTGACTTAAAGGTTTTAAATGCCTAGGGGATTGGAGAAGATTTTAAACTAGGTATGGGGGGTACTTTGGACTACACAAGGGTAGATAGAGGAGTTAGGGGTCAGGGGGCTAATAAGATAATGGGGGGGGGGAGCATAGAGTATAAGGAGGCATGTACATCCAAGTATGGAAGTAAATTGAATCTATTTTGAATCTAAATTGAATCTAAAATGTATGTTTACAAATGCAAGAAGTCTGGCTGGAAAGACTGGGTAACTAATAGCTTTATAGGAAAGGTATGATGTGATTGGTATAGCAGAAACATGGCTAAATGATTCCTGGACAGTAAATATTGAAGGAAACTCCTTATTTATACATGGCAGAGTTAATAAGAAAGGAGGGGGAGTAAGTATGCATGTTAATAAGGCAGAAACAATATGGGTGGAGCTCTGTACAGGAAGCAAGAAGGTGGGTAAATTAATTGTTGGTGTATGTTATAAGCCGCCAAATGCCAGTGAGGATGTGAAAATGAATCTCCATATGCAGTTGGCAAAGACTGTTGGTATGGGGCATGTTCTGGTTTTATGGGGGATTTCAATTACCTTGACATAGACGCTTTAAAAAATCTTTTCCCTGTGGTGCTTTAAAGTGGCTGACATTGTTGATGTGCAGTAAAGACTGTTGAGCTCCTCCCCTCTGAGACTTGATGGCTTTCCCTTCTTCTGTAGCCTTGTGTGGTCCGTGCGAGCGTGACGTCATGGCGTAACATTAGCATGGATGTGTGAAGTCATTGTGCCGCGCTTGTACAGCACAGCAGGATGACGTCACACATACACATGTTCGTGTCGCCGTGATATACATTTCTAAATGTAAAAATTACATTTCCAAATACATTTTCTAAAAAGTGCAAAATAATTAGGTCCACTCCTGCCTGGCTTAAAGCTCAGGTAAAAAGGGAAATGGAAAAAAAGAAAGAAATTAAATCAGATGGGGCAGAACAGGTTTACAGGGAGTATAGAAGCTGTATGAGTGCAAGAAATCAATTAATCTAGCTGACCTAGATAGGTTATCAAAATGGGGAGCATAATGACAAATTATATTTAGTGTTGATAAATGTAAGGTGATGCACTTTTGAAGTTTGACAATCCTGGTGCCACATACACCATAAATATTATTATCCCTCTTTCTCCTCATTTGGGAATGGGAATGGAGGGGCTTGACTATGCAGGCAGATTAGACAAGTTTGGACTTTTTACACTGGAGAAGCGGGGTTATGATCACTTTATACAAATATATTAATGGGCCATACAATAAACTCTCTGGTGCATTGTTCACTAATAGTTCATATCAGAGGACACATGGACATCCTTTAAGTTTGGAAGAAAAGAAGTTTAATCTTCAGGTTAGGAAAGGTTTTTTCATAGTGAGAACAGTGAAACTTTTGAACTGTCTTCCAGCAGATGTGGTAATGGAAAGTTAATTACATAGCTTTAAAATAGGGCTAGATACATTTCTAAAACTAAAAAATATTGAGAATTACTGGTATTAATTCATATACTGCACTTCTGGTTGATCCAGGGATACTTTCTGCTTTTTTTGCTTTTTGCTTTCCTAAAGTGTTAGGTAGGGTTAAAAAGAAGGGCGATAAGTTTGGAGTTGATGGACATTTGTCTTTATTCAACCTCAGTTACTATGTTACTATGTATGATTGATTGCAGTTTCACCTTCTGTCTCCTCTGCACATGCTCAAGCTTATAAAAAGTTCATTGAGCAGTGGGAGGCGGTAGAAACTTTTGCCAGAATGCCAGAAAAAAGTTGGGATTGTTTTAAGGATGGACATACCCTTTAAATTATTTTAAAAGAACTTCTGGTAGAAGAAAAGTATTAAAGGGTATGTCCACCCTTAAAAAATTTTTTCCAGCAAATATTCCCCCTGTCCCCCCAGCCCCAACCGCTATGTTAATATTATGATAAAATGCCCTAAACTTTACTTACCTTCCCTCTTGCCTCCGCCGCGCTGCAAGGCCCTCTGCTTGCGAGTAAATACAAGCAGAGGGGCGGGACCGGCAGTCGCGTCTGTGATTGGCTGAGCAGCTGCCGGGAGTTCAGTGCGGCGGAGGCAAGAGTGAAGGTAAGTAATGTTTCAGGCATTTTCTAATAATATTAACATAGCGGTTGGGGCTGGGGGAACAGGGGGAAACTTTGGTGACAAGGGATTTACACTAGGGGGAGGGAATCCTAATCGGGAGGGAGAGGGAGGGGGAGAAGGGCTGCAGTACGCATGCCAAACTTCTCCCGGAGGCCAGGTAGGAGGCAGAGTCCTATATGGACTCTGCTATCCTCCTGGTGGGCAGTTTTTGGGACTTTGGGGGGGGACTACAGGAGAACCTTTTGGAGCTGGGATGTGAGGTAAGGATTAACCTTTTCAGTGCCAGACAGTTTTGCAAGTGGTCTACCCTTTTTTGCCAGAAGAATTTTCAGGATTTTGCACTCATATGGTTTAAACTAATTTTACAGTAGGAAACCCCCCAGTAAATTAGGAATATTATACATTGTTTTTTTCAGCACAAAGTGTACTTTAGCATGGTATCAAAATTTTTTAACTTTTCTGGAGATTTAATTGGAATTATGGGTAAAATATGTAAAAAAATCAAAAAATTAGCAATTTTTCACAGATGTTTCCCGTTTTTACTTACAGTTATCTTAAGGTTACGCACAAAAATCTTACTGTTTCTAAAAGCTCTGATACTCCCGAGTACAACGATACCAGATATATGTAGGTACCCAACTTTTCCTGTACAGGAGACGCCCCCAAACTAAAACTGCACCTTCAAGAATATTACACCAAATTAAAATGTATAACCACTACTGACAGTTAACATAGAAAATCTACCAAATTAACTAAAATATCCCCACAAGTGAGATATTTTTAGAAACTACACACCCGCAGGATATTATGAGTGAGGTAAGTTTCGATCAAAATGCAGATACCCGGAAGCAGCTCTTCGTCCAATTGTAAGTTATTTTCTCACATTTTCCTTTTTTTCCTCAACTGTAAAATCAGAGACAAAATCAAATGCGAATTTCAGCTAAAAACTGTGGAGGAAAGTTCAAACGCATCTCAAATATGAAAGCCTAATCCCTCCCGAATAAAACGGTATGCCATATTCATGGGTGTACCCAGAGACATGGCTACCAACTAACCCAAAGTGGGACTAATGCCAAATGGCAGTGACAGTAAAAAAATTTAGCCATCTCTATATTTGAACATTCTGCAGTTTTTTTACACTAAACACCCCTGTAGCTTGGAAATACCCCCCAGAGACTATATATTTTTGGAATGTAGACACCTTCAGCAACATAGCGCTGTAATTCTTTCATTCATACCATCAATGGTATAGGTGCAGCTCTTCGTAGAAGTTCGCACTTTCGGCAGATTTTCTGAAAAAATTAACAAAGAACAACTTTCAAAGGTAGAAATCATGCCAAAACCCCATGGAATGTAAAAAAAGTTACTAAATATCAATCTCCCAAATGTCCTGAATCAAACAGTATGCCATATGTGTGGTTACACACGCGGACGTGGAAGCGAAAAGGGGCTACAATAGTGAGACAATGCACGATGGCTCAGAACAGCGAAAAATTTTAGCCAATTCCGAATTCAGACAGTCTGCGAGTTTTTTCCACAAAACACCCCCGTAACTTAGAAATAACCCCCCAAACTATATATTCCTGAAATCTACACACCTTCAGCTATGTAACACTGTAGTTTGTTCATTCATACCATCATGGTGTGGGCGGCAGTTCTTCATAGACTTCGCATTTGTCTAGAAAAATGAACAAAAACAACTTCAAAGGTAGAAATCATGCCAAAACCTCATGGAATGTAAAAAAAAATTACTAAATATCAATCTCCCAAATGTCCTGAATCAAACGGTATGCCATATGTGTGGTTACACACGCGGACGTGGAAGCGAAAAGCCACAAAGTGAGACAATGCACGATGGCTCAGAAACAGCGAAAATATTTAGCCATTCCGAATTCGGACAGTCTGCAGTTTTTTCACAACCAAACACACCGCCTGTAACTTAGAAATAACCCCACAAACTATAATTCCTGAAATCTACACACCTTCAGCTATGTAACACTGTAGTTTGTTCATTCATACCATCAATGGTGTGGGCGCAGTTCTTCGTAGAAGTTCGCATTTGTCTGAAAAAATGAACAAAAAACAACTTCAAAGGGTAGAAATCATGCCAAAACCTCACGGAATGTAAAAAAAAGTTACCAAATATCAATCCCCCAAATGTCCTGAATCAAATGGTATGCCATATGTGTGGTTACACACGCGGACATGGAAGCGAAAAGCCACGAAGTGAGACAATGCATGATTGCTCAAAAACAGCAAAAATATTGAACCAACTCTGAATTTCAACAGTCTGCAGTTTTTCCCACAAAACACCCCCCTAGCTCAGAAACAACCCCCACAAACTATATATTCCTGAAATGTACACACCTTCAGCTATGTAACACTGTAGTTAGTTCATTCATACCATCAATAGTGTGGGCGCAGTTTTTCGTAGAAGGTTGCACTTTTCTGAAAAAATGAACAAAAAACAACTTCAAAGGGTAGAAATCATGCCAAAACCTCATGGAATGTAAAAAAAAGTTACCAAACATCAATCCCCAAAATGTCCTGAATCAAATGGTATGCCATATGCATGGTTACACACGTGGACGTGGAAGCTACTAGTCATGAAGTGAGACAATGCACGATGGCTAAAAAACAGAAAACATATTCAGTCAAATCCAAATTACCACAAAACAACCCCAAAACTCAGAAATACTCCCCATAAACTATATATCCTTGTAATCTACACACCTTCAGGTATGTAATGCTTTAGTTTGTTCATTCATACCTTCAATGATTTTAGAGCAGTTCTTCTTAGAAGTTTGAATGTTTAGCCGATTTTCTGAAAAATTAACAAAAAAACACTTTCAAAGTTAGAAATCATGCCAAAATCCCAAGTAATGTAAAAAAAAGTTACCAAATATCAATCTCCCAAATGTCCTGAATCAAACAGTATGCCATATGCATTGTTACACACGCAGACGTGGAATCGAGTAGCTACAAAGAAAGCCAATGCACAGTGGTCCAATTACAGCGACTTTTCAGATTTGTCAGACTAAACAACCCTCTTTATTAGAAATATCCCCCAAAACTATATATTCTTGGAATCTACACACCTTCAGCTATGCAACGGTGCCATTCTTTTATGCATACCACCAATGGTGTGGGCACCGTCTGCATAGAATTTCACACTTGTACCAGATTTTCTGGAAAAATGTACAAAAATAAATTTCAAAGTTAAAAATCATGTCAAATTCCCATGCAATATAGAAAAAAACTTGTCAAGTATCAATCTCCCAAATGCCCTGATTCAAATGGTATGCCATATACAT